>VDFB02093236.1:0-73889 GCA_007258455.2 Sequoia sempervirens
CAATTGTCTCTTGTCTCTAAATGGTAGAATGCTCAAATCAAATCTTTATAGTTTGAAACCAATGGGAAAATTAAGAATACATAAATATTGAAAAAACTATTATTTTGATGAATTGTTAGAATAATTATTAAATGTGCATGTGAAATGCAATGGTTTGATGAGCTTTCATTCTAATTAATTATAAAATACCATAGAAGATTGTATTCATTTTATTTGAGATTGAACATTTGTTAATCTTGATAAAGTGGGTTAAAAGCAACTCTCTCAAATTTTATGATTTAAATGTCAAAATATTTAAGGAAAAAACATTCCTTTGCAAACCCTACTCATTTGTATTTTATTCATAATTTAGTAGAGTAAATCAAAATAAAAGAAAATTCAAAAACTAACAAAAAAAGAAGATATATGAACTAAGAACGAGATAAAATTAAAAATAATCATTCAAAGAAAAGAAATTGGTCTCCCTAGTTTAGAGAACCATAAATGCCCTTGAACAAACATTCCCCTCGAATAAACATTCTTCTCTTTCTACATATCTCGATGATGGATCGAAGTATGATCTGAAATGAATGATAAAAATTTCACATAGTTTTAATCCAAAAATTATGCAATAATCTATCATGGACTATGGAAATTTCATGTTATTAATTAATGCATTGAATTAGCAACACTATTGAGACCCAACTATAGAGACTTTGGCAATAATAGGTCTAAGATCTATTATCTTTTCAAGAGAGACAGGATAATTCATTTTATACATGTTGCAGTGTGTCACTTAGACCATTAACAATACCCCTTCACATATTTTTTTATCATCTCTTAAATTTAGGGAGGTTTTCTCTCACTAAGTGGAATTTGGAGATTAATAATTAAAAATATCACTATGCTCACGATGTATTATCGACCATTTGGAAGTAAGAAGAATTTTTTTCTCAAATTTAATCTGTGTTTTAATAGACCATTCTATATATTTCTATTATGTAACTTGTGTTCTATAATTTTTTATCCAACAAGATATTTTTCCATAATATATATAGTGTAATGTGTTTATCTATGTATCTTCTAGCTTTTATTTTATTTATTTTATATTTTATTGGTGATCAAGAATGCTTAGATTGAAATTATATAAGTTTATCATATCAATATTTTAAATCACATTCCATGATCCATCATCAAGATGAAAAGAACATATAATAGATTGCAAACAATTGCCCATTCAATAGAAACAAGGAAGATGATTGAATTAGAAAAACAAGGGAATGGAAAAGACAAATAAAGATTAAAAATTGACACAAAATAATTATTATCCATAATAGTTAACACTTAATTGTATTAATATTTATTAGTACTCTCAATAGATTAGTATTTATTAATAAACAAAAAATAAGAAAATAAATATTCATTAGAATACACAATGAATATTTGAAAAAAGTTAATCATAACTTATTAGCCTGCGTATTAGTTATTAATATGTATAGAAATATTTATAGTATATTGATATTTTTGTTATGTTTATCAACATACATAAATATTTTAGTAATATATATAAATATTTGTAATAGTTAATGGTTATTAATTATTAATATACAAATTAGTTTTTGTTAATACACATTGACATTTATTAATAAACTCAAATGAACAAAGTTAGAAAAATAACATTTATTAGTATACATAGATATTAAGAATCATTAATAATTTTCAAGTGATAAAAATAATAATTACCATTATATAGAAATGCTTATTAGTATATTAATAATAAATTATATAAATAATAATATTAATAATTTTTATATAAATTATGATAAAAATAATAAAAAACAATTATTTGTATTACTATTTATAACATGCAAATTAATACTTTTAATATTTATTAATATGATATTAATATTATAAAAATAAAAACAATAATATTATTTTAGAATTAATATTCATATTATTGTAATTATTATTCTGAAATTCATAATAACAATTAATCAAATTCTAATAATATTGAAATTCACAAATAAAGCCAACCACAAATAACAATCATATTAAGAAGCTTCAAAAAAGCATACATAAAATAACGAAACAAAAATTCATAAAATGCCGAGGTTAGGAAGAAGGGAGGTGGAAAAAACAAACGAGAGATAGATGGCCTAAATGAAAAGAATAGGAGAGGATGGCAAGAAAGAGGGAGTCATCAAGGAAGAGTGGTTTCTCAGGTAATTCAACAGGGGTTGTCATACTCAAACTCCGCTTATTATCATGATTATGGTTAGCGGGGAAATTGTTTTTTGAAAAAAGAAAATTATTGAGGAATTTGTTAATTTCTATGATTTCTTTAGGTTTTCTCTTGCTTGCCCAAGACCTGAGCATCCTCCAAACGAATATGGTGTTAATTGGATGGTTGCGGATAATTATAGAACAGGTGACACGACTTTATCCTCGATAACCTAGAAAGCTTAGTGAGCATATTCCAATGGATTGGGTCATCTACAGTCATATAATATCTAAAACTTTTAAGTCGAACAACCTTTATTAGGTTAATCATGGTTTTCAAGTTTTGGTTAACGTTACTTCTAAAATGCAGAGACACCTACATAAAACCTATCATACTTTTTATTTTCCTTTTTCAAATCTGTGCATATGTAGCCTTAGACCATGGCACCAATCCATTGCTAAAATTATACCACAAAATTTCCATGTTCCCGATGAACAATACTGTGTTTCCCCTATCGAAATCCAAAACAAGAACTTTCCAGGATTTATAAAAGCCCTTCAAACATTCTAAAAAGCTACAATGCTCACGGGCCACGGTTATCTCCCATCCCCAAGCAAACAGTCTCAACACTATAACATTTTACAATAACCAAGCTTCTAGGTTTTGGCTGACACCATGAAAATACTTCATTGTTGAGCTTTCATGCAGATGCATATGTATCTGGGTAAGTCTAAAGTCTGGATATTTTCAGACCTCTGCTGGATTTTTATGTATTTAAAATTGAAAGCCTTCGTGGCTCGTCAAAGGATTTCTGAGATGTGTATGGGGATCAGGTTATGCTTAATAAAGCTTGGGTTAATAAGCAAGACATTTCTGTCAATTTTTCCCATGGAGGAATGTCAAAGCAAGTGATTAAATGCAAATATATTTAGAAGACACTAATTGCAGCAATTCTAAGCTTTCCCCTAAAATTGTGTTTAGGTGAGTCTTTCTTCCTTTCTTACGCTTGGTTAGTTCTACCAGATAATAATCAGGTGTCATTTTCCTTATATTCTTTAATATTGTGAATGCTGATAAGACCATATCTACCTCCCTCTCAATCAGTCAGTCAACAAAATGGTACCATCCGTATAAGATGAATTATCATCTTGAAACAACCATGAGATAGTCACCAGGCATGTTTTCTGGATAATCAAGGCACAGAACAAAAGTAAAGAAAATGTTACTACAATGCCTCCAATACATACAGGTGCACTAAATAGCATATTCCACTTCAGCTCTCACTCTCAGTCAATGAAAATTAAGATGGCAGGAGAAATGTAATATTCCATCCTCTATGCTTGACAACTGCTATATAGTAAGTAGTATTTTTCCAATGTGAGAGCTAGATTCAATAATCCTGTGACCCTCTGCCACTTGTGACAAAGGAAGTGATATGTGAATCACGGGCTTCACTTTTCTTTCATCAATGGCAGGCCAGACATGTTTCTGTATGTTAGCGATAATGTGAGCCTTGTTCTCTGCAGTCCGACTCCGCAATCCCCCGGCTGATTTCACAAGCAAGTTAAATTCACAAAGAAAAAAATTACAAACTAATAGGATAGTGTTTTCTATGAGTACTGACCATTCTAATAGAAAACGTTTAAAATATGAGAAAGGCATGATAATTTAATACACAATTAAGTCGACAACCCTGTTATCCAAAATAGTTGTTTGCAAACAAGCCTCTACCTTGGATAGTAAGGCGCCTTGCAAATACACTTGACAAGTTGATCTCTGTGACAGAACCTCCTTGGAAACCAATAATAAATAGTCTCCCATCAAGACCCAAAGCTTCTAGGTTCTTCTGAAGATAAGAACCGCCAATATTGTCCAATATTACATCAACACCTGGAATAAGCATAGATTAAAAATAAATAAAAATTACTTCACATGCAAAACCAAAAAAGAGGGTACAATATATTGACAGCTGATATTACTAACTATTTACCTTTTCCTCCGGTTTCCTCCTTTACACGAGACAAAAAATCTTCTCTCTTGTAATTTATACAAACATCAGCTCCAAGCTCCTTACAGCGTTTCAACTTTTCCTCACTTCCTGAAAATCCAATCATTCAGGTGTGACACTACTGATCTGCATATGAAATACCTTACTAAACAAACAAGTTCTGCTTACCTGCTGTAACAAAAACTTTTGCTCCAATGTGCTTGGCTATCTGAATGGCAAATGTTCCAATCCCACTAGAACCTCCATGTACCTGTCGATATCAATAGCAGACTTATTTCCATTTATATTGCACTCGTTCTTTGGATACACATTCCTGTATACAATGTCTGATTGTCTTTCATGGAACAAGCACAAATGAATTACTCCACAAGATTGAAGTCGGTGGCCAACAAGCGAATAAATAACCTCTCTGCCTGACCAAATACCTCCACTGTTTGTGATTAATTCTTGAGTTGTTATCTAGAAAGGTCAAATTTTATAGAATAACTTTTTCTTTCATTGTAGAGAGGCCACAAGCACAGATTGTGTCATAACTCTGAGCAATTTCTATAGCGTGAGAAGGGGAATACAATCCAGTTTGAGGCTAAGAGAAAACCCTCAAATTGGTGCTGTAGTTTTCCAATTGAAGACCTGAGTAACATATCTGCGGCTATTCTGTTTATGTTTGACCTTAACAAGTCATATAATTTGAAATATCAAATATGTCCAACCATTTCTAACAATTCAAAATTCACAATTCAGTCTTAGAACCCAGGTTTTGTCCACAGAAAGAAAGATTGTCTAACAAAATTTTAGCGAGAGGGTCACCATGGAGCTGTTTGTTAAAGATAGTTGACTACAAAAAGCCAACTAGGGAAGAGCTCTGATATAGTCTTGTAAAGAGCTAAATTCCAGAAGAGACCCAGACAAAGATGGGGGAGCTACAAAATATCCTTGGGAAGAGTTAAAAGGAAAGCAATTAGTCAATCTCAGCCTTCAGAGACATTCAGCACAAATTAGTCAATCTCTAAAGCTATAAACACCGACTTAAAACACCATTTTATGATGGCCATTGACAATAGGAAGATAAGCTTCTACAAGGAAATTTGCTGGAGTCAACCTGGTGAATTTACACCCATTATCACAATCAATCAAATAGGCACAAGAAGCCTAGACTCGAGAAACGAACTTAAAATTTTAATTACAATTTGGGTAATATCAGCATGTCTATTACATATTTTACATTGGTGGCAAGTAATGGAAACATGGATACAAAAACTACTTAAAAATTAAAACAAATAAATATATTATCAACTTTTAATATAAAAGCTCCAAAAACAATCCTTGCTCATCATCATCAAGAAATGGAAGATTGACAAGCGTAGCTATGAAAGCATCCAAGTGGGGATATTGTGGATGAAGATCCCCAAGCTTGGACAAGCCTTCTGTATACTCAATCAGTGTTTGTGCGAGTTTCCAGGATGCGGGTGAAGGGGATGCATGGGTAGAATTTCTATGAGGGGGATGAAGAGGAGCATGGATGGAGTTTTAGATATGGCAAAATCTTTTGTAGATTTTGGGGATGGCTGGGGTCAGATGTCCATGCGTGTGTGTGATTTTGCACAAAATGTACTAAATGAAATAGAGAATTGAGTAGACAGCTGATATTTGATAATTCAATGTTAGTTGTCACATCATATGTTAAAGCAAAACCTCTATAGAGTGACTCTATATAGAGAGATGTAGATATAGATATAGGTATATATGTGCATCTGTATATATACAGACAAAATGTACGAAATTAAATTGAGAATTAAGAACATGGCATATCTGTATATATACAGACAAAATGTATAAAATTAAATTGAGAATTAAGAACATGGCTGATATTTGATAATCCAACAGTAACTGTCAAATCATATATGTTAAATCAAAATAGTTTATATCATAGTAACATCACAATCAATATGGACTCAACAAATCAAAAAATTTAAATGGAATTCAATTACTTGGGATTTAATTGGCGAAAAAATGTTGTGATGTTTTTGTATTAGGATTTAGCTGATGTTTTTTTACGTTGAATCTTAATTAAAAAAAATCACATAATTTGATACACAGTGAAGAACACCACCTACTTGATTAAAAAAATGTTGTTTTCCATCCACTGCAAAACAAAACAATCTTTATTTTTTCTCTTTCAAAACCAGAGAAAGGGTCTAGTGGTATGTCATTTTTTGGGTGTGACGTAACAAATGTTTAAAAAAGATTAGGTTTTTTTTAATCTTTTTTCTTACTAATTTTTGTACTGTGATAAGTATGAGATGTCCTAATGTCCTTGGTGTAGGGGATTTTGACCCCTGTTGTAGATCGATAGACTAGGATGGAAGAACTGTAAGAAACCACCCCTAATTTTATATGTTGCACCATAAACATTACAATACCAAACTCAAAACATTGTCACAGTGCTGCTATGATTATGAAATGAGACATGATAAAATAACACTATTATATGCCATATGAAATAGAGTTATATTTTGCACATGGAGCAAGGGTGATCATATTCATCATAAGGGACTCAATACATATAACAACCAAGCATAAAATTGGTGTAAGAACTACATCAGATTGGTAAATCAGAATGATACTGTCTGTATAAGGACAATTACAGGATCCGTGTAGCTCCATCTTCAGCATACTCCATCAGAGATAACAGCAGGAGACTTCCCTCCCTCATGGCATGCAATAGACAGTTGATACACCTCCCAGCATCAAAGGGAAGACCCCTGACAAGGCTTCTGTTAGCTGTAACCTGCTAATAAGCGCTTAATGGGACTGAAAATGCAGTGACTGTCACCTAGAGACCATGATAAACAATTAATCTTCCTTCACACAAGTCTGTAGCATCAATAGCACAATGAACCCAACCTCCAGTGACCATCATAAGAGAGATAAACATGATAAGATTTCCCAGACCTGCTGTAGTAACCTTTCTGTGTAATGACAGTCAAATAAGGTCTCAAAACTCCATCAGCTTACATGTACAAACACACAGTAGCTTTCTACAGTCCATTTACTTTTTGCCAAGCATCAAGAACTCACTTCAGAGGATAGTGAGGATGAAAAATCAGCAGAAGAGTTTGGGGAAGAGAAGGAAAGTAGTGGCATACTTGCTAGGCTCTCTAGTCTTAAAAGAAATGATCTGTTCAAGGCTAGAGGTATGTTGAAAGGGCAGCAAATTGTTGCTCTTATTGATACAGTGCTACACATAATTTCATTGATGAAAACATTGTAACACAATGAGAGCTCAAAACTAAGAAATTTGGAGGTTTTAGAGTCATCATTGCAAATGGTCACACTATGTCTTGCATGAGGAAGATTCCACCATTGAAAATCCTATTGAACCACTACAAAGTCGATGATTTTTATGTTGTGAATACAGGAGACAGATGTTGTTCTTGGTATGCAGAGGCATCATTCCTTAGGTGAGATCACCTTGAACTTAAAATCCATGAAGCTTAAATTTCAGGATGATAGGAGGGTGGTGTTGAGAGGAATGTCCAAAGAGGGATCCAATACTACTACATGCAAGATGTCCAAAGAGGGATCCAATAGTGTTACATGCAAGATGATGCAGGGAGTATCCAACCATGGTCAAGGAATAAAGCCAAAAGCAAGAAAGTGAAAACAATTTCCAAACTTATGATAACCCCCTATTTGATGTGGAAGTAGAGTTATCATTTCCTAATCCTTTATTTGAGGTGCATGTTGGCAAAGTGATGGAAGAACATTTATCTTATGTTGATTTGCTTCTTATGGTGGTTCATTTTGGACCATTATGGCATGGGGGTTGACCTTGTGGATTCACCACAAGGAGAGGAGTACTAAGTTGATTTAGATGATGATGGAGTAGTAAGCCCTTGTATGGAGACTTCAAACATTACCAAATTTTCTCTTGATGAGGTTCACATGTTGATGAATGTAACACTGCCCTAGTGTGGTGGAGTCACATTTGGGCAGATTTCTTTTACCCAAGATCATCAACATGGGTTGTTGAAAACAAATGATGATGGGAGGTGTATAGTGTATACCATGGGAGGTTTTAACTCAAGAATGCAAAACTAATGTTGTTGTTACCCATGCATAGAGTCATCTTATGAGTCCATTTGTGTTCTTGCAGGAGGATTGGAGGGAGATTTTAAGCAAAATTGGGAGTTCTTCTGAATTGGTGACTCTTGGAGGGGTTCTTTCAGCCAAGGGAATGATCAAAAATTTCACTTTGGCCAAGGATTTTCAATATTACAGCGATTGTTTTTCTTTCTGGGTGATGAATTTTGAAAAATCAAACTGCCAGTTGATGAGTTCAAACTTGAACAGCTGCAGATCTATGCATTTTCAATCCATTCAGCCTCTTGACAAGATTAATTTCTGGCTTCAAATGAAGGGGATGAGAAGTTTAGCTAACCAGGTTTAGTGTTGGATGAGTGTTCAGGCACCAAATAGTTGTTATTTTTATTTATCAACTTGCACTTATGGTTGGGACAGAAAATTACTTTACAGTTATAACCATAGTAATGAGACTTGGACTCGGCTCGGACTTGGCTAGGGTGACTCGACTCGGGACTTGGACTAGGCACAAACTCGGCAAAATGAAAAAAAGTTGAAAATACCCTAGAAATTTAGAGATTTTTAAGGATTTAAAACTTGTTTTAAGCACCCTTCATTGAATAAACCTTAAAGACACAATAACATCATTACATAGAAACAAATTTGATCACATACACAAGTATACAACACAAATTGTAGTCAAGCTGCTAAAGGAAATAGCATACTTCAATATATAAAATTATAAATATAGTCAAATGTATACAAAACTCATGGAATATGAAATCCACGACATCAAATGTTCCATATAAATATGAAATATCAAAAAAATAGCCATAAGTCTATGGCTTAGTGGAGCCAGCATCCTTCCTACGAAGGCTTCTAAGGGTCCTCGATGATGTAGCAGCTGCAGCCATAGTATCTGCCTGTGTCTGACTCTCCATGCCACTCTCACCAACAACTGTGTCTCCTCGTGCTCTAGCCTCCTCCTCAGCCATGGCTACAACCTCAACCTCTCTCTCTGCCTGGTCCACCCAATCAAGGTCCTTGTCACTAAAGACTGCATCTGTGGCCTTAGCGATCCACTCAGACTGTGGATCAACCTCCTCTAGCTCAATTGAGGTGGAGTCGTGGTCAAAATGCTTCCTGTATCTGAGCCGAAGGTTGTAATGAACATATACCAAATCATTCATCCTCTCCATTGATAGTCTATTGCGCTTCTTGGAGTATATGTGCTCAAACATACTCCAATTGCGCTCACAACCAGATGAGAAAAAGAAACAAAATCAATCTCATTTCAAGTTTCAAATTCAACATTTAATAATAAATTATAATATAAAAGATGAAAATTATGCCCTTAAATATATTTTTACCTGGCTGTAATGTCGTCCTACTCTCTTTGCACAAATGACTTGCAAAGAAGTCTCCTTGTGCCTTAGTGAAGGCATCTATCTCGTGCACTATCTGTGTGGTAACAACATGCAACATCCGCTCTATCGTCGAGTAGAGCCCACTAAGAATCTCTCTATTTACATGGAAATCACGGCTGAATTGGAAGGCCGGATTTAAGAAACATGCGGCTACATGGATGGGCCTATGAGAACTATCCATGCCCTCATATATGTAGTCCATTGCGAACTTCCCCCCATCAGCAACTCATAGGAGAACTATCAAGGGCTCAGTAAACTGCAAAGTGCAAACATTGTGAAACATTAACTTAAGTGTGAACGAAAATAAACAAATAAAAGTAAAATATCAATAAAAATTAAAACATAATGAAGAATTAAATTTTACCTTCAGAATCTCCTCCGCTGATGTCCAAAACCCTGGCTCATCAAAAATGCAATCAGCCACAATAATCCCTACAGTGCTTGTAGCATAGGATGAGGAAGACCACTCCTCACCAACAAACATGCACCTTAAAGCTGCCTTTGACCAAATCAAGGATTGCAATGTGATAAAATTTGTTGCAAACCTAGTGATGCCAGGATGAGCCAACTCCCTCAACCCCATGTATTTCTTCATAAGGTTAAGCACCCATGTGCGATTGTATACAAATTTGCAAATGTTTTTTGCGGCATCCACACATGTTTTGATCCATGGGAGCTTGCCAAGATCCTCCAACATGAGATCAACACAATGGGTGGCACATGGAGTCCAGAATATAGAAGGGTGCCTGTCCATCAATAATCTACTAGCAGCAACATAATTTGTTGCATTATCTGTCACCACTTGAACTACATTCTCTTCGCCCACCTCAGCTATCACCTCCTCTATAGCCTCACAAAAGTATGTGGCATTTTTGAATTGGGCGGAAGCATCAATGGACTTGATGAAGACGGTGTCACCTGAAAAAATAAGTAAAACCAATTATTCAATAAATTAAAAAACATAAATCAGCCATATTAAATTATTAATCACTAAATCAAATTCAAATTTCAAATTAATCAATGCATTGAGGGAAGTACAATTACCTCTGGAGGAAACTAGAAAATTAAGCAGCGTCCTATTTCTCCTATCGGTCCAACCATCAGCAACCTAACCTCCTCCACTGCAAGCACTGCTCCTCTAATTGTACTTTTACATCTGCCACCTTTTGAGTCAGAAGTGGGCCCTTTAATTCATCTTCTATAGGGGCTTTGAACCCCGCCCCACATATGGTTACGGCATCAACCATGTTTTGCCAAAAAAAAGACCTAAAACATGTCATAAATAAATTAATAAATTACTTAGATAAGTATTGTAAAATGAAAAGTTTTAAGTTTTTAACTTTAAATTTGAATTCGATAATGAGATACATTTAGATTCTAAAATTTAAATATAAATTTTAAAACAATTAAACCAAAAAAAATTACTTGGCTACATGGAAGGGAATGGTGCAATAGTACTAGAAGTCTACAATTGTTTTTTTGGTTGCATCGTGTGCGTCCTTGTTCCAATCCATGCTCTCAAGCGACGGTTGGGAACCAGGGGTATTGCATGGTACAAAATATAAGTCCACCCTAGATTTACGAACTCTAGGGCCAATGCTAACATTCCCACTACCACTAACAGTAGCAACGACAATAGCACTAGGAGTAGTACTAGTAGTAGTACACATAGCTGATGCAGTAGCACAAGCACTAGCATTAGGACAGTATGGAGGCATGGAAGAAGCATCTCCAACAGCACCAAGTCCCTATCCAACACTCGCCAACTCATGCCTCTGCCTCTTTTTCATTTCTTTTTGCAATTCAAATGTTTCTAATTGCACTTGCACTTCACGAACAGCCTCAAGAGGTGCTACAGTGCAGCCCACTGCATAATGGACGGGTATACGTGCAATATGATATTTCAATCTGTTTATGCCTCCATGATATATTGTTTTGCAATATTTACATTTTGCCTCTCCTTTTTTCATTCCGACAAATATTTCAGCATGTTTCCAAGCAAGGTCTTTTCTGCCTAGGGTTTGAAACATTGTGAAAATATGGTTTGATTTGCAAATGAAGGTGGCTGCAATAACAAGTAGGGTTTCTAAAATTATTTAAGTTGCAAGTAGGGTTTGTAAACAAAAAATGCAAACTCAAAAAAAACAATGATTTTACAAATTACAATGAATTATTTGTTAAAAAAACACAAAAAAACCAATTAAAATCAAATTTACCTCTTAAATCTAGCTTAGAATGCAATGCAAACTCCTCCCAATTGTTGGTAATGAGCTCTCAATGCACCTCCTTGCTGGTATGAAGCTTCCCAAATGATATCTAAGCCTAGATTTGTCTTCAACAACTTGCTGGTTGCCCTACAATGATCTCTTTTTTTTCTTCACAGCTCTCTCTTCTCCTCCTATTTTGCCAAATGAATGAAATGAGGTTGCTTTTAGGGTTGGGGAGATAATATAAGTAAAAACAAAACAATATTAAACTTTAGTTTTATGTTTTTTTTGGGCCTTTTTGGCCTTTGCTGCATCGGTCGCGTCCAAGGCTCAAGACTCTCTTGGACGCGATAGGACTCCGGGCTCTCAGGACTCGGCCAAGGGTGCTTGGCTCAGGACTCACCGAGTCCTAGCGAGTCTAGGCGAGTCCCGTTACTAAACCATTATGTTGGAGTGAAGGAAGTTAAAAATGAGGAAGTTAGCATTAATTTTCTCGAATTTGTTGGAAAATGTGCCTCAAACTTATTGACATGAAACTCCTGAAATAGAAAAATCGGTGAGCCTCTTGGAATGTCTTACCGACAAGCAGCTTAGTTTTGAAGGCTTGAAGTGATTAAATCGGTGAGACCTATGATCTGTCTTGCCAACCAAAGCCATTGGTGTAACCTGAACTGTCGGCATGAGATTCCTAACTCTCGATGATGATTGAAGTCTGGCTGAAGAGTTCTGTCGAGGAGACTCTTGTTGATGGTCATCATCAGTGTGAGCTGAACGATCGGTGCAAGTTTTCTATCTCTCAACGAAGGTAGGAGTCTGGCTGATGGGGTATGGTCAGCGTGAGTCTTGCCGATGGTTCTTCATTAGTGTGAAATGACTTAGGCCCAGCTTTAAGATCTTTGTCCAATGGTTGAAGTCCGGTTGATGGATTGGGATTAGGGTGACTCTTGCCGAAGATATGAACAAAGAGAATTCCTATCGGTATGACATGAACTGTCGAGGGAGCTTTGGAGACTCTCTCTGAGGCAAGTTCTCAACCCGATGATCTTTTGGTCGGGGAGACTTCACCAAGTCTGAGTGATGGACCATTTGAAGACTATGCAATGTGCAATTGTCAAATGGGTAGTTTGGCATTGATGAGACATGGTCTGGTGTCTCACTGATATGCGATACAGTTGAAGAATCTTTTGACCGAACGACTGCCCTACATGGTTTGTTTTGAACCAATGGGAGAAGTAGAATGTAAACCATTTGCAGTTGAACTATTGTGACCGTTCACTTGTGGGAGATCAACAAACCATTTGTGAACTGTGAACAAAATAGAACTCTCTGTAATGGTCGAAGGTTGAACAATTCGAATGGTGGTTGAGTTGTCCGTTTTTTGAATTGATCAGTGTGTGAATTTCATTGTATGCTTTGAAGAGCATTGTAACAGTGATGTTCTACTATGCAAGGTTGATCAGGGAAATGTTGTTGCTATAAAATTGACATCTAAAAGGAGAGTCCACAACTTGTATGTAATTCAATTACTGTAATACAAGTGATTTTTTCTTTGGTGTGTGGGTTTTTCTCCCGTAAGGGTTTTCTTATGTAAATTTGGTGTCCAATTGTGTATGTGTTTATTTCTCTATTTTGTTGTTCTTTTTTATGTACATCTTAATGAACTGTAATTGCAAAATTTAAAGACATATCTGCATTCTTCTCTGAGTTTTGACATTAGGAGAGTTTGTTCCGCACCTTAAGCTTTCCTTACAAGTGGTATTAGAGTTTGGCCAATTGTGTTATCCTTGTGGGTAGGTTGGGTTTTTTGTGTCAATTCTGTTCAATGGGAGTCTTGTAGAAGTTTGGTAATTTAAATTACAAATTGTGATGGCAATGCCAAGTACATCAGGAAAGATTGAAATTGAAAAATTTAATGGCAACAATTTTGAGTTGTGGAAACTCAAAATGGAAGATCTGTTGGTTGATCGTGATCTTTGGCTTGCTGTGTTTGGAACAAAACCTTCAGGCATGAAGCAAAAAGATTGGGACCTCGCAGATCGGAAATCAAAGGGGTTGATATGGATCTGTTTAGCAGACTCTGTTCTTCTAAACGTTCATGAAGAGAAGACTGCATCTTCTTTATAGAAAAGACTAGGAGACATTTATCAGGGCAACTCCTTGGTGAATAAGTTGTTCTTAAGGAAGAAGTTGTACTCTTTGAAAATGCAAGGAGTGTTTGTTGCTGATCATTCGAATGTTTTTTACATGCTGATTGCTCAGTTAGCATCTGTGGGTGTGAAGATTGATGAAGATCACTGTATGCTATTGTTATGTTCTTTGCCAAATTCTTGGGATCACTTGATGATGGCTATTGGGAGTACGGCATCCACTTTTAAGATGGAAGACGTTGCTTCTTTGTTATCAGAAGAGATGAGAAGGAAATCTTCTGAGATGGTGAAGGAGGCTCTTGCTATTCGAGGCAGATCAAAAGAAAAAGGCAAGAAGAACAAGAAGTCGAAATCGAAATTAGAAGGGAGATCAAAGTCTCTTAGCAAGAAGTCCAAGGTGAAGTGTCAGAACTATGGGCAGCCTGGTCATATCCAAAAGGATTGCAAAGAGGAGAAAAAGAAGAAGAAGAATTCTTCCAACAATAATTCTTCTCAGAGCGATGCAGATGCCTTCATTGCAACCTTAGCAACTCAGGCATCAGATGATGTCTAGCTGATTGATTCTAGAGCATCTTTCCACATAACATCTCATAGAGACTGGTTCACAAAGTATGAAAAATACAATAATGGAAAGGTGTATTTGGCAAGCGATTCATCTTTGGAAATAGTTGGTCGTGGAAGAGTCAAAATTCAATTCCCTGATGGAAGAGTGAAAGGAATCAATGATGTAATGCATATACCAGGTCTGGCTCGAAATTTACTTTCTGTTAGTAAGCTGAATGATGTTGGTGTACAGGTCTCTTTCTCTAATGGTGTTTGCAAAATGACTAGAGGCTCAATGGTGTTGGCTAGGGGTGCTCGAATTGGTACTCTGTATAAGTTGTATGCACTTGTTGTTCAATGCAACAGTGTCTCTGCAAACTCACAAAAAGTTGCTCGTGGAGAGAAGGAAAAAATTCATGTTAGTGCAAACTCTTTGGAAGTTAAACTTCTAGTAGAAAAGACTATGATGTGGCATCATAGGCTTGGCCACTTTGGAGAAAAAAGTTTAAAAACTTTGAAAAATAAAACCCTAGTTGAAGGGCTTGATGACTGTAACCTTGAATTCAAATTCTATGAACATTGTATATATGGCAAACAACACCATGTTTCATTTTATTCCAGTCCTCATCAATGTTTTGGCATACTTGATTGCATTCATTCTAATGTGTGTGGTATAGTGAATGTTCTTTCGTTATCGAAATCTAAATATTAGGTTTTTTTTATCGATGACTATTCGAGAAGGGCATTTGTGTATTTTTTAAAAGGTAAATTAGAAGTGTTCAGTCGTTTTAAGGAATTTTAAAACCTTGTGGAAAATTAGACTGGAAGAAAAATAAAGTGTTTAAGAACTGACAATGACAGTGAGTTTTGTTCTAATGAGTTTGAAAGGTACTGTAAAGATTATGGAATTAAAAAACATAAAACTACACCCTACATTCCACAACAAAACGGAGTTGCTGAAAGGTTCAAAAGGCAATGATGGAAAGGGCAAGAAGTATGTTGAGCAGTGCTGGCTTCGAGGAGAAATTTTGGGTTGAGGCAATTGCAACAGCATGTTACTTAATAAATCATTCCCCTAACTCTTCTCTTGTTGATAAAACACCTTTGGAAGCATGGTCTGGAAAGAAGCCCTCTCTAAGACATATTTGAGTCTTTGGTTGTGAGGCATATGCATATGTGCCGAATGAAAAAAGATCTAAATTGGAAAACAAGGCTGTTAAATGTATTTTTATTGGCTATAGTGTTGGCATAAAAGGATACAAGCTTTGGAATCTTGAAACTGAGAAGGTTTTGTACAGCAGGAGTGTTATTTTTCGTGAGTTGAAGCCTTCTACTTTGGATCTACAGTTAGAGACAAAATTAGAAAACAAAAAGGATGTAGTCGAAATTCCTCCCACACCAGATAAAGAGGAATTAAAAATTCAAAATGTACCTGAATATGAGGAGAGCTCGAGCAGCTCTGAGAGTTCTGAAGAGCCACAACCTCAGCCTCAACCCATGAGGAGGTCTACACGTGAAAGGCGACAACCGGATAGGTATGGATTCTCTATGTTGGATTCTAGTTGTGCCTATGCTTTGATTACCAATACTGATGAGCCTAGGACTATAAAAGAGGCAATTGAAATGTCTGATTCAAATTCTTGGTTGGAAGCCATGAATGAAGAAATGGCATCATTAAAGAAAAATGATACTTGTGATTTGGTTCCATTGCCTGAAGGTAGAAAGCCTATGGGCTACAAATGGGTATTTCAAAAGAAAATTGGTCTAGATGGTTGTGTTGAAAAGTATAAAGTGAGGTTGGTTGCAAAGGGATATTCCCAGGTAGAGGGAATTGATTATGGGGAAATTTTTTCTCTGGTAGCAAAGTTGGCATCTATCAGATTTCTTTTGTCACTTGCAGCTGCATATGATTTAGAGATCGAATAGATGGATGTGAAGACAACGTTTCTCCATGGTGATCTTGAAGAAGAAATTTATATGTCCAAGCCAGAGCACTTTGTGGAAAAAGGTAAAGAAAATCTGGTTTGCAAGTTGAAAAAATCTTTGTATGGATTAAAACCATCTCCTAAAATGTGGTACCAGAAGTTTGACACATTTGTCTTGTCATTAGGATTTGTAAAATCGAAATCTGATCATTGTGTGTATTACAAAGCTGAGAATGATTGTATTTTAATTATTGCCCTGTATGTGGATGATATGTTATTCATTGGGAATAGTAAGTTTATGATTTCTGATCTAAAATCTCAGTTGTCTGCAAAATTCGAAATGAAAGATCTGGGTGCAACTAGGTATATTCTAGGAATGGAAATCACCAGGGACAAAAAGAGTAGAAAACTTTGGCTCAGCCAGAGTAAGTATATTAATATTGTTCTAGAGAGGTTTGGTATGACTGATTGCAAATAGCTAGTTGTTCCAGTTTTGTAGGGAACAAAACTATCTATTGATTGTCCAAAATCTCCTTTTGAGATGGAGGACATGACCAAGTTGGCTTATGCAAGTGCAGTTGGCAGTTTAATGTATGCAATGATCTATACAAGGCTAGACATTGCCCAAGCAGTGGGAGTACTTAGTTGTTTTATGGCAAATCCAAGGAAACATTGGGATGATGTGAAAAGAGTGTTTAAATATCTAAAGGGCACTTCGGAATATGCTTTGTGTTACCATGGCAATTTGGTTGAATCACAGAGGACTCTCAACATTCATAGGTATGTGGATTCTGATTGGGCAAGGGACATTAACAATAGAAGATCCACCAATGTATATATTTTCATGGTGAATGCTGGTGCAGTTAGTTGGATGAGCAAGCAGCAAGCTATAGTCGCTTTGTCCACTATGGAGGCAGAATACATGGTAGCTACACACGCCTATAAAGAAGCAATCTGGTTAAAACGTTTGTGTTCTAACATTGGGTTTGA
This sequence comes from Sequoia sempervirens, assembly GCA_007258455.2. Lineage (NCBI taxonomy): Eukaryota > Viridiplantae > Streptophyta > Pinopsida > Cupressales > Cupressaceae > Sequoia > Sequoia sempervirens. The sequence goes on from VDFB02093236.1 coordinate 17,531, forward strand.
TGCAAGACAGATTACAATTTATTGTGATAGACAAAGTGCTATTTGTCTAGCGAAAAATCCTACTTTCCATGCCAGGACGAAACATATTGATGTGTAGTACCACTTTGTACGAGATATGGAGGATGGAAAGGTCTATTTAGAAAAAGTGGATACTTTGGAAAATCTTGTAGATGCATTAACGAAACCAGTGAGCATAGACAAGTACAGGTGGTGTGCTAGTTTGATGGGTCTTGGGACCCATGAATCTCAGTAGTTTTTGAATGCTCTGGAGGTGTCAGTAAGATTTTCGTCAAGTGGGAGATTGTTGGAAAATGTGCCTCAAACTTATTGACATGAAACTCCTGAAAGAGCAAAATCAGTGAGATTCTTGGAATGTCTTGCCGACAAGCAGCTTAGTTCTGAAGGCTTGAAGTGATTAAATCGGTGAGACCTATGATCTGTCTTGCCGACCAGAGCCATCGGTGTAACTTGAACTATCGACATGAGATTCCTAACTCTCGGCGATGGTTGAAGTCTAGCCGAAGAGTTTCGTCGGGGAGACTCTTGCCAATGGTCGTCATCGATGTGACCTGAACAGTTGGTACAAGTTTTCTATCTCTTAGCGAAGGTAGGAGTCTTGCTGATGGGGTATGGTCAGTGTGAGTCTTGCCAATGGTTCTTCATCGGTATGAAATATAACTTCGGCCCAGCGTTAAGATCTCCATCCGATGGTTGAAGTCTAGCCAATGGATTGGGATTGGGATGAGTCTGCCGAAGATATGAACAAAGAGAATTCCTATCGATATGACATGAACTGTCAAAGGAGCTCTGGAGACTCTCTCTGAGGCAAGTTCTCAGCCCGATGATCTTTTGGTCGGGGAGAGTTCACCAAGTCTGAGCGATGGACCATTTGATGACTGTGGAGTGTCTGATTGTCAAATGGGTAATCTGGCATCAGTGAGACATGGTCTGGTGTCTCACCGATATGCGATACAGTTGAAGAATCTTTTGACCGAACGATTGTCCTACGTAGTTTGTTTTGACCGTCCACTTGTGAGAGATCAACAGACCGTTTGTGAACTATGAACAAAATAGAACTCTTTGTAATGGTCAAAGGTTGAACAGTTCGAATGGTGGTAGAGTTGTTCGTTTTTGGAATTGATCAATGTGTGAATTTCATTGTATGCTTTAAAGAGCATTGTAACAGTGATGTTCTACTATGCAAGGTTGATCAGGGAAATGTTGCTGCTATAAAATTGACATCTGAAAGGAGAGTCTACAACTTGTATGTAATTCAATTACCGTAATACAAGTGATTTTTTTCTTTGGTGTGTGGGTTTTTCTCCTCTAAGGGTTTTCCCACATAAATCTGGTGTCCAATTGTGTATGTGTTTATTTCTCTATTTTGTTATTCCTTTTCATGTGCATCTTAATGAACTGTAATTGCAAAATTTAAAGACATATCTGCATTCTTTTCTGAGTTTTGACATTAGGAGAGTTTGTTCCGCACCTTAAGCTTTCCTTACAGAATTTACTCGTATGGTGCCACAGATTCATGTTTGTGGAGAATACTTCCCTAAGGAGTTGATTGAGATCTTGCTGAGATTGGTTGCTCCTTTTATAGGACTTCAAGAGGTTTCATTTGCAGGTGCCTGTAAAGATAACCCCTTATTCTTTTTTTCTTTTAAAGTTTTTTCAACAAAGGATTATCATCATCAGGAAAATGTAAGACACATGCAAACAAGATTATATGCTGTCATAATTTTCTAATATTGGTTACAATTGTTTAGATAGTGGTCTCCAAATACTTGCAATGTGATCATTCAATTTGATAATTCCATACGTGCATTGAAGAATCATAATGAAACCAACATAAAGTACCTTGACATAGGTGAAGAAATTGATAACTAGTAGTTTAGAAGTGAATGGACAAATTGAGCTAACTGTTGTTCACCAATAACACTCCCAGGCAGTCATGAAACTTAAAATTTGTTCCTTTTGTTAAACTTAACATTCACTTGAGTTTGTGGCCAATGATTTACAAGGTGTCCCAACTTAGTCACACACTAATAATGATAGGATATAACCAGCTACAGGTCTGATATTGTTGACAACACTGTTGTAGGTTGACTATAAGGAAACTGTAGATTGTGGCGCCTTAAATCCATCAAAACATCACATCTTTGTCTCATCATGTCCTCCCATGCACATGATTAGACTTTCATGTATCCCTTAATTGATTCAACTTACCACAATTGAGAAAATAGGCCACAATAGGGGCTGATTTAAGTTACAGTCATGCACAAAAAATTATCCTTAGTGCCAAGAAAACAGGAGCGACTCCTCTTTAATTGCAAACTCCTTAAATCTTCCTTGTCTCCACCCAAATTTGCTTGCCAAAGTAAATAAGGAACAGGGTTCCTCCCTAAGCCAATGTTTAAACACAAAGTCTGCTGCAAACTAAAACAATCTGAGGAAATTCCCCTTCAAACCCTGAAAAACTCATCAGGAGAGGGGCGATTTGTTTATAAATAATTTAATTACCACAGTTGAGAAAACAGGCCACAACGGGGGCTGATTTAAGTTGCAGTCATGCACAACAAATTATCCTTAGTGTCAGGAAAAGAAGAGCAACTCCTCTTTAATTGCAAACTCCTTAATTCTACCTTGTCTCCACCCAAACTTGCTTGCCAAAGTAAATAAGGAACAGGGTGACTCCCTAAGCCAATGTTTAACCACAAAGTCTATTGCAAACTGAAACAATCAGAGGAAATTCCCCTTCAAACCCTAAACAACACATTAGGAAAGGGGAGATTTCAGTATAAATTAATTGGTAGCTTTTCACCACATCAAAACCTGCCAAGAGGGGTCACCTAGCAATAGGAAACACTCGACAATACCCAGAAGCACATCTTCACTCCATTAACCCGCATATACAAAAAGAGGGGTACAACCAATCCTTGCAGAGGTACAACCTAGGTATGAAAAATTACAGAAAGCTCTCAAAAATCCTCCAAAATGGTACCAAAATTCAATACCAATCACACCAAAATTTAGCACTTTCAAAATACCTTCATTACTGAATCTCCAATCTGCAAACTCCATGAAAACAATGGTGATTCCTCAGGTAGAATCACTCCAACCAGCCAAAACCAGCAACCGAGAAGAGGGTTTTCATCCTGAACCAGCAAAAGAAGAACTCCCTAGGCTCATTCCAGCAGCATCTCCTTAAGTTTTCAAAACATGCATGACCAAGTGAGAGCTCAAACTCCTATTTATAAAATGAGGGAAGAATTAGGGCAACCTAAAGTTGAGTTTGAATATTTTTCCCTCTCATTTCACTTTATGAAATGACATGAAATTAACCCAAGAGGAGCGTCCAACTTTTTGCCTTCAAAATTTCACTTTTCATTTTCTTTAGATATTAACATTTAAGTCCCAACTAGGCATCCCACCTTATGAGGCATAACATTAGCCTTAAAAAATGATAAATAACCTTCCTTTTAAGCGCCACACAAAGAGAAACATTGAACCTCCTTTAAAAACGTCACCTCACTAGGCCAAGGGGTACACTTCATGAACCCACGCCCTCCTCACTTAAGTTATAAAGCAACATTATAAAACTTTAAGTGATAATAATCAAATATTAATCCATCCACCATTAGAACTCAGCAAGGCCATAACTGGAAAGCATTGTCCTAATTGAAAGAGGAATAGAGGCCAAACCAAGTGTTAAAAATAACACTTACTAAAAATAGTAAGTGAGTCCAATCTTCCAATCCAACCAAATCAAAGCCCAATTGTGACTTACTAAAAATAACAATTTGCTAAAAATATTGAGTCCAATCTCCCAATCCAACCAAATCAGAGCCCAATCAAAACTTACTGAAAAAAGTAAGTTACTAAAAATAGCCATCCAGCTGAAAAGACCCAAAAAACTCAATGGTAACCTCAATTTACTCCTCAAAACATGCTAACACAAACCCAAAAGGTTAGTAACAACTGCACTTTTGGAGAACTTGAAAACTGGGGGCATTACAGTCTACCCTTCCCAAAGATTCTATCCTCAAGCAATGCCAATACAACCCCACAATCAATAGACTGAACCAACTAAAACCAAGAATGATCCCAAGGTCCCAAGTCAACCTAGAAGATCTATAGCTCCATCTACTCAAAGCATTTTCCTGCTAGACACCTGTGCAAGAGACCTAAAAACTACTGGTAAGAAAAGCAATCGAATATTGCAAAAACTTGGTCAAATCTTTAGGGATTTTCTCTTCGAAGAAACCAATCCAAGGCACCATAGGAATAAGCTCAAGAAATTCAACATCGGCTCTCTCATTCCCAACAACTATAGGACTACAAACCAATGTGATCCTAGGGTTCCAAGTCAATCTCGAGAAAGAACCACCATGTTGACATTATGCCACTCTAATCATGACTATAAAACCATTGTGCCCAAATTGCACTCTCCTCTCTTGGAACCCCCAAAATTAATCATCATCAAAATCCAAACTGGACCTAAAAAGGGCTGAAATCTATACCATAAAACATATCCTGCCAAGGCATCTTAGTGAAGTCCATATCAGCAATCCCACTACCCGACTCAACCCTAGGCAATGAAAATGGAAATCTGCTCAACCATAAAACATAAACCTCAACATATCCCTTCATGATGTCCCTAAACTGAAGTTGATCAATGACTGTCAAGGGGCTGGTATAGAAGATGTCAGCAAAACCATCTCTAAAATTAGCCACCCAGGGAAAACTTCTACGGCCACAAATTGAAAAAATATCGACACTTAATCTCCACGTATTAAAAGGGGGGCCCCGAGTACTCCAACACACCCAACATACTGCAATCATCAAAAATCACTTGAGGATATGCATATCAACATCATGAAACGACTGCAATAACCATCACTCACCCAAGTGGAAGTGGAAATTAACTAAACTATACCTGGAAGATCTCCCACAACTGATTGCACCATAGCTTGCAAAAGCTCAATATCTATCTACCCATAGAATGAAATCACTATCAACAGTGTGGAAAGGAAAGGGCAGCGGTAATCAATATGAAATCCTTCTAAAAAAATAGGAGTCGTGAGTATGAAAGTAGCTAAAAGTCATCTCCTATGACTAGATCATCTCTACCATTCAATGCAAACCACAAAACACTCCACTATAGGCCTAAAAATTCATACAAACTCATCTGTGTGTCAAGAACTAAAGTCTTGTGTAAGCTGATTGGAAAGTGGACAATGGTAACAAATCTGAATTTTGCCTGCAACTCCAATCCTGACTCATCACCTCATTGCTAGAAATTGTACTTGGGTCCCAAATCCTATGATCAACTCCAATCTCCTCACTGAGATCAGAAAGATCATCATTTTCATGTCCCCGAATTGGAGGTATGGTGATTTAATTAAATTATTTAATTAAGTTGTCCAAATTATTGATAATTTATGAGGATAGCTTAATTGATGATTTAATTAAATCAGGAGATGTTATTAAATTAATTATTTATTAAGTTATTCCCATAAAATAAAATATCAAAAGGGATGACTTATTATTTAATTAATTTAATAATAAAAAGTGACTTAAGTGACTTAATAATAAAATAATAAAATAATAAAGTCACTTAAGGAATAATCAAGAATCTTTTAGAAGTCTCTTGGTGATGAGGTTGAAAAAGTATAAAAAGAGGCTTGGGCTATGCATTTGGACATCTTGAGTTGCAAACACTTTTCTACTACACCGCTGAAGCTGAATGCTTAGCTTATTGTTTTCCAGTCTTCGTTTGTGAAAGACCAAACCTAGCTGGTTAAGTGCAATTTTGGTTGTGCAACACCAACCCTAGTTGGATAGTGGAGGAAGATACTTCAGTCTTTCTCATTGGACTTATTGCAATCATTGGAGGTCATTTTTGGAGAGGTTTATGAGATATTTTGAATTCTGCAATTTTGTTTTAGTCTGCAGATCAGCCATGAGAGAAATTACATTTTCATTCGTTGCTCTTCAATAAGGAGATATAATTTTGTGGGCACTTGAGGGATTGCTTCCTTTGGTGTTGGCAATCATTTTCATAACAAATTCGAGGAGCTTAGAGGCTGTATTTATTTTTCTAAAGAGTCGCTAGGCAAGAACAGGGGCGGCTGCTGTAGGTGAAGATTGTGCATCATTGAAGATTGTTTTGAAAATACCAAGTTGCCATTTCATCATCGATTTCCTTCAGCATATTATTACCAGGTTCTTTTATGTATTTGCATGCTTTGCATTGTCATATTAGATTATTTTAGTCGCTGCCTTCCTACAGCTGTAAGTGCATATTTTATATCATATTTGTAATAGCATTATTCATTCCATTGTAAGCCAAGAGTCTTGGCATTGCATTTTGAGTAGTTGCAATCATCATATCAACATTGTATAACAGCCTTGTATTTGGATTTGCACTTAATGAAGGAGTTATAAGGTTGTATGACAAATGTTTGACAAATTGCCTTTGGCTGTAGCTTTCATTCCCTCATGTTAGTTTGCATACTAAATGTTTGTAGAAATGTCATAGTGCTGTAGATGGTTATTGGCATTAGGGAAATTACATGAGAGGTGTTTGTAAAAATGTTTCTTCTATGTAATTACATTTCTCTCAATTAGTATGTATGCCAAGTGTTTGTGAAAATACCTCTTGGCTGTAGGTGTGCATTTGCATTTAGAAATTCATTTATATGCACTTGAAAACACAAAAAGAGTTGCATCTTCATTTTAGAACTTTGAATACATATCTTAGAAGTTATTTCCAGGCATTTGAACAACATTTGCATCCATCAAATCAAAGACAAAGCAATCTGAAATCAATTACCAGCAAATTGAAGATTGCATACAAAGTGTTTGTCAAATTTCCAAAGGCAGAAAATCAGTGTTTTTGGATCAGATTTGGCAAGGCACTTTACAATCATCCGACTCGAAGAATGGATTATCAAATGTCAAATCAGCACTCATCCCAAAAAGTGGGTTATCACTCAACTGAAGATTATCATCAAGCTCAAACCAATCCTCCTGCTAATCCAAATTCTCATTTTCTAATTTCTTGGGACAATGTAATAAATCAAAATCCTCATGAATGCAATCAAGTTCTTCCACTACATGTTTGATCACAGTTGCCCTTTCCTTGTTCTCTTGTTCCCTGTACCTAAGTCACCAGGTTCGAATTCGAATTCGAATTCGACAACATTGAAATTCGAATGAAATTCGACAAGGAAAAAATTCGAAAAGTATAAAATTCGAATAAAATTCGCCTAATGTAATTTTTAAATAAATTAAAATAAAATATTAATATATAGATTTATTTTAGGTTTTATTAATTATTAATATAAGTTTAATACAAATAAAAATTATAATTAAAAAATATTTAATATTTCACATTTTATAAAATAATACAATATTAAAATATTTAATTTAAATCTAAGACCAGGTGAATAAGATAATAAAATATTAAAACCTAAAATAAATCTAATATTAATAAAATAATAAATAAAACCCAAAATAAATAAAACCATACTGCAAATTCAAAACAAAACAGTATAAAATTATATGGAATATCGACGCCTCCCTTTCGTGCTTGCAGTGACGGAGGCTTGCTGGAGCTTGGGACACGATTTTTGCTTTGAGAGTGAGAGCCGACCACAATCTTTGCTTGGAGATTGAAACCCCGCCTTGAAAACCCGACCGCGATTTTTGTTTGCAGAGTGTCGACCTTGAAGACCCGAAACTTCATAGAGATTTCGCCACGGACAGAGACTTGCGTGCCCTAAAAATCTGAAATAGATTTCGCCGCCAACAGAGACGCGTTATTTGGCGGAAGAGAGGCCCGAAATCCCACGGACAGAGACTTGCGTGCCCTAAAAATCTGAAATAGATTTCGCCGCCGACGGAGACGCGTTATAAATTTTATATCGCACGAATTTAAGCGAATTTAATCGAATTTCATGTCTTTTTAAAAAATTCAACGAATTTCGAATTTCATGATGAAATTCGGTCGAATATGGTGACTTAGCCCTGTACTATTCAACAACCAAAATCTTTTTTTTTCTTCTAGAAAAGACATTTGAACATTCTTCAAGGAATCCTTAGTTGCACTAAGCCCCACTATAAGCTCGTCAACCTTAGCTTTGGTTTCATCGTATAAGTTTAATGCCTCACCTGCAATCTTGGTAGCCATATCTCTGTCACAGATCATGTGCAAATAGGCTGTTTTAATTTTTTCCATAGTTTTCTTCACTGTTTGCAAATCAGCAAGGGAAATATTAAGCTCATTTTGACCTCTTGGTACATTTTGAATTATGTTTTCCACATGCCTATGTGTACTATCCAGTCTAGATAAAACTTGCACTTTATTTTCAACAAACACCAAGAATTGATTCCTCCAACTTCCCTCATTAATTTTAAGTTCTTGCAAGTTTAATGTACTAATATTATAATGCATGCAAAAATCAGAAATCATCAATGTCTCCATGTGTAATGTACACCCCTGTGTTTTTTTTTTTAAATGACTGTTTGCTGCTTGTGTTTACTCAATGAAGTTTGTGTTTGTTTTTTTCAATGAGTTTGCAAGAGTATTTAACATAAAAGCAAATTGCAATGAAAAAAACACAAGAAACCAAAGTCCTTTCAAAAGAAACTGTAAATAATATCATAAGCATTCATTTTCTGTTTTATATCAAAATATTACATTGTAAAATCAGACCTGGAAAATGACTTGTCACAGCAGCAAAGGCTCCAGAATGAGCACGGAAACAACTCCAAGACTTAGTCTTCAAACTCTTGTTCTCCAACGTCCAAGTCCTTTAAATATAGCTCCAAAGTTCAATGAACAAACCCCAATGTTTGTTGGTCACAAACTGGGGTTTAGAGCAGCAAAATGGCCCCACTCCTAGCTAAGTCGACTTGGCCTTTAAAAATATATACTTCTCCAAAAATCACAAATAAATAGTCACTGGAATTGCCTTGAGAAGAGCCTTTGATTAGATCAACACCCAGAATGAAATCTCGAGCCAATGAGGAAATATGAGCAAATTATCAGTTTCAGCCCTGTGTTCCCCGAAGAAGCTCGACCTGCTTTAGAAAATTCAAAGACTCCACCAAAACTCACAATCTAGTACTCAAAACGATCGATAAGAAAAGGGTCTTCCAATGGATCAATACCCAAAATGAAAGCTTCAGGCAAATGAAAGTTGTGAATGAAAAACCAGATCAGGTCCATGACTATACTTGCCCAGAAACTGAAGAAAAGCTCACCAAAAACTTCTAAACTCACACCAAAACTGTAGCAAAATGAAAGCACACCCAAAACTCCTAAAAATATTGAAAAGTTTTCATAATTTTTTTCTCTATAATTTAATCCTTGAAGCTCCTATAGAAATAAATTGTGAACCAGCACCAAATATCTGACTAGGGTGGATATTTCACCACCGAAATCAGCCCAACACTAGAGGGTTTTCGTCCTCTCAATGCAGCCCAAGCAAACCAGAGAAATTCCGGCAACATATCTGTAAATTGTCAAGTCTCCATCAATGAAAATGAGAGCCAAACTCTAATTAAAAACACTTAGGGCAAATCGACTCCAAAAAGCATATAATTTCAACATAAAACCCAACACCTTGTCTCCATAAAATAAATTTAACATTTAAAATGTTATCTTCTCCTCCTTTTGGCATCCACACTTAGGGAGGCTTTTAAATATTAAAAAGCTTTTTAATTTAACCTCCTCCTTTGGCATCCAACTTAAGAGTCATTTTAAATATTAAAACATTATCAAATATTAATGTCTCAACACTTTGGCGTCCCAACACAAAGAGGAAATATAATATTTAATTGACTTTTAAAATCAACTTGAAGTTGTTCATTAGGTGCCTTGGTCTTTCTTCAATGACCACTTTACCCCTCGATATAAGTTATAATGTAACTTATAATTCAACTTTATAAAATGCCTAAGTGGTCAAATAAAACAAATATTAAACTATAACCTTAGGCTCTCCAACTGAAAACTGGATAATTTCACTGCTGCAAAGCCTGGAGCCAACTCCCCAATGGTGACTTACTAAAAATAGCACTGCTATAAATAGTAAGTACATGCCCAAAACCTAGAACTCAATGAAACTGAAGACCAATGAGGAAACTGTGACCAACTAAAGATGGCAACACTATAACCGATCACTGCTAAAAATAGAAACCCCTCCGAAAAACCCTAAACTGAGCTGCAAAGGATAGCACTTACTATAAATAGCATACTACTAAAAATAGTGACTCCAAAAGTGTTTTGTGTACAAACCGGGCAGTCATCACAACTTATTAAAAATAGTAAGTCCAGGAAAAGGTTGTCAGATGCAAATGCATGTCATACCACTGCGAAGCTCTCTGAAAACCCAAAAAGAATCCGGAATCCAAACCTACATACAAACCCCTGATTGAAATGCATGTCACATCCCTCTGAAGCTCTCCAAAAACCCAAAAAGAATCCATAAACAAAACTACGAAACTCTGACATGCAAATCCTTGAATCCACAACCAAAGCCTCCAAACAGCTAGGAACCCTAACTCTGCATCTAACTGGTCTACAGGTGTCTAGGAAAGGGCTAACTATCTCTGGAAAGCATAGTGCTAAAAATGGGGACATTACAATCCGCCCTTCCCAATATTGCTTTCCCTCAAGCAATACCTCCACAACTCTAGGAAATTTCAAACTGATCTACACCCAAACAAGTATAATGCCAGGGTCCCATGTCCATCTCAGGAAGGACCCACCATGTTGACACTGCACCACTCTTATCACATAAGTGAAACCTTCATGCCCAAACTGCACTAACCTCCCCAATAACCCAAAAATGTAATCATCCATGGAACTCAAACTGAAGAGACTAGAAGAACTGAGATCACTACCATGCAACAATCCATGCTCGAAAGACTATAAGGTGGTCTATCATAAACTTGGGCAATAGGGAAAATAATCTACCCAACTCAAAATCAAACTCCCCAACAAATCTCCATATGGTATCTAACAGAGCCACGACTGTAAAAGTGACTTCTCCAAATCACCTTGCAAAGAAGGAATCAATCCTTTGCAAGAGCTCAACAAAACCATCCCCATGACTCCATATGAATCTACTATGCCTCGTCTGAAATTTTATGATGCAACCATGCAGACTTCAAAAAACTCTAACAGTTCTGTTGTGACCTATTTCACACATCGCCCCATTGCACATGGGGACCCTCGCCAATCTGGTTTTTAGGGTTTAGCTTTGAGTTGCATCGTCATGAGCTCTTTTGCTCTGTGGTTTATAGTCTGAGTCAAGAGTCATCACCTGAGCCAAGTTGAGTTTTCAAGCTTTGAATTGCGCGTAAACGTCATAGAAGTGTTCAGAGGACCCTACAGATGAGGATCGTCTTTGCTTTCGTCTGATTCTGACACTTCCCACTTTTTAGGGATTTTGCTTTTTTGCTTTTTGCTTTTTTCGTTTTTGGCACTTTTAGGCCATTTGGGAATTTACTATTTTTAGAAAGTTGCTTTTTCGCTTTTTCTATTTTTAGAAACTTTCTATTTTTGGCAAGTGCGAAGGTCCTCACCGGTCAGAGAGTCAAAGTTTCCATTTTTGGACTGAAAAAGCATACAAAAAAATCATCTAAAAGTCTAAAAAGCAAGGAAAAAGCGTGTAAAAATCTGAGTGAAAAATCAAAAAATCAACTGAAAAGCACGCCTTTCTGACCAAAAATCAGGCCTTTCAGATAAAAAACTGGTAAAAATCAGACAAAATCTGACAAAAGCAATCAAAAATCAGATAAAAGCAATAAAAAAATCTGAAAAATCACTTGAAAAATCTGATCAAAAGCTTGAAAAACCTGATAAAAAGCTTGGGAAAAGCATGAGATTATGGCACAAAATCATGAAGAAATTCGCCCAGCAATGGATAAAATAGCACAAGGTTCAGGAATTCACCCAGCAGCTGATGGCAAGGATCATGGAAAGTCCGACCTTGCTATTGGCATGACCTTCTTGAAGTCCGCCCAAGCTAAAAGATGAATGGCAAGAGTCTTAGAAACTCCACCCTTGGTAGATGGAATGAAAGTCAGGAAGTCCGCCTTCACCCTTGAGCATATGGCATGACTGTTGGAAAGTCCGCCCATGCCTATGGCAAACATGTTGGAAAATCCGCCCACCCTCCTCAAGCATATGGAAAGGAACTTGGAAAGTCCGCCCTAGGTAGTGGAAAGGAAGATGGAAAGTCCGCCTAGCCTAGCAAGGGAGAAAATTGAATTTTTTTGACTAAGTGTTGGCAAGAGGAATGGAAGGAAGAAAGTCCGCCCTTGGGGAAAATGATTGAAATTTTGACTAAGTATGGAATGAAGGATGGCAAAACTTAGAAGAAGTCCGCCTAGACTCTGAAATAAAGATGGAAAGAACTATGCCAAGTCTGTCATGTTTAGAGGATTGATAGATAAACACATGGAAGTTCACTTTGCCTAGGAAAATGGAAGGAAATTCTCCAAGCCTGCCATGGGATGATTGGTGAAGTAAAGATAAAATGGCAAAGTATGAATGTGCTAGGGGAAAATTAAAGTTTGCCTAGCAAAATTTTCCCAAAGCATAGGACGTCCAAAGGGAAAATTGGAAATGGCTAAGACATGAAGAAGTCCGCCATGGTCAAGAGAAAGAGTAAAACCCATGAGAAATTGCAAAAAATTAAAATAAAGCATGGGTAAGGGAAAAAATAAAAGAATTAAAGGTTGGGAAAATCGAAAAAATCAAATAAAAAAAACAACCTTTAATTATCTCAAAACACTTAGAGAAAAATCTAACTCTATGGATAAACTTCAAATTTCGATAAGGATAAAGATGAAAGGTGAAAAAATTAGAAACTTTCTTTGATAAACTAGAGTCTGCTTGAGAATGGAACGAATTTTCCAACTTTATAAGGCATTCACAAGTCATTATCAACTCACAATTGCGTTTCAAGAAGAAGCTTGGCTCTCTCTTCATTTCAAGAATTATTTTTCATGAGAGTTAGAATTTTTTTTTCTCTAAAGAGTTAGAAATTTCTCGAAGAGAGAAATTTTCTTTAAGGATAGAAATTTTTGAGAGTTGAGTAATTAGTTACGAGGAGAGGGAAACGAAGAAAGAGATTGGCTGAAGGTCGAAACTTTTGAGGGATTGCTTGCTTTTTCAGCAGTAAAAACCAGATTTTCGAAGTTTTCAATTAAATTGCCAGCCACAGAGTAATCATTGAAGTTTATTGAATTGTTTTTACCTCTCTCTTCATTCTATCTTCGAAAATTTCACTAAGTGTTATTTCTCAGCTTGCTTTTTCAATGAATTTAACTTTTGACAAGCTGAAAGTTAGAATTTTCGTGAGGAACTTTTAGAGAGAATAATTTAATGATTATTGTATTCTCTTTCTTGCAAGTTAATGACCAATCCTGGAGGACCGTCAAAGAAAGCACCAATGAAATTCGCTAGCAAAGGAGCCCAACGGGAGACAAAGATCACTTCCAAGTGGAAAAACATTGCAGATATGGACCTTGGACATGTGGACTTTGAAGAGTTCAAGAGAAGGATGTATGGATTAAATGGACTTATGCCAATAGTGATTGCTCGCAGGATGATGCGCAATGGAATTGTTCAAGCTGCTGGATTTCCTCCGGCAACCCAGTGTGTCGACTTGATAGTCGAATGTGCAAGACATTACAATCCACAGGAGAGACAGATTGTAGCTCCTGATGGGAGAATTTTGGCGCATCTTGGAGCACTAGCTATCCAAGAGGCATTTGGCATACCTGAACATGTTCGAGCTTCATATAAGACAAAAGGGGAAGCCAAAAGAATCTTTGACGATCGAGCAGACCAATGTGCGACCCATATCAACAAAACATGGTTAGAAAAGCCACAAGCTTCTGCCAAGAAAATGCCTAAGAGGCTGCGCAGAACAGACTTCAAGGAGGACTACGGTGACATTGTTTTGCTCCTGAACAAAATAATGGGCAATCCTCAAGGTGCCTTTTTTGAATCTTGGATGTACTTTATCAAGGAAATCACCTCTGGAATCAGAATGTTTGACTGGTCGAGAATGATCAGTGATAACATCCATGAACAGTTGATCAACCTTGAAAGGGATAAGGTATTTCATATAGGTTCCTATATCGTTTACCTATTGCCCAAAGCTTATAAATATCCCGGATTGATATGCAAGGGTGTTGTTGGCAATGGAGAAAATCAGCTCAAGGTATATGAATGTTATCCCCAACTGCAACTATCTGCCAAATCTCATTTTAGAAGAGCACATGACGCATTTCTAATGACCATCACGAGAATGCTACAAGGAGGGACCCATCAAAGGCTAACACATGAGGCAAAAAGTCTTATCAGTAAATATGGATCCTGGTACATCCAGTTTCCTAAATTTACTTACATCCAAATCCAGGGATTCACTGGCAACCCGTACAAGCTTCCTATCTACCCCACTCACAGGATGATCCTATTGGAGGTACTTAGGCAAGTGGAAGATTTCCAAAATATTCAAAGGCCCAAGCAGAAAGCAGCCGTCACATTCCCATTCTTTATTGGGAACATGGAAGATTATTGTTCGTCCGCACAGGTAGCTACAGGGGCCAAACTAGAAATGTAGTGGTACCCTTTCACATCATATCGGTCTCGCGCCAATTTCGATCCTCACAATCATATCGGAATTGTGAACGGAAGGAAGTATAAACACCAAGTGGACCTGGAAGATTATTGGGCTAATGCCACAGATGAATTTGATGTTAGGAAAAGATTGTGGTCCAAACTGCCTGTCAGCTTGATCAGAACAACAGAACTCTTCTGCGTGCCAGACCAACTTGAGGATGACGATTCACATAGCCAGGTTTTGATGGAAACCAACCCCTTCCCATGCGCTGGTCAGAACCTGAAATTGCTGACTTGGATACCTTTATGAGGCCTGTCACCAAATATTCACAATGGTGGGCAGATCAACAGATCAAAGACCTGTGGCTAAGAGGAATGCCTTTGACATACACTCTGATGGGCGAATCAAAGTCTTACTCTTCAAATGCTGGAACAAGTCAAGGAGATGAGCCAATTGAAAGCTCGAAACCTAAGAAAAGGAAAGAAGCAAAGAGAAAAGGAAAGAAGCAATGAAGGACCTGCTAGGAAGCAACAGAAACTGGAGCCTCTTCGTTTTGCCATCTCCGCAAATGTGAATGAAATCTTGGACATTGATGAATCTCTTGGAGATATACAGATTCCCTCTCCTGTCCCTATTCGGCCTGAAGATGATGAGCCTCCATCACCCACAGACACCGAGATTTTGGAGTCAGACAATGAGGTTGATATTTTGGACAATGAGTTTGAAGATGGAATGATTTCAGCTTTGAGAGGAATCCAAGAAATCCAGGATGTGCAAGAAGTTCAAGAGGAAGAAGATATCGTGCAGCCAACTATTCCTGATTGGTTGAAAGAGAGGTTAAAGATAAAGGAACCCGAAAAGGTTCAAGAAGAAGAAGATGATATGACCGATTTCCTAGCCAGACTGGAAGCAATCAGTGCAAAGAAACCTACCAAAACCTTCTCCACCATCCAGAGAGATGAAGCTGGGCATCGTACAGTCCAAGTTGTTGTACTGATAGTTGACAAACCGAGGGTAGAAATTACTCCCTAGGAGTATGCTATCACCATTGTCGACTTAGGCCCTACCACTAAGGGACAAGAGATGGAAGAGTTGGACAATTCTGTTGCCACTATCAAAGCTAGGCTAGAGAAGGAAACAATAAAGAAAAAGGAGTATAAACGAGAGGTTGAAAGACTCAAGGAGTATATTCAACACCTAACTAAGCCTCTCGATCAAACTACTTCAGCAGCTCCTCCGCTGATGAATACTTCTCAAGAGATTGTTGAAGAGGAGAAGAATATAGCTAAGGAAACTAAAGAATGGCTAAGTAGCAACAGGCAAGAGGTGACCAAATTTGCAGAAAGATTGGCAATGGCATATGGACAAACTTCTTCCTTACTTTCGAGGATTGCAACACTGGCAGAAACATGGGGTAATGCCCAAGATGTTCGAGACAGAGTCCTTCCGTGTCTCAAGGTACTTAAGGGAGTGCCGAAGCAAGAGTTGGTTTATGGAGAGATAATTGCACCAGGGGAAGCTTATGATTTTGACAATTGGTACATGACATTGATCATACGAAGTGAAATCATAGAAAAGGTTAAGGCAGATACAATCCAAATTAAGGAGAAGACAAAAGAAATTCGAGAGAAGATCCTAGCTGTGGCTGCAGATGCGCTTAAAAAGGATACTGTGCGAGCAAACAACTTGCAGTTCGAAAAACTTGAAGAGCAAAATTCAGGATATCTTCTTCACCACTGGACCTGTCTACAAACAAAATTTGACTAGGGCAGCTGACTTCCTGTTCATCTTTCGCAACTTCCAGCAACAGGAAACAGAATGGGAAGACACTTTTGCCGGATGCTCGGATGATCTCAATCTACTGGAATTCAAGATCAATGTGCTGCCACCTGTCACAATCGAGGAGGTTGACATCATAGTTTCTAAATTCATCCAGTACACTGCAACCAAAGAGGATAAGGATGAACCCCCTCAAGAATAGCTCTCTACTCCAGTTCACTACCTATTATCTGATTGTGCTTTTGGAAACCCTAATTAGGGTTATTGATTTTTTAATCTCTGTCATTGATTCCTGATTAATCTCGGTTGTTCATTGTATTCCGCCAACTCTATATAAACCCTCTCTCATTCTCTCATTATATAGATAGATACAAAGGAGATTCATAGACATATAGATAGAGACAGATACATAGAGATAGAAGAGATAGATAGCATAATAAGAGAGAAAGAGTTTTATGAAATTGTTGCAAAAAACTATTTTGATAATGAAGTTCATGATGCATGAGGTGCTTTGAATTCTTTGATTGTCAAATGGTTGCATGGTTACTTACTTCTCTTCCTCATTGAGTGGTTTTAAGTTAGAATTTATTTTAGATGTACGTTAATGGAACGATAAGATTGATCGTAAAGATAAGTGAAACCTGGCTCATACTTTCTTTGGATGGATGTTTTCTATTCAATGCGTAAAGTTAGACTGAGCTTTTAATGTGTATACCTCATTGTACTACTTCGAATGATATTGTTCTATTGATGGTGTCGTTCGTGGTAGGAAAATTTTAAGCACAAATTCCCGGAAGATTGCACTTGCTTTGTGTAGTTGTCGTACTTTGTGGCAAAACAAAGTATTGTTAATTGGTTTCATTCAATCTTTATTGTCTCTTAAGTTCATAGGACTAGTATAGGATTCCTCAACCCTTACTTTTTTTTTATTTTTTACCCGAAATCCAAAAAATCCAAAATATATCACTGCATCTAGGTCATTGCTTTCTAAGTAACTTGCTAGAGTAAATCCCTTTCGTGATTATCAGCAAAATCATATCTTCCACAGAGCCTATCCGCACCCAACTTATTAAACATTGGAATTGCTGTATGATCTTTTGGCAATCTTAGCATACTAGTCAATTTTTCAAGAGAGGATAGAGTGTCTTTGGATTCTTTATTCTAAAGTGCTTGGTGAGTCATAAAACACGCATCAACAAGTTCCCACTCCAACAACCTCTGAATGATAAAACAAAGCATGTGGGGGTTCATTGTCCTGAATCAATATTGTGAGAAGACTATCAAAATTTGCATCACAAACCTCCATAAGATGAACTCGGGGAGTAGGAAAGGTCTAAAGGAACCGACGACCACTGTTGTTCAAGGTTGGGATCAACGAAAAATAATGCACTCTACGCAAGGAATAATAGCAGTGCCATAGGAATTCCCAAGTTTGAACATGCGAAAGAGGCATCCTGTCGCACTGAATCATCTCGTAAGTGGCTGGAAAACATACCCAAGAAATCTCCAACTGATATCTCCCTATCGTCCGACAAGAAATGATGAACCAACCCTCCTAAATGAGAATAACTCCCCATGTAAGCTAGCTGGGCTACGCCAAATTAGCAAGATCGTGTCTCAAAATCTGCCCCTGTCTAGGCCAAAGATCACTCCCAAGAGTAACCATCTGTTCATTTCTCCAACCCACACTTAAAATTTCTTTCCAATCCATTTGTTGATGTACCAGTGGGACCTGTTGTGACCTTTTCACACATCACCCCATTCAAAATGGGGACCCCCTAATTTTTGCTCCGTCTTTTGGCTTTGGTTTTGGGTTTGTCTCTCTCTTTGTCAGTTCTTTTTGTCTAGTGATGTACTTGTCATTTGACCTAGATTTGAATTTTGGCTAAGTCCGAGGGTCACGAATTAGGGTTTACAATCTCAAAGCATTTTGGTGTCAAATTGAGTTATTAAATTCAATTCTGTTTGGCATCGCTTATTAGGATGCTCAAACAAAGTTCTACTAAATTTTCTACAATCGACTCCTTCATAACTTTCTATTTTAAAAAGTAATTTGGGGCTCTATTTCGATTTTCAAAATTCTGTTATTAGACACTTCAAACTCGGCTTTACTCTGTAAATTTTGAAGAAATCTAATCATTATTTTTTAGCAGTCACCTTTCTGAGGGCCGCTTTAGTTTGCATGTTGGATTCTTGGTGGGCGCCTAGAGATTCTTTCCGGTTTTCTCCGTGAGCTTCAGTAATGAGTAAAAGGCGTAAATCTGTTGATCACTTTCCTGGACTTGCTATTTTTAGCCGCTGCTAGTATGTTGATCGCTTTTTCTCGGTTTTTTATCCTTTACAAAGGTGGGACATGCAACTCATCCTGACAATGATTATTACTAAACACTTACTATTTTAGCAGGGATCACTCAACAATTTCTAACACTTAACGCCACTTAAATACAAAGAACATGCAATGTAAATGTCATTTCAAATTTAAGATCTTTTTGAGTAACATGTAAGCTGACATTAGGTTTCAATTTCTGGACCCAAAAATGGGGGTCAAATGCAAGAATCTCCAAAGCGATCAGTATCTTTCAAGGTATCCACTGGTAAAATTTGAAGGTGATCTAAGCACTTACTATTTATACTAAGTCACTTCTAAAACAGGGCTATAAATAGCAGGTCAACATGAGACACCAGTGTGAACAAGACAAGCAAGTGACAAGGACCCCATGGAGCGAATTTCAGATCAAACGGAGTTGCAGAGGTTCGAAAATCAAGCACTTACTATTTTTAGTAGGTCCATACAGAGGAATTAGGGTTTCCTATAAAGTAGGGCAAGACCCAAGGGTCACACGGAAGCAGCATCCAATCACAATCAACATCCTTCAGGCAATCGGCATGCAAAGTTTGAGCTCATTCTGAACAGTTACTATTTTTAGTAAGTTGCTAAAAATAGCAGGTGCATTCAAGCATTAGGCGCCAACAGCTCAATCATGTCACAAGGAACGAGAAATCAGCGTAAAACATGAAGAATGCGAAACTTTCTAAAAATAGAAAACTAGGGCAAGCTGAAGACACCATGAGCAGTCAGAAGAACACCTCCCTAAATCTGCCTTAACAAGCTGAAATGAGTTGAAAATCCATCTAAGTCTGCCAAAATGGAGCTTGACCTACCAAATGCACCTCGAGAAGCTGAAGTTGGATAAAAACTAGCTAAGGCAAACAAATTGAAAGTTCACCTATGGATATGTGCCTAAGCTTGGAGCTAACTTGAAATTTGTTTAAGTCCTTGAAATTGAAAGCTCAGCCTCCCAAATGCTCCCAATGGTGAGAGAGACCATTCAAAGGCATGGAAAGTTGGAGGAAGCACCCCTATATGCGCCCAAGGAGAAGAGAGGGTGATTGAAATTTGACCAAGGCAATAAATTGGAAGTAACACATGTCAAATGCGCCTTGAGAAGAAGACGAGGCTTAAAAATTTTGTAAGTGTCACAAATTGAAACCTCAAGGGTAGAAGTGCGCCTTAGCTTGAGAGGAAGAGGCATGAAGATTTCTAAGTATTGGAAATTGTAAGTGCATCCCCTAAAATGCACCCACCTTAAGGAGCTGACTGAAAATTCTTCTAAGTATCACAAAATGAAAGTAGAGGGGGTCATATGCACCCAAGCAAGGAAGGAAGGTAAGAGAAGTTTCTAAGGCTTGAAATTTGAAGTAGCTAGCTCCATATGTGCCCAGCTAGAAGAGAAGCTCCAAAAAATTTCTAAGTTATGAAAATTGGAAGCTCAAGGTCCCAAATGCGCCCAACCCTGAGGAGAAGAATGTTGAAAATTTCTAAGGCAAATAAACTCAAAGCTTGAAGGGTTATATGCGCCCAAGAAGTTGAGGAGGCAAGAAAATTCTCTAAGGCATGGAAAGTTGAAGGAAGCACCCCTATATGCACCTAAGCATAGTAAAGGGTGTGAAAATTTGGTTAAGTGTTGTAAATTGGAAGTGTCTACCCCCAAATGCGCCCTTGAGGGAAGACGCATGAGAAATCTCCTAAGTATGAAAAAATAGAAGCTCAAAGGGAAAAATGTGTCCCACTTGGATGAGAAAGTTAGAAAAACTTTCTAAGGCGTTGGAATTGAAAGCTCAAGAGTGGATATGCGCCTTGCCTTAAAGGGAGAAGCTTGAAGAATTTCCTAAGTAACAAAATTGGGAGTAAGACCCATCATATGCGCCTTAGCTAAAGGGGGAGATGAGCAAATATTCCAAGTATTGAAAATTGAATGTAGAGACCCCTATATGCGCCCAAGAGGATTTGGGATGAGGAAATTTTTATTAAGGCATTGCAACTCAAAGTATACACCTTGAAATGCGCAGATGGCTTGGAAATTTTGCTAAATACTTGAAATTTGAAGTATTACCTCCTAAATGCGCCTTAATAAGCTTGAAAGCATGGAAAATTTTCTAAGGCAGGCAAATTGAAAGCTCACTATGCTAAATGCGCCTTAACTAAGAGGAGGTTGGGAGATTTCTAAGTGTAAAAAAATGAAAGTTGAGGGGTCCAAATGCACCCTTGAGAAAGGATGAAGAACAAGTTGGTGAATTTGATCAAGTGATGGAAAATGAGACCTCAAGGTGTTAAATGCGCCCATCCTAAGGAGCAGAGTGGAGAATTTTCTAAGTCTGACAAAATGGGAGTCCAAGGGGCTAAATGCGCCTAAGTCAAGGAGGTGGAGGTGAAATTTCCTAGGGGAGTGAAAATTGAAGTCTACCATGTTGAATACGCCTAGCTTGAAGAGGGTATTATCAAAGTTAAAAAATCATCTAAGACATATAAAATGGAAGTATGACCCTCTATATGCGCCTAGAAGCTAAGGGGAATGTTTTATGGCATTGAAAATGGAGCCTCAAGGTAATGAATACGCCTAGATGGATGAGTAGATGGATGCAATTGTTCTAGGCATTGGAAATCAATGTTTGATCTAGCAAATGAGCCAAGGCCGAAGAAGTGAAGATGAAAGTGAGCCTTAATAAAAAAATTATTTTCAAGGGTGGAAAATATTAAATGAACCCCTTCGTATAGACACTCGAAGTTTTAAAGCTAAGAAATATTTTCCAAGGGAGAATTGATGAAATATGTGTATGAGATGAATAAGATTTCTAAGGGATTTGAAACAAAATTTCTATGATGAAACCACGCCCTTGTCAAGAACGGAAATATTGGAGATAATTTTAATGAATTTCCCGAAAATGTTGAGTCAACTGAGAGTTACATGCAGTCAAGGAGGGAAATTTCAAATTTCGAATGAGGAAGGAATCTCCAGCAATAGTAAATTCTTATGACAACTCTATGACGACTGAGCATAACTTCTGTGACAACTCACCAGTCATCCCTCCCGAATCGGATATCTTCTAAGTAGTGGGGGAGTGAATTAATGGTATCTGCTAAACTGGGCATCCTCTCTCAATTATATAAACTCTGAGGCTATTCATTTTTCTTCATAAGTTGCAGAGGTGAAATTGTGAGAGTGCTGAAGTGCTGAAGCTGAAAGTGAGTGCTGAGTGAGTGAGAAGTTTCTGAGCTGAGTGAAATATTTTTTCTAACTATTGGAGAAGTTCTGAGGCAAGTGAGTTCAGTGAATTTTTTTTTCTAAGTGCTGAAGGTGATATTGCAGAGAAGCTGAAGTTTGGAGTTTGAGTCTCAAAGTCAAAAATCTCGAGGTTTGGAGTTGGTAGTTTAGTGCTGAAGATTTTCATTTTTGAAGCTAACTCCATACGCCTGCCATCTCGTGGTAATTTTATTTTCTAAGTTAGAATTGTAATGCTTGAATTTTTTTTTGCAGATGGCTGAAGTTTGAAGAGGAGATGTTGTCCAAATGAGCAAAGTTGCAGGCAGAGTTGGAAATACTGAAGCAGGCAAAGAGAATGCCTCTAGGCAGGCAATCATCAAGCAGCTGAAGAAGTCATTCCTTCTTGAATCGAAGTTCATGTCAAAGCTAGGAGGTTTGACTGATACCAACCTTGGTTCGTTCAACCTCGAGGCATTCAAAAGGAGAATATACGGGCAAGCTAGTCACCCTCCATCAGTGACATCACACAACATCGTGAGAAGTGGATTGTATGCAGTTGTTGGTTTTCCACCAGCAATTCGATGTCCGGAGTTGATAATGGAATGTGCAAACTATTATAGGCTAGACCACCGAACGATTGTCTCTTCCGACGGAAAGTTGCTCGCTAACTTCACACCTGAAGCTATTGGAGAGGCATTTGGGATTCCAACTATGGAGAGAATGTTGTATAAGTCAAAGGAAAGGGCTAATAAAATGTATGCCTCATCTTTCGATAGGTGTGCAAAGAGAATTAATACATCGTGGATGAGGAAGACAAAGCCTCCTGGCGCCAAGTTGCCAAAGCAAATTATCTCAGAGGAGCTGAAACAGGAGTATTGTGATTTAATCATGATGCTCAGCCGGGTGAATGGTAGCCCACAGGTGTATGCTTTTCAGCCTTGGATGTTCTTCTACATCAACGTGGTGCTAGAGGGAAAATAGCATGTAGATTGAGCAAGAATGATCAGAAATAATATAGATGAACAATTTAGAAGCTTGAGGAGAACGAAGACATTTTATATGAGCTCGTATGTCATCTATATGCTGGCTCGGATGACGAAGTATAAAGGATTGACATACCAGGAGCCAATTGGATGCGGTCCCAGTCAATTTAAAATCCATGAAGCTTGCAAGCAGCTGCATCTGACAAGTACCTCCAGCTTCAAGAGAGTGAATGAGGCTTTCACTATGCACATCACCAAGGCTCTTCAATGGAGAACACAACAAAGAATATCCAAGGATGCACAAAAGTTGATTGAAGAGTACGGGTATTGGTTTATCTAATTCCCAAAGTTCACTTACATAAGGTTGTCGGGGTTCCATTCATATGCCTACAAATTGCCAAGGTACCCCACGAACAGGATGGTAATGCTTGAAGTGTCTAGGCAACTCATGGCCTATGACAAAATCATAAGGAAAAAGAAGAAAGGAGGATTGCACTTCCCTATTGTTATGGGAAATTCACTTGAGGATTTCCCATCTTTGCAGGCAGCCAAGGAAGCGGAGGAGTTACAATTCTACCACCTCACTCTCCACACCAGTCGATAGGACTTTGATCCTCACAAAAAAATTGGAGTGGTGCAGGATGAAGAATATCGACACAAGGCTCATGTTAAGGATTTTTGGGCAAATGGAGACGAAGCTAAGATCAGAAGGAGGACGATCTCCAAGCTCCCTCTGAAATTGATCAGGGAATGCGAGGTTGTCCAAGTTCCAGACCAAGTGGATGAGGATTCCAACATTATTCACACGGATTATGAGTCAGTAAAGGACACGTCGATCCCACCACCCGATTGGGCAGAACCAGAGATCACGAACTTAGACACATTGTCTATGCTGGTCTTAACATTCATAAGGAGCTGGGTGGATAGACATGTTCACAAGCTTAAAAGCAAGTCAATTGCCCTCCTATACAACCTCATGGGCGATCAAAGGCCACCGACATCAACAAGGATGAGAAAACAGGCCACCCAAGCTACAGAGCCACAAGAAGAGGAACCAATTCAGCCAGAACCTCAAAGGACGGAGGAAGCATCGCCTACACATCTGTTGACTCACTCTTCCAGGGTACAAGAAGTTTCAATATTTGCAAGTCAGAGGGTTAGAGTGAATGAAGAGCAAGAAATGGAGGAAGTCAACCAACCATTGCCTAGGGAGCCCGATAGTCAAAGCGCTAATGCTCCTAGAAGTGCTAACCAGCCAGATGAAGATAAGGAAACAGAAATAGACACTCGCCTAGATCGTGAGATTGACGCAACCTTTGAAGATGAAAACACTACAGAGCCTAAAGTTCGGGGTCTTGAAGAGGATAGGCAGCACATGGAGATGGATGAGCCTCAACCAAATGTTGTTGAAGAGGAGGTTCATGAAGTAGAAGCAACAGAAGAGCAGTCGCTTGTCATCTGCAACGCTCAACAAGATGTTACAAATTGGCTCACAAGTGTGATAAGGAGAGATCAGGAGGATGACATTGACCCAGCGATAGAGATGGAGGAGCTCCTTAATAGAATAAGTGGGTCACCTAAAAGGAAAAGAGCCAGAAAGTTGTAATGTCCCCTTCTCATCAATGATCAGTTCAGACGCTCCTCAGCCTATTTTGGAGGCCCGTAGGCTCGTTGAGGTAAAATTAGGGTTTCCTTACTTGGAGGTTTGAGGCATTTTTTGAGTGTTTACTATTTTTGGCAGTATGCAATTGTCAGTCTTTAGATCTTCATTTTCAATTGGAGTAATCATATGAGTTCAAGTTTTGGCTTCTAAAGGTTTTATTTTGATGAATTTCTTAAATAAAGGCATTAATGTTATAATTTGTAGTTGACCCCTTGGCCTAGGGAAATAACTTCAAGTTGTTTTTAAAAGGTGGTCTTGAAGGGGGACAACTTCATAAAAAGAAGAATTAAATATTTATTAAGTCTTTAATGCCTTGGAAAGTGGGACGCCTTTTTATTGAAGGATTTATATTTTGGAAATTTGAAAAGTTTCTCCTGTGGCTTTTGGCGTGCCTTGAAGGGAAGTTGATGAGTCTTATTCTTTTCTATAAAATGAAAGTTTTGCTCCAGCTTTTATCATCCATCAACTTTGCTAATGTTATGCTGTTGAAATGACAATTGAACTATTGCTTCAAGGAAAGCTTACCTCCAAGCCTCTTGTCCAATTTCGTGTTTGAAAGATAACACCTAGTTGGCTTTTTTGCTGCTTCTCAAATCAAACTAGCAGATTGAGCTCAACAGTTGAAGTTTTTGATGATATTTTCCAGTTTTCAAGTTGTTGATGCTATCATAGCTGAAAGTTGATTTTGCATATAGCTTTGTGAGTGATTTTTATTTCATTCTAGGTAATTTAGAATCTTGTTTCTCTGCCTTGGGTGACCCCTTCTACCAATTTGCAGATTTTATTTCAGAGTATTTGATTTTATCTTGCCAAATTGCCCTTCTCAAGGGCCATACCATTCTTGGGAGCTTTGGAATGTGTGCAAAAAATTATATACTGAGTTTTGAGGCTATTTTGTGTTATGATTTTGGGCGCCTACCTCCTAGAAGACATCTGCAAAAGACATCACTTGATTTCGAGGTATTTTGAATAAGTTATGAATATTTTAGTGGATTCACAGTTGCTAGTTCTTCATTCTAGTTTGCTATTTTTTCTTATCAGACTTTAGAAGTTCAGATTTTTGATTCATATCAGCAATTAGAGAGATAATTATTTGTATGGAATCATCCAATACTCATGTGCTTTGAAGCTATTGTAATTCACATGTAATTTGCAGCTCTCTTTCTTATTTGTAAGACTGTAAACAGTAGTACTGTTCCAGTCCCTATTTGCTGCAATTTATTTCTCTTTACTCACATTAAGTACCTGTTGATGCGTGTTTTATGACACAACAAACATTCTAGAATAAAGAGTCCAAAGATGCTCTATCCCCTCTTGAAAAACTACCTCGTATGCTAAGATTGCAAGTAAGATCATACGGTAATTCCAATGTTTAAGATGAATGCGGATAGGCTCTGTGGTATGGATGTGATTTGCTGGTTATGACAAGGGGACTTATGCTAGGCTTGTTCAATTCACAATGAAGGTCTAGACAGTGAAGCTCTATTGCTTAGGTCATGGATCAAACAAACTGAAAAGGGAGATAAAGGTTTAGGATTTCTAATCTACTGCCTAAGAATTCAAGAGACGGTATTGACTTGGTGGAACCAATAACCACGCTTTGCTTCGCCACGCTCAACGACAACTACACAAAGGCGGTGCAATCTTCAAGGGAATGTGCTTATGATTTTCATGTCATGAATAATTACCATCGAATCGAACAATATTTATCCAAACAGAAGTTAAGCATCCACAAAATAAGCTCAGGCTAACTTTACGCATTGAACGAAAATCATCCATTCAAAGAAAATATAAGCAAAAAGTTTCACCATAAATCAATACTTATCAGATCTTGCATTCAACTAACATACATGAAATAAAATCTAAACTATGATGAGGGATAAGAACCATGACAACTCCAAAATAAGAGAAGCAATCACCATCAGGACAATGCATGCATTACTTATTACTTTGGCAATCTTACAACAGTTGCTTATCTCAACATGTTTTGCAACATGCTCCCATGCTTTACAAATGAGGGGTTAAGCTAAATTTATAGGCTTCTCGATTACAATTCAACGGCCAAGATTAATTTGGAATCAACGGCCAAGATTACAAATAAAACCCTAATTAGGGTTTGCTACTCCTCGACCAATGAGAAAATTTCATTCGAGGACACTTGTCCTTTTTACCAAATATGAACCAACAGATAAAATAGAAAGTTGTTGTATGTTGATTTGGAATGATTTGATTGGTCGGAAGATGACGAGGCGCCACCTCAACGTGTTGAATGCCTTCCTTGGTCGCTTTGGTTTTGTTCCTTAGAATATTTTTCTTGCCGATGACTTTATCCTTTGTGCTTCGATCTTGGATGGCTTTGGCTTCTTCTCCTCACCTCGCCTTGGAGCACCTATTTAGACTTGAAGTTATCAATTCTTTCTTTCCGGATTGCTTTGGAATTCCTTCAAGTGCCTTGAATTTGGAGAGGAATTCCCTTGTGTTTTTTTTGCCACAATGGAGGAAAATTGGAACCTTTTCTGCAGAGAATTTCCCATACTTAGCCAAATTTTTGGCTATTCAATTTCATGTAACATCTTCAAGATTCTGGCCATTTTTGTGCTCAAATAAACTTCGCCGGTCGATTTGTCTTCAATTTTTGAATTTGGCTTGTGCAAGTTGGATGTACTTGACGGTGTGCCTGCCGTTGTCTTCATGATGCCAAACTCTTGGTGGACTTCTTGTTGGTTTTGCCATGTGCAAGGGTGAACTTCCAAGTTTTCTTTCATCTCCCTTCAAGTCGGACTTTACACTTTCTTCGCCATTTTCCCCTTCGCCTTGTGTAGTCATCCACCTGCAGTAAAACAAAACAAATTTATTTTAGATTTTCTCTCTCCTAAAGATAACTTTTTGAGATAAGCTTTGAAAGATTTTTATAAATTTCATTTTCAAGCTTTTAAATCTTCTCTCCGTCCAATTTCATTTGGCCACATTTTTCCTTCGTCCAATTTTTTTGTCTTCCAATTTTATTTTGCCATAACTCCTTTATTTGGCCATAATTTTCTTGCCGTCCGATTTTATTTGGCCATAATTTCTTTCCTTTTCCAAAATTTATTTCGCCATGTCCAATTTTATTTGGCCATGATTTTCAATCGTCCAAAATTATTTTGCCATAAATTTGCTTCATCCAATATTATTTGGCCATGGTTTTCTTGCCGTCCTAAGTTATTTGGCCATGATTTTTTAATTGTCCAAAGTTATTTGGCCAAAATTTATTTCATCTTCCTAAATGATTTTAAGTCATTGGCCAACTTTTTCTAGACATTTTGATGTTTGGACTTAGGCGAATTTCCACAATGCCAAGCATATTTTTAATTTCTCCAAGCCCCATACTTAGGCAAAAATTTCCAATTTTCATACTTTCTCCTTAGCATGGCGGACTTCATCCACCTTCAGGCCATTCCTTTTTTTTTCTTCCAAGGAGAATTTTCATTTGTCTCCAGCTATTTAATTTTTCTTAGCCCATGCTCAAGTCATTTTTCTTTTTCATATGGCAGACTTCACTTACTTTCTTTCCACTTCCCTTGGAGCGGATTTCTCATGTCATTGAATACTTAAGTGGTTGGGTGGACTTTGTATATGTTTAGGCCAAGGGCGGACTTGCTCATAGTTTATGCCATTCTATTTTGTCCAAGGCTGGGCGGACTTGGTCACTTGTATAACCATTCAACACTTGAACATGGGGCGGACTTCACCAATTTTGATGCCACTTCAACTTTATGCTTGGGACGGATTTTAGCTTTTGGTTAGCCATTTGGGCTTATGGCTGAGGGCGGACTTTCTGGTTTTCATTGCCATTCACCATCTCTTTACTAGTATCTTGGCCATTTACCATTTGACTAAGGCGGACTTGAGCTGCTTGGATGCCATTTCAGCCTTGACCAAAGGCGAACTTCAGCCTTTGGATAGCCATATGAGGGGCGGACTTCAGCTTTAACCTGGCCACTTTTCTCATGTCTAGGGCGGACTTTGGTTTGTGGTTGACCATTTCACTCTTTGGCTGGGCGGACTTAGTCAATTCCCTTGCTATTCATAGGGCGGACTTTCCCTCATAGCATGCCATTTAGTTTTATGTCCAAGGCGGGCTTGCTACATCTCATTGCCATTTGCTAATTGACTAAGGCGGACTTTGCTTCTCTTGCTACCATTCCACAGCGGACTTTGACATGTGGCTTGCCATCTTAGCATATGGACAGGGCGGACTTCAGCTCTATTCAAGCCATTCCATCTTCTCCAAGGCGAACTTCCTTAAATTTGTTGCCATTGCTTTGCTTGGTCAAGGGCGGACTTGCCATTGTGTTGGGCCATTCTCCATTTTGTCTATGGCTGAAGCTTTCTTCCTGTTTCTGCCATTGACTTGTGAGCTGAGGGTGTTCACCATTGACTTTTCTTTTCAGGCTGAAGCTTTCTTGACTTAATTTCTCCATTCTCCATGCTGGTGAACTCCATACTCAGGCAAATTTTCACAGACTTCAATCTTTTCCATGAATGTTCAGTCATAACCTTGCCATGAATGTTCAGATTTCCATGGATTTCTTCAGATTTTTCATTGATTTCTCAAATTTCTCATCATTTCCAGTGATTTTCACCAGATTTCTCTGTGATTTTTAGCAAATTTTCCAGATTTTTAAACTTTTTCTATGATTTTCCAGGATTTTAGCCATGATTTCAAAAAATTTTGAATCGATTTTCTGAGAGTTTCGTTGATCTTTTCGAAAATTCTGAGTGGATTTTTGAAACTCGTGACCCTTCTAAAAATAGAAACTTTCTAAAAATAGAAATTTTCCAAAAATAGCAACTTTCCAAAAATAGACCCTAAAAAATAGGGATCCCAGAATTGCCCAAAAGTGCCAAAAAAGTAGGTCCTAAAAAATAGGGGGCCCGGGGTGAGAAACCCTAAAAACTTGGAGGTGTCGGAATTGACTGAAACGACAGTCAATCTTCGTCTCCTAGGCCTTCTAAGCACGATGGCGACGTTTATACAGTGATCCAGGCTCAATTTCTCCAACTGACTCAGGTGACCGTTCAAAACTCAAACCCCTCATTGCAAAAAAAAACTGGTGATAAGCAGTTGCGACGCCAAGGCAAAACCAAAAAGCGAAAAAAAACGAAGGGTCCCCATTTGCAATGGGGCGATGTGTGAAAAGGTCACAGCAGTACCCCTGGATGGTTTACCGCCAGTGCAGATAATTGAATTGTATCTCTTTTGTACCCAATCTCAAGTGGTGAATCCCCACTCTTAAGTGGATGCCCGCCGTAGCAGAAGAATTATTTAGTATGAATTTTCTATGGCTGGTTATCCGCCTAATTGTTTCAATTTCAATTAATAAATCCGTCATATGTTAGCACCTCGTCCTCACTGGGATCTTGCGTGCACATTCTTGACGTTGAGTTTGTTTCAGTTCAGTTGCATTCCATTTTGTATCAAGTTGAAGCATAGGGATCCTCTGACCATATGCCCGCCCCTCTTCCTTAAGTGGTTTTAGGGCGCATTCTTGGTTAGAGTTACTTTGATAGTATTTGGGGTTTTGAGCTTACGCCAATCAACTTGGCTAGTGCTGGTTTATGTTGTGAATTTCATCAAAAAAATTGGTTAGCATATTTCAGTGGTATCAGAGCCGAAGACCCTGCCATCCTGTGGCATTTTGTAGTTGGTTGTCTGATGAGTGAAAGAGACACTAGACCATTCACCAGAAGTCAAGCCAAAGCTCAGCATCAGTTTCCATCCATTCCAGAGGCAAAGACATTTTTAGAAGCTTTAAGGGATCTTGGCAAAACAGTGGAAGGTACAGAAAATTTAGTTGAAGAAGTTGGTCAAACAGTTGAAATAATGTCAGACAGTGTTAGGCAAGCTAATGAAGAGAGGGACAGAGTTGAGAAGAAGTTTGATGGGATGATAGACATGATGTACCGATTATTGTCCAAGTTGGATCAGCAAGCAACACAAAATATCATTCAGCCCCAAAATAATCCAACTGGTGAAAGCAGTGGAGTTAATGGGAATAACAGTAATGGCAGTCCTGAGGTGAATAGAAGAGATAGAATTGTGGGTCAGCATGCTGCAATTCCTAGTGGGTCATCCTCTAGACCTCTTTTCCCCGTCTTCACGCCAAGGGAAGAGCAACAATGTAAAAAACCGAACTAATTTTTTTTGTTTTTTCAATTACAATTTACAATCAACACACCCCTGTTAAGGTTAGCTCTAAAACCAAAACGATGCGAAAGCAACTCTAACCAAGGATGTACACCAAGATCCCGATGTTGGGCAAAGTGTTAGCATATGGTCAAAGGATCTTATGCAAGATGAGCTAAAGTAACTCTAACTAGGATGGCGCCAAGAGATGTCGAGCATTTGGTCAAAGGATCTTATGCAAGATGAGCTGAAATAACTCTAACCAAGACGGCGCCGAGTGATGGCGAGCATATGGTTAGAGGGTCCCTAAAGCTACTAATTGAAAGTAAATAGGCGGCAAGCCAGCCTCTTCCACTTATTTAGCGGGAAGTACAATAAAGTAAATGAAATAGAGAAAGGAGAATTGCTGATAGTACTACTATTCAGCTTACAATATGATAGAATGCTTGCCAAAACCCAATATTAGAAAGCCTTCCAATGCTGCAAACTAAATATGATTTCCTCAATGCTTAACAAGACTCTCATGACTCAACCTCCTCACAACTTACATTTATTCAAAACTGATATGACAGACCATCGACTGAAATGAAGTAATCAGCAACACTAGAACTCACTAAAATACTCACAACTCACTCAATACTTGCCAGAATGACATGAGACTTGATGCAAACGAATGCTAGGATGATGGCAATGAAGACTAGACTAAGAAACAGCTGACAAATTGAAGTATATTTTTTTCTAAACACTTGCCAGGCAGACCAGAATGGTACAGCCCAGAGAAGGGCAATTTTTGCAAGATAAAATCTAAGACAGCAAAATAAAATCTGAAACTTCTAGGAAGGGGTCGCCCCAGGCTGAGAAGAACAAAGGAAAAACACCCAAAACGATAATATTTTTATTTCATGAGATATGAGCAATTCTTACAATCAGCTATGATATTCAGTGACTCCAAAATATCTCTAAAATGCAAGGAAACTGAACTAATATGCTAGGAAACTCAAATGCAATGCTGAAACAACTCAACTACAATCTATTTCTCAACTAGTTGCTATCTTTCAAGAAAGAAGATGAGCCATTGCTAGTTAGTATACTTTCCTCGAAGCGTGTGCCTGAAGACAATCCAGCAACATAATGGTATGGTAGACAAAAGATCCCAAATGAAGAGCTAAGGCCAACATATAAAGACTTGAGGAGAATCTTCTAGAAGCTTCAAGAAGGGCGCCCAAATTCAAATTTGACTTCAACTCTTTTCCCTCCAAAGGTGGCGTCCTTTTCTCATAAGGCAATATTTCACTTTTATAAAAATTAATCTCTCTCAAGTAGGCGTCCCACTTCTCCAACCCATAATTTGGCCTTAAAATATAAATTATCTCCTGATGAGGCCTTCACCCTCAAAGTACCCCTTTTTAAAACAACATAAAGTTATAATGCTAGGCCAAGGGGTTATAATATTAAAATATAACATTATAATATGAAAATAACTTATCTCTCCAGAAAATGCATCCAAAGGCCAAAAATCAAATTACCAACTAAACCGGTTGAAGAAGAGAGCCAACAGCACTGTAGCCAATAGGACCACTGCCAGAAATAGAATTTACTAAAAATAGTAAATTCATGAAATTGCTCAGAACACCAAACGAGCTATACCACTGTGAAGTTCTCTGAAAACCCAGAAAGAATCCACAATCCAATCTTCAATCTTCAAACAACCTCCTCAAAAATAGGAAACCCTAATTTCGCCCTCCAAGTAGCCTCCGAGTCTCCAGAATAGGCCAACGGTCAACTGAATCGATCACAATTGAGAAGGGGACATTACAAACAACCGGTTGAAGCTGCACCAACTTTTGTTGATGATGCACGTCAAGCTTACATGGAGTATGCTTCCTTACCTCTTAATTTGAGAGATGCTTGGACCTTTGATCAATACATGAATCAAAGGAGTCGAAGAAATGGAGGAAGGAATGAGCAACGTCCTCCTATGATGCCTAGAAATGATTTTCATCAAGCTTTGGGAAAGATAACCTTGGAGCATTTTGATGGAAGTAACAAGTGTACAGCCAGATCATGGGTGCAAAAATTGGATAACTATCTCTCTCTCAGACCAATGCCCGAAGAGGATGCAATTAAATTTGCCACATTGCATTTGGACAGAATAGCTCACGAATGGTGGACTCATGGATTGGTCACTCTTGGCCATAACCTCATCCGCACCTATGATGAGTTTACCAACAAGTTGATCGAGAGATTTGATACCAAGGATCCTGAGTTGAGATTTGGAGAATTGGCTTAGTTGAAACAACAAGGATCTTTAGAAAATTATGTGGCTGATTTTCAAAGGTTGTCAGTAATGGTGCCTAACATTACTGAGAGAAGACTTGTGGCTCTCTTTTCAGAAGGATTAATGGAGCCTTTGAAGGGATGGGTCAAAGCCTTTGATCCACCAACTTTAGATGAAGCCATCAAGAAAGCGAGGAGCATGGAGTTGGCAGCCCCAAGGCCTAAGTTTCATTCGAAACCTTTCAACCATAAGAAGGATAAAAAACATTCTTCAAATCTGCCAAAGAATTTTACACCAAAGATGTTAGAAGAGCTTAAATAACAGCTTAGAAAAGATGGAGTTTGCTACACTTGCCGTGAACCTTGGGTTAAGGGTCACCGTTGCTATGGAAGAGGCAAAGAAAACTGAATGGAGGGCTATTCTGATTATGGATCAGAATCTGATTCGTCTGATCAATAATACAAATCAGCAAGTAGTGAAGGTGAAGAAGCTCCAGAAGAGAAGCCCGATGAGGTTGGAGATGGTAGTGCTTTCGCACAACTATCAAGTTTTCAAAAGAATGAGTCCTTTTGGGTTCGTGGAGTGGTTGGATCTCAAAGGATAGTTGCTCTAATTGATACTGGAGCAACTCACAACTTCATTGACGAAGGATTGGTGACAAAGAGGGGATTGAAGACTAAAGAATTTGAAGGCTTCAAAGTAATGGTAGTTGATGGTTTCACCATGTCATGTACAAAGAAAATTCCTAACCTTTCTATTCAGTTAGGAAATTATGAAGTTAAAGATGATTTCTATGTTGTTGGTATTGGTGATACCGATGCCGTGTTGGGAATACAGTGGCTGCAATCTCTTGGAGAGATCACATTGAATCTACAAACAATGCAGCTGAAATTTCAAGCTAATGGAAAGAGGGTTGTTTTGAGAGGGATGTTAAATGGGGGCCCTCAAATTGTGTCCTTGAAAAGAATGGAAAGACTGATCCATCATGATCAAGTTGAGTGGGCAGCAGAGTGTATGGTCCTACCAGCTAATCCTGTGGAAGAGAAGAGGCAATATCATCCTAATATCCAAGCCTTATTTACCAAGAAGAGTAAAGTCTTTGGAAGCCTACCTCCTGGAAGACCTCCTAAAAAAGGTTTTGAGCATGTAATTGAATTAGGAGCAAAACCAGTTATCACCACGCCTTACCGTTATCCCAAGAAGCAAAAAGATGAAATTGAGAAAGCCATCAAAGAGCTTTTGGAGATGGGTTTTATTCGGCCAAATAAAAGCCCTTTTGCTTCAGCTGTGGTGTTGGTTAAAAAGAAAGATGGAACAATGTGTATGTGTGTTGACTACCGTGCATTAAATCAGAAGACCATCAAGAATAGATATCCTATTCCTAGGATTGATGAGCTTATTGATGAGCTCTATGGGGCTATGGTTTTCTCGAAGATTGATCTTCGTTCGAGCTATCATCAAATCAGAATGAGAGAGGCAGATATAGAAAAGACAGCCTTTATATGCCATTTTGGGCATTTTGAATTTCTTGTCATGCCTTTCGGTTTGACAAATGCTCCAGCAACATTTCAATCTTTCATGAACAAGATTTTTAGACAGCAGTTGAGGAAGTTCGTGCTCGTCTTCTTTGATGATATACTCATTTTCAATAAGTCTTGGGAAGAGCACCTCAAGCACTTAGAAGAAGTGCTTAGCATCTTGGAGGCAGAAAGCTTATTTTCCAAAGAATCAAAGTGTGAGTTTGGGACTGTTGGTGTATGTTTTATCATCCACCGAACACACAGAATAAAATGTCCAAAGACACTCTATCCTCTCTTGAAAAACCACCGCGTATGTTAAGATTGCAAGAAGATCATATGGCGATTCCAAGGTTTCTTTTGTCGGGTCTCGACGTGTGGATAAGCTCAATGGCCGTTGTGATTTGCTGGTAGTGAACAAGGGGACTTACGTAAGAAAATCTTCACAAGTTTAGGACTTAGGGAATTTATCATTAAAGGCTCTCAATTAGGACTTTCAATTGTGGATCTCAAAAAAAAGCAAAAGGATAGGGTTAGGAGAATCTAGTCTAAGCCTAAGAACTCAAGAGACAATAAAGACTCGGTGAAGGGAATAAACCACACTTTGTTTTGCCTCCTGTAGGACAACATACGCAAAATGGGTGCAATCTTCAAGGGTTGTGAGAATAATTTTCAAACCTCGAATGAGGCTGAAGTTAAGCTTCCACAATTAAGAGCTCAGGCTAACTTTACGCATCGAATGCAAATCATCCATTCGAAGAAAGTATGAGCTACACTTCACCATTGAATCAATACGATCAATCTCTCATTCAATTAACCAACTTGCAAAGCAAATTCTACCTAATCTAACTTTAACTTTAATCTATGGCGGAAGATGATATGCAACCTCGCTTACTATTTGACAATAAGAAGTTATTCAAGGCAAATCATGCACAAGAGCTTTTATTATTCAAGATAGTCTCAATGCGACAATTTCATATTCTGTCTCCACACAAATGAAAGTGAGAGAACATCAGTTTATATAGAGCTCCAAAAATGAAATGAAGGGCCGAGATTAAAACAAGATTAACGGCCAAGATTATTACAACCAAACCCTAATTAGGGTTTCCCAAAATAACAAGAGTCATCTATCAGTAAACTATCAGTAGAGAGGCAGTTAAAGCTATATTCTAGGAGAGGTGTCCTTATCCTTCTGAGTAGCATTGTGATTGGCAAATCTGGACACTATTGCAATGACCTCCTCCATCGTGACAGG
This sequence comes from Sequoia sempervirens, assembly GCA_007258455.2. Taxonomy (NCBI): domain Eukaryota; kingdom Viridiplantae; phylum Streptophyta; class Pinopsida; order Cupressales; family Cupressaceae; genus Sequoia; species Sequoia sempervirens. The sequence continues at coordinate 53,369 of VDFB02093236.1, forward strand.
TGGCAATATGCTGATCCGGAATTCTAGCTCGTCCAAGTTCTCTGCACATTTGGCAAAGGTATTTGCCCATTCTGCTTCCTGCTTCCTAAAGTCATTCTGGATGGCCGAAAGACTTGCCACCCTCGCAAAATTCTTTCCTAGAAGTGGTCCAGTAGTCGAGAAGAAAACTTCTTGAACCTTTCGTTTCAGCTCCTCCAACTGCATATCCTTTTCTCGGGCAATCTCTTGATCAAACATTTCTGCAGCTGTCATGTGAATTTTCTCTCAGATGTCCTTTACCTGCTCCCTGATTCTAAGTCCATCTACTCTTGCCTTCTCCAAAACTTCCCTACGTATAGTTACTGCCCAAAACCAATGATTAAAATCATATGCTGCTCCTGCAGCAATCACCTTCCTGTCAACCAACTCCTCTCTTGGAGTGCTCTTCAATAGCCCGAGGCATGGAATAAGCCTCTCCTGCATATCTGGAAGTACTTCCCATGTTTCTGCCATGTCCATAAGTCTGGAAAGGAAGCATGAAGTTTTCCCATAAGCCAGTGCCAACTTCTCTATGAACAATGCCGCTTCTGTGCCTTCACTCGCCATCCAGTCCTGAGCTTCCTTGGCCGTCACCATTCCATACTCGACATCCTTGGTCACCTCCTGTGATGAATTGAGGAGAGGAGGAACAATCGTATTGCCCTGATCAAGTGGCTGGGTCAAATGCTGTATATATTCCTTAAGACGTTCGACCTCCTTCTTATACTCCTTCTTAGCCACTTCCTTTTCCAGTCTCGCTTTGATGGTCGAGACGAAATTATCTAATTCCTCTACCTCTTGACCTTTCGAGGTTGGGCCAAGGTCAACAGTGGTTATGGCATATTCCTGTGGAGTGATCTCGTCTCGTGGCTTGTCCACTGTAGGTACTGCAATGTGTACGGAACGGTTGCCTGTCTCGTTCCTCTGAATGGTGGAGAATTTCTTAACAGGCTTCTTGATGGCGACTTGCTCCAATCTTGCCAAGAAATCGGCAGTATCATCCTCCTCTTGTTGAGCCTCTGCGGGTACCTGGATTTTCATCCTTTCTATTAGCCACTCTGGAATGGTCGGCTGTTCAATACCATCCTCTACCTGAACCTCTTCCTCGTTTGGAACATCCACGACTCCCCTGAGAGCGGAAATCATTCCTTCCTCGAAGTCATTATTCCGGACTTCCATCTCATTGTTTGAACCTAAGATTTCTGTGCCCGTAGGTGACAAGGGCTCTTCATCATCTAGTTGAATAGGTTCATCATTTACTTCCTGAGCTGCAAGAGGTTCGAACATCTCTACCAAGGACTCGTCTATAGTAGCTACCAACTCGTCAATATTCCTAGATGCTGCTGAACGAGAAGGTTCTCCCTTATATCTCTTGGAAGCAGGCTCAGCACTTGGTACTATTTCCTTCCTTTTCTCTCCAATCCCGACCAAGTCTTGATGGGATGCACCAGCATTAGAAGAATATGACTTTGACTCGCTCAATAGATCATATGTGAGCGTGATTCCTTTCTGTCTCAATTCTTGGGCATGATAATCAACCCACCACTGAGAGTATTTAGTCACTGGTCTCATTAAGATTGCCAAGTCTGCGTGCTCAAGTTCTGACCATTTCACTGGAGGAAGAGGTCGGCTTTCCTCGAAGCGTGGCTGGACGTGGTTCCCATCATCTTGTAACTGATCTGGCACCCGGCAAAACTCAATTGCCCTCATGAAATCTAGTGGCATCCTGGACCACATTTTCCGTCTGACTTCATACTCATCGACAGCATTTGCCCAGAAATCTTCCAGTTCCATCCTGTGCTTGTACTTTCTCCCTTCCACTGTCCGAATGTTATGGTGTGGGTCATAGTTGACCCTGGACTTGTAGGCCGTGAAAGGATACCATTGGATCTCCAATCTTGCGCTCTCAGCTGCCTGTGCTGATGGACAATACTCCAACATGTTCCCGATGAAAAATGGGAATGTGACAGATGCCTTCTTGGTTGGCCTCTGGATATTCTGGTATTCTTCTAATTGTCTCAAGACCTCGAGCAATATCATCCGATTTGTCGAATAGATGGGCAATTTATAGGGATTTCCAGTAAATCCCTGGATCGTGACATATGTGAATTTAGGGAACTGGATGAACCAAGACCCGTATTTACTGATAAGACTTTTCGCTTCATGGCTCAGCCTCTGATGCACTCCTCCTTGAAGCTTTCTGGTAATATGCATTAGGAAGGCATCATGCACCCTCCTGAAGTGAGTCTTCTCCTTCAATTGGAGCTGAGGATAACAATCGTAAGGCCTGAGTTCGTTCTCCCCGTTGCCAATTTTTCCCTTGCAAATCAATCCTGGATACTTGTATGATCTGGCCAACAGGTATACAACATATGAACTCATATGAAAAGACTTAGTCTCTTCGAGGTTGATCAATTGCTCGTGGAGGTTGTCACTTATCATCCATGACCAGTTAAACATTTTGACACCAGAAGTGATCTCGTCTATAAAATAGTACATCCAGCTCTCCAAAAAGGCGCCTTGCGGGTTACCAGCTATTCTATTCAGCATCAGTACAATATCCCCAAAATCTTCCTTGAAGTCTGTTCGGCGAGGTCTCTTGGGCAACTTCTTGATTGAAGGCTTAGGCTTGTCCATCCACACCTTGTTAACTGTTGTGGCGCACAAATCTAGTTGACTGTCATATAATCTTTTGGCTTCTTCCTTGGTCTTATAGACCGTCTGTGAATGTTCCGGGATACCGAAGGTTTCCTGGATTGCCACTTCACCTAAGTGTGCCAAGACTCTTCCATCAGGTGCGATAATCTGTCTCTTTTGAGCGTCATAGTGGAGAGCACACTCCACCATCAACTCTGCACAATCCATTGCCAGTGGGATCCAGCTGCCTGAAATATCCCGTTTCTGACTATCCGCTTGGCTATTGGTGTGGGAAGTCCCTTCTGCCCATACACTCTTTTCTTAAATTCATCAAAGTTGACGTGTCCGAGATCAGTGTCCACGACATTCTTCCATTTTGAAATGGCTTTGGTCTCTTTCTGAGCACCCTTGCTGGCAAACTTCATTTTCAGCTTCTTTGATGGTTCGCCTGCCGTGATCGTCAACCTGCAGTCCAAAAGATTAACATTAATACAAAGACTTTTTCAAATAATTAAATCTCGTGCCTTGGATTTGAAAATTGACTTTCAGCTGGTTAAATAATTAAATTATTGCGAAAAAGCAAGCTGAAAGTAATTTGGATGAAGTTGAAAATTTCGCCAGAACTTCGTCAAGATGGAAGGACGTAAAAGAGATAGCGAATTCATTTGATTGGACATCAAACCTCAGTGAAGAACTATCGAATGCAAATCAGATTTAAAAATCTGATTTTTAGAAGAAGTGCGCCCCTCTTGCACAGAAGAATTTTAGCTTTCAATAAATCTCTTCTCTTTTCCCGCGAAAATTCTTCAACATAACATTCTTTCACCTTCCGGAAAAATTCGTCCTTGCCTATTGATCAACCAATTGCCTGATAATTTCGAGAAAGATTAAATTTCTCTTCAGCTGTGTGTGAAGAAATGAGTTGCTGAAACTCATTATAATGCTGAAGGATTGAATTCATTTTAGCAACTGCTATCTTCTTTCTCGATCTCGATTTGTTTTCATTTATTCAAACAGGCAAGTTTCCTTTTATTTTTCGACAAGAATCAGTCTCGAGCTTATCCAAGCAAATCTCACTGATATTCAAAAATTTGATTTTTTATTTAATGTTTATCTTTGATTTTTCGAATTTTTAAAAGAAAACATTAAATATTTAATTAAATTCATGGCGAATTTAATTTTTCTTGTCGGATTTCATCTCTGCCTGGCGTACTTTATTTTCTTCCAATTCGTGTCTGGCAAATTTGATTTTGTCCAAGGCATTTTAAATTTCCAAGCAGTTGGAAATAAATTATTAAAATATTAAAAATATTTTAATTTATTCCAACCCGTTCGTTTTGGACCCATGGCTATTTTGATTTTTCTTCATTTTTCTTTGGCTAAAGTTTATTTTCCAATTTCGTCCTTAATTTCGTCTAGCCAAATCAAAATTTAAGCCATTCCGTCGAAAATTTTATTGCCAGATCCCTGTTTTTCTTTGCCAAGGCGAAATTTTAATAGCACTGAGCCTGTTTTGTTCTGCCAAAGTCAAATTTTCTCTTGCTCAGTCGAATTTTTCTAGGCAAAATCCTTGTCTGGATGTCTTCATTGGGTGAATTTCTTTGACGGTTGACAAATTCTTCTTCCTTCTGGCCAAGGGCGATCCTTCCTTTCCCCTTGCCTTGTGCATTTTTCTTCAGCCAAAGTTGTCAATTTCTTAACATTTTCTCTAGATACCCACACTTAGGCAAATTTAATTTCTTTTCCACCTTTGAGTTAGACACATTTCGTTTCATTTCTTGCTATATCCTAACTTCCTCTAGCACGTGTCCTTTCAAACTTAGCACTTGACCTCTTGAAAGTGTCATGATTCCTAGCCAATATCTTCATTTTTCATCCTTTAGCCTCCATACTTAGGCAAATATTCGAACTTTTCTTTGGACTTGGCATTAACACTTAGCCAAAATCATTCTTTTCCCTCTTCATGTGCTTAGGCGGACTTCCTTAACACCTTGCTAGCCTCCTCCAAGTGTATGGCGGACTTCATAAGTCTTTTGGACGAGCATCTTGGATGTCCCTCTTTTCTAGGGCGGACTTCCTTAACACTTTAGCATTTGTCTCAACATTTTATCCCTCTTTCTAGGCTTTCACACTTAGCTAAATTTCGAAATTCCCCTTGGTAGGCATCAATACTTAGTAAAATTTTGATTTTTTAACTTCTCACATGCCTAGGCGGACTTTCCAAGGCAACTTCCAAGTGAAGGCGGACTTTAGGGGATGTTTGGACAAGTCTCCTCAAGGCTGGCGGACTTTGAATGCTCTTTGGACAAGTCCCACCTTTCAAGGGCGGACTTTGAAACTTCTTAGCACCTCCTCCTTTGATGCATGGCGGACTTCATCAGCCTTTTGGATATGCTTCTTTGTGGATGGCGGACTTTAGAGGTCTTTAAGATGTTGAGGGCGGACTTTAGATGATCTTAGGATGTGCTTCCTTCAAGATGGCGGACTTTGGAGGAGATTAGGATGTGTAAGGCGGACTTCAAAAGACTTTGGCATCATCCCCTTTTGTGCTGGGCGGACTTCAAAGCTTCTTTGGCATATGCATGAAGGACTTTGAAGAGTCCTAGGATATGCCTCTTTGCTGCTGGGCAAACTCCATAAACTTCCAGACTTCTAGACATCTCCCTTCATCCTTCTTCATGGCGAATTTCAAACTTCAATAAATTTTCCACAAATTTCATCTTTTAAGAGTTGATTTTTCATGATCTCGACCTTCAGATCTGATTAATTTCAAACTGATTTTCCAGAATTTGAATGTTTTTTGGGTCTGATTTTCATGCTTTTTGACCTTTTTTTCCAGATTTTTCAATAATTTTTTAATTTTTTCTTTGATTTTCTGAGAGTTCTATCAAGTTTTTTGAACTTCTGAGTGTGTTTTCAGAACTCGGGCCTTTCTAAATATAGAAACTTTCCAAAAATAGAAACTTTCTAAAAATAGAAAAAGCAAACCCTAAAAAATAGGGAACCTTGTTTGGTCCGAAAATGCCAAAAATGAAAAATCAAAAAAGCAAGATTTCCTAAAAAGTAGGAAGTCTCAGAATTGGCCGAATTCACAGTCAATCTTCGTTTCCTGGGCTTTTTGAGCGCTTCCATGACGTCTATGCACTGATTCAAGCATGAATTATTGACTTGGCTAGGGTAACTCTCGGCAAACTGACTTGAAACTCTTAGCAAAGTGATCTCGCGAAACCGTTGCAAGGAGACAGAACCCTAAAAACTAGCAGGCAACTGGGGGTCCCCATCAGCAATGGGGCGATGTGTGAAAAGGTCACAACAGGGACGACAGTGTTAGACATGTTGTCATTGATGTCAAGTCAATTAGACCATATCAAAATCAGTGTTATACTTCATACAGATTGCATACAGATCGAAGTCAAAAGTCAGTGTTATACTTCATACAGATTGCATACAGATCGAAGTTAGAGTTCAGATATTTACAAATAAATCTGTGTTGAAGAATTAAATTTTATAATTTCTACAACTCGAAATGATTAGAAATACAGTAATGTAGATATATTCAGATCTGTTCAAAATACAGTGATAGATTAAGACAGTCGAACAGAAATCCAGTGTTGAAAAGTTTGTTAAGGAAATAAGCGATAGTTAACATATCGCATTAAGAAATCAAAATCCGCTAACAAGAGGCACGAGTAAATGGATTTCATTAAAGATACAGAAAGACGTCTTTTTCTGAAAAGGCACGAGTAAATACGTCTTTTTCAATCTGAAGAGGCGCGAGTAAAAGGATTTCATTAAAGACGCGAATATAGAAAGACACGTCTTTTTCAAATCTGAAAAGACACAAGTAAATGGAATTTGCTAACAAAAAACAAAAGAGAGAAAGTCCGATAATATAAAGACACAGTTTAATAAAAGACACGACTTTATCTGAAGAGTCACGATTTAATTAACTTTGCTAAAAAGAAAAAGTCGATATAATAAGAAGTGACGTTTAGTTAAGAAAAATGCTTTTTATATGAAGGATCACTTAAGCAAAGATGTCTTTATTAAATCTGAAGAGACGTCTTTCTCAAAGACGTCTTTAATAAATTCGAAGGGACGTGTTCTTCTTGAGTAGATGTTGAAGACTTGAAAGGATATGTTTTTGAACATGGCTTTTTTTTTTAAATGATTCACTAAGAGGTGTGTTTATTCAAAAATATCTACATTTATCAAAGGAAGAATTCTTTGATAACCCACAGGCGGCTGCAAGATGATTAAGGGAAGAATGTGTTAGCAGTGTTAAGACTAATGCACACAAATTTGAAGAGGTGCGATTAAGACAAAGGTTGTGTTTTTTCTTCAAGGGATGCCAACTTTGAACAATATATATATATGTCATCCAAATTGTGTGGGTAGTGTGGTTGTGTAATTAAAGACTAGCAGATCAGTCAAATTCCTACCTCCTTGTGTGGGCTGAAAGTGATATCTTGGATCACATAGAGCAGATTGGAGAGTTGGGCTTGTGCAGATCAGATTGAGGGCAGTCTCACTTCCATCAAGTCAAGGTTTGGTGCCTTGCATTAGGGGTTGGTGCTCCTTGTAGGCAGGTGTCTACTAAATTCTGGAGAGGTCTAGGTGTTCCTTGTGGAATTCATTCTGCTAAATCATCTTATTGTAAATCTGTAGGTTGGTGCCTACTTGAAAAGGAAATTACTTCAATAAAGATTGTGTCAACTTGTGGAAATTGGTTCATATCAAAAGTTGATTGTAATAAAATTTGAAAAGATTAAGAAATAAAAGTTTATGATTGATTTACTGATTCACCCCCCCCACCCCCTCTTAGTAAATCTTTTGTGCTCTTCAATTGGTATCAGAGCAAGGTCCTTCTTGAAAGCTTAACCGCTTGAAGGAGATCCTTAAGAGCACATATGACGAATCTAAGCAACACAGTGAAGGCACCCATCTTTGATGGGACTAATTATGCTTTTTGGAATATCAAGATGGAAGCATACTTGAATGCACTTGGGTTTGATGTATGGCAATCTGTTGTTGATGGGTATTCACCTCCAGCTACCCCTCCAACGGATCAAGCAGCCAAAAAGAGAAGTGAAAACAATGCAAAGGCTAAGCATGCTCTTCTTTGCAGCCTAACAGATTCTGAATTTACAAAAGTCATGAGGTGCAAATCAGCAAAAGAGATTTGGGACAAGCTTCAAAACATCTATGAAGGAGATGCAAAAGTTAAGAAGGCAAAGTTGCAAACTCATAGAAGAAGGTTGGAGACTCTCAAAATGGAGGATGATGAAGATATCGCTTCATATTTTCTTCGTGTTGATGAAATAGTGAATATCATGAGGGGACTTGGTGAAGAAATCAAGGATGAATTCATTATTGACAAAATTCTAAGATCTCTTTCTACAAAATTTGAGGCCAAAGTTGCAGCATTGGAAGAACTAACAAATCTAGACCAGTTGAAAAAGGATGAATTACATGGTATCCTTGCTGCCTATGAGATGAGGATTGAAGGTAGATCACCACAAAAGGAAGTCTCATTCAAAGCATCCAAAAAGGGCAAGAACAAGCATGAAGAAAAGGATGAAAAATCAAGTGATGAAGCTGAATCTTACTTCATGGGTAAACTTAAGAAAGGAAAAGGAAAATACAAAGGAAAATTTCCTTTTAAATGCTTCAATTGTGGAAAAATTGGACATTATGCTTCAAAATGTCCTCAAAATGAAAGCAGCTCTAGTGAAGAAGAAAAGGAAATCAGCAATAAGAAAAAAGGAAAGAAGAATTTCAACTCAAAGAAGAAATTTCAAAAACATAAGAAGAGTTTCTATTCAAAGAAAGATAGCAGCTCCTCTGAAGAACAAAGTGAAGATAGCTCAAGCAATGAGGAAGATGAAATATTGTTTATGGCTGAATGTGAAGAACAAAAAGTTGATCAAGAATGTGAAGAAGAAGAAGAAATAGATCAAGATGAAGGAGAGGAAGTAGATCTTGAAGAAGAATTGCACTATGCTTACAAGAAAAAATGAAGACTTGAAGAAGAACGCTGCCAAGTACAAGTTAAAGATCAAAGAGATGACAAATGACTTGGAGAATTCAAGCAAAACCATTGAAGATTTGAGAGCTCAAATCATGGAAGCTGAAAGAAATGAAGATGAATTGAAAAACAAACTTAATACAAAGGAGATGAAGTGTGACAAGCTGGAGCAAGAGATAGCAATGCTAAAGTTGGAATTGGAGAAAACAAAGGATCAACACTCAAAGATTGATGAAGAATCCAGCAAGCTGATTGAGCTAATGAAGGCTCAATATTTTCTTCAAAACAAAATGGGAAGTAGTTTTGAAGAACAATCCAAGAAGGTCACTAACTCCAAAGAAGATTTCAAGACTTTCTCAAAGCAAGGAGAAGAAGATTGGATAAATGTTGATTCTAAAAGAAGGTTGAATAGTAGGCACTTCTATGCATTTAATGGTTATTGTTTTGTATGTAACAAATTTGGGCACAAGGCCTTAAATTGTAAAAATAAAATGAAAAATAGTTCTAGCTACCTTAGGAGAGATTATAATCCTTTCACACCATTAATGGACTATAATAATCTATGCTACAATTGTAATAACCTTGGGCACAAAGCACAAGCTTGTAGGACAATTTTCAATGACTCTCCAAAACAGAACAAAAAGGTAGATAAGTCTATTAAAAGGAAAGAAATACCTATCAAGGTATGGAGAAAAAAGGAGAAATCAATGTTTATCCAAACTGCCTTACATGCTGAAAGTAAAAAGGATAGATGGTACATTGATAGTGGGTGCTCAAAGCACATGACAGGTGACAAGAGTAAATTCATCTCTCTTGAACCTACTGATGAAGGAACAGTAAGATTTGGTGATAATACAAGAAAACAAATAAAAGGAAAAGGAACACTTAGTCTAGATAATGGGAGAACAAAAACAGAAAATGTTTTGTATGTTAAGGGCCTAAAAGAAAATCTTCTAAGTGTTAGTCAACTTTGTGATCAAGGACATAGTATCACATTTCTTTCTAATACATGTGATATCAAGAAAGATGGAAAGCTGGTTGCTCAAGCTGAAAGGAAACATAATTTGTATGTCCTAAAAGAGATAAGTTGTGAAAGCTGCAACTTAGTACAAGAGGATGAGAGTTGGTTATGGCTGTAGGTGTGCATTTGCATTTAGAAATTCATTTATATGCACTTGAAAACACAAAAAGAGTTGCATCTTCATTTTAGAACTTTGAATACATATCTTAGAAGTTATTTCCAGGCATTTGAACAACATTTGCATCCATCAAATCAAAGACAAAGCAATCTGAAATCAATTACCAGCAAATTGAAGATTGCATACAAAGTGTTTGTCAAAATTCCAAAGGCAGAAAATCAGTGTTTTTGGATCAGATTTGGCAAGGCACTTTACAATCATCCGACTCGAAGAATGGATTATCAAATGTCAAATCAGCACTCATCCCAAAAAGTGGGTTATCACTCAACTGAAGATTATCATCAAGCTCAAACCAATCCTCCTGCTAATCCAAATTCTCATTTTCTAATTTCTTGGGACAATGTAATAATTCAAAATCCTCATGAATGCAATCAAGTTCTTCCACTACATGTTTGATCACAGTTGCCCTTTCCTTGTTCTCTTGTTCCTTGTACTATTCAGCAACCAAAATCTTTTTTTTTCTTCTAGAAAAGACATTTGAACATTCTTCAAGGAATCCTTAGTTGCACTAAGCCCCACTATAAGCTCGTCAACCTTAGCTTTGGTTTCATCGTATAAGTTTAATGCCTCACCTGCAATCTTGGTAGCCATATCTCTGTCACAGATCATGTGCAAATAGGCTGTTTTAATTTTTTCCATAGTGTTCTTCACTGTTTGCAAATCAGCAAGGGAAATATTAAGCTCATTTTGACCTCTTGGTACATTTTGAATTATGTTTTCCACATGCCTATGTGTACTATCCAGTCTAGATAAAACTTGCACTTTATTTTCAACAAACACCAAGAATTGATTCCTCCAACTTCCCTCATTAATTTTAAGTTCTTGCAAGTTTAATGTACTAATATTATAATGCATGCAAAAATCAGAAATCATCAATGTCTCCATGTGTAATGTACACCCCTGTGTTCTTTTTTTTAAATGACTGTTTGCTGCTTGTGTTTACTCAATGAAGTTTGTGTTTGTTTTTTTCAATGAGTTTGCAAGAGTATTTAACATAAAAGCAAATTGCAATGAAAAAAACACAAGAAACCAAAGTCCTTTCAAAAGAAACTGTAAATAATATCATAAGCATTCATTTTCTGTTTTATATCAAAATATTACATTGTAAAATCAGACCTGGAAAATGACTTGTCACAGCAGCAAAGCTCCAGAATGAGCACGGAAACAACTCCAAGACTTAGTCTTCAAACTCTTGTTCTCCAACGTCCGAGTCCTTTAAATATAGCTCCAAAGTTCAATGAACAAACCCCAATGTTTGTTGGTCACAAACAGGGGTTTAGAGCAGCAAAATGGCCCCACTCCTAGCTAAGTCGACTTGGCCTTTAAAAATATATACTTCTCCAAAAATCACAAATAAATAGTCACTGGAATTGCCTTGAGAAGAGCCTTTGATTAGATCAACACCCAGAATGAAATCTCGAGCCAATGAGGAAATATGAGCAAATTATCAGTTTCAGCCCTGTGTTCCCTGAAGAAGCTCGACCTGCTTTAGAAAATTCAAAGACTCCACCAAAACTCACAATCTAGTACTCAAAACGATCGATAAGAGAAGGGTCTTCCAATGGATCAATACCCAAAATGAAAGTTTCAGGCAAATGAAAGTTGTGAATGAAAAACCAGATCAGGTCCATGACTATACTTGCCCAGAAACTGAAGAAAAGCTCACCAAAAACTTCTAAACTCACACCAAAACTGTAGCAAAATGAAAGCACACCCAAAACTCCTAAAAATATTGGAAAGTTTTCATAATTTTTTTCTCTATAATTTAATCCTTGAAGCTCCTATAGAAATAAATTGTGAACCAGCACCAAATATCTGACTAGGGTGGATATTTCAACACCGAAATCAGCCCAACACTAGAGGGTTTTCGTCCTCTCAATGCAGCCCAAGCAAACCAGAGAAATTCCGGCAGCATATCTGTAAATTGTCAAGTCTCCATCAATGAAAATGAGAGCCAAACTCTAATTAAAAACACTTAGGGCAAATCGACTCCAAAAAGCATATAATTTCAACATAAAACCCAACACCTTGTCTCCATAAAATAAATTTAACATTTGAAATGTTATCTTCTCCTCCTTTTGGCATCCACACTTAGGGAGGCTTTTAAATATTAAAAAGCTTTTTAATTTAACCTCCTCCTTTGGCATCCAACTTAAGAGTCATTTTAAATATTAAAACATTATCAAATATTAATGTCTCAACACTTTGGCGTCCCAACACAAAGAGGAAATATAATATTTAATTGACTTTTAAAATCAACTTGAAGTTGTTCATTAGGCGCCTTGGTCTTTTTTCAATGACCACTTTACCCCTCGATATAAGTTATAATGTAACTTATAATTCAACTTTATAAAATGCCTGAGTGGTCAAATAAAACAAATATTAAACTGTAACCTTAGGCTCTCCAACTGAAAACTGGATAATTTCACTGCTGCAAAGCCTGGAGCCAACTCCCCAATGGTGACTTACTAAAAATAGCACTGCTATAAATAGTAAGTACATGCCCAAAACCTAGAACTCAATGAAACTGAAGACCAATGAGGAAACTGTGACCAACTAAAGATGGCAACACTATAACCGGTCACTGCTAAAAATAGAAACCCCTCCGAAAAACCCTAAACTGAGCTGCAAAGGATCGCACTTACTATAAATAGCATACTACTAAAAATAGTGACTCCAAAAGTGTTTTGTGCACAAACCGGGCAGTCATCACAACTTACTAAAAATAGTAAGTCCAGGAAAAGGTTGTCAGATGCAAATGCATGTCATACCACTGCAAAGCTCTCTGAAAACCCAGAAAGAATCCAGAACCCAAACCTACATACAAACCCCTGATTGAAATGCATGTCACATCCCTCTGAAGCTCTCCAAAAACCCAAAAAGAATCCATAAACAAAACTACGAAACTCTGACATGCAAATCCCTGAATCCACAACCAAAGCCTCCAAACAGCTAGGAACCCTAACTCTGCATCTAACTGGTCTATAGGTGTCTAGGAAAGGGCTAACTATCTCTGGAAAGCATAGTGCTAAAAATGGGGACATTACAATCCGCCCTTCCCAATATTGCTTTCCCTCAAGCAATACCTCCACAACTCTAGGAAATTTCAAACTGATCTACACCCAAACAAGTATAATGCCAGGGTCCCATGTCCATCTCAGGAAGGACCCACCATGTTGACACTGCACCACTCTTATCACATAAGTGAAACCTTCATGCCCAAACTGCACTAACCTCCCCAATAACCCAAAAATGTAATCATCCATGGAACTCAAACTGAAGAGACTAGAAGAACTGAGATCACTACCATGCAACAATCCATGCTCAAAAGACTATGAGGTGGTCTATCATAAACTTGGGCAATAGGGAAAATAATCTACCCAACTCAAAATCAAACTCCCCAACAAATCTCCATATGGTATCTAACAGAGCCACAACTATAAAAGTGACTTCTCCAAATCACCTTGCAAAGAAGGAATCAATCCTTTGCAAGAGCTCAACAAAACCATCCCCATGACTCCATATGAATCTACTATGCCTCGTCTGAAATTTTATGATGCAACCATGCAGACTTCGAAAAACTCTAACAGTTCTGTTGTGACCTATTTCACACATCGCCCCATTGCACATGGGGACCCTCGCCAATCTGGTTTTTAGGGTTTAGCTTTGAGTTGCATCATCGTGAGCTCTTTTGCTCTGTGGTTTATAGTCTGAGTCAAGAGTCATCCCCTGAGCCAAGTTGAGTTTTCAAGCTTTGAATTGCGCGTAAACGTCATAGAAGTGTTCAGAGGACCCTACAGATGAGGATCGTCTTTGCTTTCGTCTGATTCTGACACTTCCTACTTTTTAGGGATTTTGCTTTTTTGCTTTTTGCTTTTTTCGTTTTTGGCACTTTTAGGCCATTTGGGAATTTACTATTTTTAGAAAGTTGCTTTTTCGCTTTTTCTATTTTTAGAAACTTTCTATTTTTGGCAAGTGCCAAGGTCCTCACCGGTCAGAGAGTCAAAGTTTCCATTTTTGGACTGAAAAAGCATACAAAAAAATCATCTAAAAGTCTAAAAAGCAAGGAAAAAGCGTGTAAAAATCTGAGTGAAAAATAAAAAAATCAACTGAAAAGCACGCCTTTCTGATCAAAAATCAGGCCTTTCAGATAAAAAACTGGTAAAAATCGGACAAAATCTGACAAAAGCAATCAAAAATCAGATAAAAGCAATAAAAAAATCTGAAAAATCACTTGAAAAATCTGATCAAAAGCTTGAAAAATCTGATAAAAAGCTTGGGAAAAGCATGAGATTATGGCACAAAATCATGAAGAAATTCGCCCAGCAATGGATAAAATAGCACAAGGTTCAGGAATTCACCCAGCAGCTGATGGCAAGGATCATGGAAAGTCCGACCTTGCTATTGGCATGACCTTCTTGAAGTCCGCCCAGGCTAAAAGATGAATGGCAAGAGTCTTAGAAACTCCACCCTTGGTAGATGGAATGAAAGTCAGGAAGTCCGCCTTCACCCTTGAGCATATGGCATGACTGTTGGAAAGTCCGCCCATGCCTATGGCAAACATGTTGGAAAATCCGCCCACCCTCCTCAAGCATATGGAAAGGAACTTGGAAAGTCCGCCCTAGGTAGTGGAAAGGAAGATGGAAAGTCCGCCTAGCCTAGCAAGGGAGAAAATTGAATTTTTTTGACTAAGTGTTGGCAAGAGGAATGGAAGGAAGAAAGTCCGCCCTTGGGGAAAATGATTGAAATTTTGACTAAGTATGGAATGAAGGATGGCAAAACTTAGAAGAAGTCCGCCTAGACTCTGAAATAAAGATGGAAAGAACTATGCCAAGTCTGCCATGTTTAGAGGATTGATAGATAAACACATGGAAGTTCACTTTGCCTAGGAAAATGGAAGGAAATTCTCCAAGCCTGCCATGGGATGATTGGTGAAGTAAAGATAAAATGGCAAAGTATGAATGTGCTAGGGGAAAATTAAAGTTTGCCTAGCAAAATTTTCCCAAAGCATAGGACGTCCAAAGGGAAAATTGGAAATGGCTAAGACATGAAGAAGTCCGCCATGGTCAAGAGAAAGAGTAAAACCCATGAGAAATTGCAAAAAATTAAAATAAAGCATGGGTAAGGGAAAAAATAAAAGAATTAAAGGTTGGGAAAATCGAAAAAATCAAATAAAAAAAACAACCTTTAATTATCTCAAAACACTTAGAGAAAAATCTAACTCCATGGATAAACTTCAAATTTCGATAAGGATAAAGATGAAAGGTGAAAAAATTAGAAACTTTCTTTGATAAACTAGAGTCTGCTTGAGAATGGAACGAATTTTCCAACTTTATAAGGCATTCACAAGTCATTATCAACTCACAATTGCGTTTCAAGAAGAAGCTTGGCTCTCTCTTCATTTCAAGAATTATTTTTCATGAGAGTTAGAATTTTTTTTTCTCTAAAGAGTTAGAAATTTCTCGAAGAGAGAAATTTTCTTGAAGGATAGAAATTTTTGAGAGTTGAGTAATTAGTTACGAGGAGAGGGAAACGAAGAAAGAGATTGGCTGAAGGTCGAAACTTTTGAGGGATTGCTTGCTTTTTCAGCAGTAAAAACTGTTTGCCTACGGAATGGGATTCTAATCTGACGTACTACTGGCAAACTTGTAATATCGCGATGATTACTATGGCTGGAAATTTAATTGAAAACTTCGAAAATCTGGTTTTTGTTAGTCGTATATCTTTACTTTGTAGTCGGTCGTGGTCGTAGTCGGCCGTAGTCGTAGTCGGTCGTGGTCGTAGTCGGTCGTGGTCGTAGTCGGCCGTGGTCGTAGTCGGTCGTAGTCGTAGTCGGCCGTAGTCGTAGTCGGCCGTGGTCGTAGTCGGTCGTCGTCGTAGTCGGCCGTAGTCGTAGTCGGTCGTGGTCGTAGTCGACCGTGGTCGTAGTCGGCCGTAGTCGTAGTCGGCCGTAGTCGTAGTCGGTCGTAGTCGTAGTCGGCCGTAGTCGTATTCGGCCAATGGTTAATAAAACTATAGATTAGTAAAGAATAATAATGTCATGTACTTTCGGGAAAACATGTTCAGATTAATGTTAATGTAATGTTGTTATGAAACGTCGTGTCGGTTGGTTGTCTAACCACCGCCGAGCGTTATATGTAGTCGGGTGGGAATAGTCGGGAAAACTATGTGATGATTCTGAATGAATTATGGTGTAAGCATTGTGATACTCTCTTGTACATGTTATTTCCTGAGAATGAATAAAGCTTTTGGCATTTCACTATGATATCTTTCAGTTTACTGTTTTATCCTATGTTCTGCATATTACAAGTTTGCCAGTAGTACGTCAGATTAGAATCCCATTCCGTAGGCAAACATTTGGCGCCGTTGCCTGAACGGACTAGGGCATCATCCACCATGGCAGCGTAATGGGTCAACCAGCGGAAGAACCTATAAATGCTAATGAGGAACGAGAAGACTCATTGACAGAAGATTTGGTAAATTTGTGGAAAATCTCGCTCCGTGACCACGTACGTAGGGAATCCCACATTCGGGAGATCCCTGAGGAAGTCATCTGGGATCGGCTGGAAGTGAACGACGAGGTGAACCACCTCCTGAACCGCATGCCCAGGTTGCTGGCCCGCCATTTCATTATTCTGCAAGACTTGCGCGAAGAAGAGGATCGCGAGGAAGAAGAACGAGATACTACCCGACGTCGTACTCCCGGCAATCGGCAATGATCGCCTGAACAACTAAATGCCCGTACGGCCGAACAAAGACAAGAATAGAGTACCTGACGGGCACGGGACTTCGGAAGAACAAGTTCGGCGATCACTCAGGCTACAAGAGCAGGAAAGTCGGCGAAGACGACTAAGGCAAGTCGGTAAGGAACTAGATGAGGACTTAATTGAAATCAATCAGAGCATAAAAAGAACATATGAAAATTTGAAAAAAATAGACACATCTATTGAACGAGCACACCACAGTTTGATAGAAGGAAGGGACGAAGACCCCTTCAGCACTCCACACACCAGAAAATATATCCCCTATGAAGATGATTTGACTAGTAGCATCAGACGATTTCGAGAGTTGTCACTCTCGGACGACGAGGACGAGTTAAGGAGGGGAAGGCCAGAGCTTAAGACCCCAGGGCAGAGAGAGCATCGGCGGGATCCTGAGGAGACCCACGGTGTTGAGGACGCTGACGGAGGACGTGGTAGTGACTCGTACGTGGCCAAGAGTGCTGGTGACGCACAGGGACGTAGCGAGGAATCCACTAGTCTAATCGGGTCCAAAACACAAGGAGGTCAACAAGGAGGTCAACCGGCAAAGATGGCTCATCCGGATCGGCAAAAGTTGCCGAAATTCCTGGGGAATGGCTCTGAGGATCCCATACGGCATTGCAAGACATGCGAGACTATCTGGATAGCCAGCGGGCAGGACGACCCCGACCAGTGGCTGAGGGCATTTCCAGCAACACTCAGGGACAGTGCCATTGACTGGTACTCGGAACTGGATCAAGCGCAGAGAGCCACATGGAGGGTCCTGAAGCAAAACTTTGAAGCGGAGTTCAAACTTCTACGGGACGATAGTGAGATCGTCACAGAAATATATCATACCAAACAAGGCAAGCATGAGAATGTACGGACCTACAACAGGAGGTTGAAAGACTTGATAGGAAAGCTGGAGGCACAGCCGGCCGATGGTTTAAAGAAACGATGGTTCATTGAAGGGCTGATTCCCTCACTTCGGCGAAAAATGAAAGTAGTACCGCCATCCTCGTACACCGAAGCATACAATCGGGCAATGGACATAGAAAGTGAAAATAAAACATCCTCCCGAGGGAAAAAGAAGACAGATGACGAGGAGAGTACGGACGACAGCGACGGTGAATCCAAGACTGTACAAGCACTCAGGAAGGATATGATGCGAATGATGAAAGAATTGAAGGCCGACAAGGAGAGTACGAGAGAAGGTAGAGAACTGTGGTGTACGGATTGCAATGGGGAAGGTCACACGAAGGCGAATTGTCCCAAGAACTTATTCTGCAATATCTGCCAAGTGATGGGACATTCTGTCAAGGAATGCCCATACAACTTAAAAGCTAGAAGTGCACAAGTACTCTTCGCACAGGGAGAACCGTCGACACCGCCGAACACACCACCAAAGCCCCAGTACAATAGCAATGCATCCCCTGGAGGTTACCGAAGCAATAGAAGTCCGAGAAACATGATACAGTACGATGCAAAAGGAAGGCCTATGATCCAATGCAGGAAGTGCAACGAATGGGGCCACTTCGCCAGGGACTGCCAGAACGGTCAGGGTTCGGGAGGGAGATTGTGTAAGTGGTGTGGACCAGGCGATCATGAAGATAACGAATGCCCGAAGCAAAAGGGTATCCATATGCTGGAAGTAGAAGAACAAGAGGTACTGGCGATCACCAGAGCACAAGCAAAAAAAAGCCACTTACCCAGATCCATGTACGGAGAAACAAAGGATGAAGGAAGCAAAAACCGAAGTGGAACTGGCGATGGTGAAGGAAAACAAAGTACCTCTGGAGAAGCCAGGAACCTCTCGGCAGTCGGAGGCGGAAACCAACATCATACGGCAGGTACTGCAGACCACCATACCGATCAAAGTAACTGACCTTCTCCAGACTATGCCGCAGTTGGGACTGGCGATCACAAACGTCGTTGAGGATGGCAAGCAACTGCGATTGGAGGAACGAAGGAAAGAATTGATACCAGAACCGCCACCGTACAGTGAACAAATAATCGACCCGGTATTGCTCACAGCGAACATCGGGAAGATGCCAGCGATCATGCATATGGAAATCAGAGGGAATATCTTGACAAATACTATCGTCGATGGAGGATCCGGAGTCAACGTACTACCTGAAGACACATGGAAGAGTCTCGGGAAGCCTACACTTTGGCCACCGACATTCCAACTGGTGGGCGCTGATCAACATGGTATCAAGCCATTGGGAACACTGATGGCGCAGAAGGTGACGATCGGCACACAACAGTTTTTGCTAAATTTTGTCGTCATCCCATTACAGAGGAAAGCATACGATGCACTACTTGGGAGAGGATGGCTGATAGCCGCGAAGGCAAATCATAATTGGAAGAGGAACACACTCTCGATCGAGAACAACGGGCGAAAGTACGTCATTGACTTGAAGAACCAGGCCGTGAGCGAAGAATTGGCTTCCTCTGGATCTGAATCAGATGGAGGTGTGTCGGATGTGGATGAAGGAAGGAAAGCTATGGAACCGAACACTGAAGGCGTACTTGAACTTGAGAGTTGTTCGGAGGACGAGACAAGCTCACTGAATGGCTTATTTCATTGGCAGATGGAAGACTATGAAGTATTCCACCGAGAGTGTAACATGCTACAAATCGGGGAAATCAAGGAAGAAGAGAAACAGGGAAGGGCCAGCCAAACATTTCCGGCCGAGAACGGAGAGTACAAAGAAAGAGTATCAACACTGGACGATACACCAGTCCACAAATCTGAACAGGTACGAGATGAAAAAATTGTGTTGGAATTAAAAAATGAAAAGTATGAAAAAATTAAAAAATTAGAAAAAAAGAAAAGAGATGAAGAGAGAGAAAATGAACAGAAGTTGAAAAAAATAAAAAGAAAAGAGAGAAGGGAGGAGAGAGAAAATGAACGGAAGTTGGAAAAAATAAAAATAGATAGGAAAAAAGCTATGAAAATAAAAGAAAATAACAGAGTAAGTAAGGAGGAACAAGGCGTATGGGAAGAAAAAGAAAAAGAAGAGAAAATTAAAAGGAACAAAAGAGAAGTCAGAAAAGAAAGCAAACGAAGGGAGGATAAATTAAATAATAAATTAAATAAGTCGGCTATCAGGCGAAATATTAAATTAAGTAAAGTGAGGCAGATTAAAATAAACGCCTGGAGAATTAAAAAACCCGTACGGCCAAAAGGGAAATTGACTGTGGCGAGTAAAAGGCGAAAGATTGGGGGAAAGAATATTAAAAAAGGTCAAAACCCGAAGAGGAAGCAAGGCGTACGGCCAAGGGTGAAGGCAAGTAAGGAAAGAGGTGAAATTAATATAAAACCTAAAACCGTACGACCACTTGAACAAGCAACAGGAAGGAGACAAAAAGAAGGAAGGAAAAATTCGCATGAGTTTATCAGTTGCCGAGGCGTACAGAGAACAGAGGAAGACGTACGGCTTCAGAAGACAGAGAAGGAAGCCGTACGGCATCCAGGATTTCACAGTCAGCACAATCCACCAGAAGGAGAAATCGTACGGCGTCTGAAGGATTTCAAGGACGTACGAGGTTCCATTTACCAGACAGCACGCCAGAGGTTGAAGCCTGTGAAGGACGTACGACATTCACCACTCGTACGACACTCAGAACTTGGCATCGTACGGCATCCAAGAGACCTCCAAACCGTACGGTATTGTCACCTTTCCCAGTGTTCATTTTATTTGCCTGTGGAAAACGTACGGCCTTTGCAAATTGAGACGTTGTCAGTGGAAACCGTACGGCCCTTGGCTCTGAAAAAATTTGGCAAGTCTTGCATCGTACGGCTCTTCCAGAGTGAAATTGGTGCTAGAATTGAAACCGTACGGCATTTTAGCCTCAGAGAAATCCGTACGAAATTAACACTCAGAGAAATCCGT
>VDFB02093237.1:0-25184 GCA_007258455.2 Sequoia sempervirens
GAAGAAAAGTACAAAATTAGGGTACATTTCTCCATTCCCATTGGAATGTATGTATGTTCTCTTAGTTGTGCTAAAGAATTAGATATTGAACTATAGTTATATTATCTCCATATATATGCTAGAAAACCCAATTTTGATCCCTTAAGCTAGATGGAGAAATGGGTTTCTTTAGACTTAAATAATGTTCCACATATACAAAAACTCATGGGTTAATTATGGTGATGACCACAAAGTTAGGAAGTAGAGTTGTTATAGATTATGTACATATCAAATGAAGAGATTCAAGACTCATCTAGTTCTTGATTAGGTTTTTATGATGGTGTAGTGATTCATAGTGCATATCACACACAAAAGGTTTTGAATAATCCCATCTCTTAATATAATTGGGTAGAATCAAAACTAGCTTCTCTCAAGGCCCTAACAAAAGATATTTTGGACTGTATTCGAGCATGGTTAGAACAAGAATTTAAATGAATTAAAGGAGCAAGGGTTACCTTAACCTATGTAAAGGAGACAATTAAGAAGAAGAAATCAAAGGGTGAGGGTAGTTCTACCAAACCAAAAGGATATACCTCTAAAATTGAATCTTTGTATCCCTTGAAGCCCAAGAAACTAAAGAAGCCCTCTAATGAGAAATAAACTCAAACAAAACATAAAATAAAGAGGGTAGAAGATCTTGAAGAAGAATCCCAAATAGAAGAAATCCCTCTAATTAGAAAAAAATAATAAAATTCAAGAGGTGACAACACCAAGAGGTCAGTTTGATCCAATTTTGGTTATTGTTACATCATATGTCCCATATGTTCCTTTTGCACCTTCATTTGTCATTATATTCTTTGAATTCCTATTTCCACTAAGCATCACAAGTAAAAAAGAGAATACAACCAACCAATTTTGAAATGACAATTAGCTCCCCTATACATTCTTTACCATTTTTATCTCCACCTTCCCTTTCCAAAATTAATAGAGTTACAAGATAATTAAAAGAGTAGGGAAAACCATAAGAAGTTCGTAGTAAAGTTAGCATAGAAGAGAAACCAACTAGAAAGGACCAGTTGGAAGAAGTTGAAGATTTAATGGATGTTTCTAATTCTTTATTTCATGTGTAGGTAATGATTGGATAATTAACCAAGATAAATGAAGATGTCATTTCAACTCAACAATCCATTGATGAATAAAATAAAGAATTGACGAAATTCAAATAAACACGTCAACCCGTGACACCTTCCTTTCAACTTAAACAAGTGAATAAAATTTTATTAATCAAATTGATGAATACTGAACTAAGATAATGCAAGGGGAAATCCCTAAGTAAGAACAAAACATTTTTTCTAAAAATTGAGAAGTATTATAAGAGGTAGTTGGTAGAGTACATAAACCCGCAATACAAAATATGCAAAACATATACTAATTGAGTAGTTTGAAAAATAGCTCATATAGAAAGGAGCAAGTAAATGCACCTAGTCACACTATTTAGGATATAACATCTAAATAACCAATTTCCATTGTAAAGTTGGAGCAACTGTTGCAAACATAACAAATGATTGATTCCTAAGTGTCGATGTGGTTAGATGTCAAAATCCAAAGAAGAACCTAGGTAAATACTATTTTTTGATGATGATATAAATATCTTGGGTAAAATAGATGATAGAGAGATTTAGTAGGAGGATTATCAAGTTGCAATAGTCAAATTGTGCCACACAATAAGGAATAAAAAAATCATTGAATTACAATCTACTGTATCAATAGCAACTACAAGGATGTTGAAGGATAAAAAAGATAAACAAAAGCCAAAGAAGCAAATTGTAATTACAAAATTATATCAAATTACTAATGGGACCATTAAAGGCAATTGAGGATACTCTTTCCACTCTAGTTCTTGTATCCCTAAAAGAAGCCTCTTCTTTGGACAAAATGAAGAATATATCTAGGGTGATAGAATAATGGATGAGAAAGCTCATTAAAGATGAAACAAAAACAATGGAACAATCCTTTTATTTTTGAGATAAATTTAAGATCCTAGAAGATAACATATATAAATTGTTGGATGAATGTAAAGAAAATTTGGAGAAAAATGAACAAGATATCCCAAGTTTGATTGTAATTGAAAATTTGGATGATCATGTTCTAATAAAACAAAATATCCTTGATCACCAAATAATTCCTTGGATAAGATAATTGATAGAGATCATCAAAATGGAAGATCATTTAATTAAGGAATGTCTAGAAGAATTGGTAAAAATGAAAGCCTAGGTAAATGATGTGAAATATGAAATTATAGTAAGCATTGAATATCTAACATGCTTATGATATAATAAAAATGAAGATCTAAATAGTATGATAAGAATGCACAAGATATCTTTTAGAAGTTCACTCTCTCTAAGTTAGATCAATAAGCAAAATAATTTGATATTAGAGAAGTGGATAAAATGATAAAACCAAGGAATGAGATTCAGTCTTATGAGAAAGAATTCCAAGAAAGAGAAATAAAATATACCAAAGCTTTATCTTCCTTTAGAACTTAATGCTTCAAATGTAAATTTATTAAGAATATTAATAAAACTTTAACAACCTACATAAAGTACACATTAATAGAAGAAAAAAATATTAAGAAGTTTTTTGTGGAAATCAATGAGGAAGAAGAGGCTTGAACTAGATGAATATCTTGAAGGAGCTATTAGAATTGAAGTTGTAATTCTAGTTGAACATCTAGATAGAGATCCATTTATACTTCTAGTTTGAGATGCACATCTAATTGGGCCCCATCTTACACATCCTATTATTTTTCATGGATTCTCATGTTTCTACTAGATCCAAATGACTTGCTAAAGCGAGAATGTACCATTTGATACATAGAATATTCACTTGTAACTAAATATTTTGTAAGATTAAATCTTAGCTATCAATGATGGACAATTCTTAGTTGTTGATTCACAATTATATTTTAAACAACTTACCCTATAAAAGGGCCATGGATCAATATTTTTGGGAGTTGAAATTGTTGATAACTATGGTATTCATCAATAAATAATTTTTATTATACGAGTCCACTTTGTTAGGGATTTCTATAAATTTAGAAAATATTTCATGTTTGGGTCTAAATATGCCTTTATTCCTTTGGTTTATTCATCGAATTTGAAGTCCTCTGAGGACTTGGAACTTAATATTTCCTCTCACAGTTCACCTTCCCTTCATAAAAGTCTTTATGTATTGGTTCCCTTTTAGACCTCGATTCCCAACATAAACTAGGAACTTTATATTTTGGATCCCTATTCCTCCTGAATTCCACTCCCTAACATGTAAGGACTATTGGTTCCATTTTGAACTTTGAGCTCCAATTGGAACTTGGAGAAAGTTACAATTCTAATTTCCTCTCTATAGTAAGGCATAGGCTTCTAACTTTGATTAAGACTTGGAACCTTAGGCTCCAAGTCCCCATTCTATCTTGAAACCCAAACCCAACATGTAAAGTTCCAACGTTCCAATTTACCCATAAAACCCAAAACCCAAAACCCCTAAGGAAAAATCCAAGGTCCAAGAACCTCCCTCAAATTTTGACACCAACATATGGAAAAATATAAAGGCAAGGTCTTGGAGTGAAGAGTGTAATGTATATTGGAAATTTGTGATGGTTCTAAAACTACATTGAGTTGATGAGCATTTGATTCCTAACAAGCACTAAGAATTGTGTAGGTGGTGGATATTTAACATGGTTCTTTAACTACAAATAACTCCCAACAAGGTTCTTGACAATGCCTAAGCTCCCAAAAAAGCTCTAAACTTTGAAATATATTTATGTGAATCTCTTCAAAGAGTTCAAACAAGGTGGAAAAGCTCTAATAACTAAGAAATTGTTAAAATAGTGATTGATAAGTTCTAGGAGAGGGTAATATGGTCAACATGGAGACACAAGGAAATTTTGAAGTTGACAGAGTATTCCAAGGAATCAAGAATCAAGAATCTCCACCAAAGTTTTGAGTTCCCAATAAACCTTTAACAAGTGACAAAAGGGAAATATAGTGTTGTTGAAGGTTTATGGTGGTTCTGTTACCACCTCTAGAGACTAATGGGGTTCTAATTTTCACCCATACTGTCAACAACTATTAATAAGTCAATATCTAAGTGAGGAGGAACATGATAGGCTCAATCAACAAAGGCATGATATATGTAAAGGAACCCATGTTAGTTTTTAATTGCATTTTAATAGGTTTCAAGCACCAAATGAAGTGGCATTGTATTTACTCCCATCTACTTGACATTATTGTTAATTAATATTTATTGTGTACCGAGGGATATGATATTATAATTTATTTAGGTGGATGGAGATGTCAACATGTGGCACACATCCCTTAAGATAGCTATATTGGATCGTTTGAATAAATTATTTTAATACTTGTATCAGGAGTTGAGTAGGCCTTCATTAGGATCACCCTGTTGGAAGTTTGGGAGCCTAGCAACATGAGCATGAAGTGTACATAGATAGGCTGATTTGGCTAATCTAGTGCTGTCATTGATGTCAACATTGTGGGAAGAAAATTTGGTGTACAGTACCATGTATACCGGAAGCTGATCTATTAGAGGTTTGGTTAAGTATTCTTTGTTGATAATGTTATGGTTCAGTGTGTTAGTTTTTGGATCCGAACTTCACCACAAGAAGAGATGTGATTATGCTCTCTCAAACATATTTTTATGACTCATTCATAGATTTGTATTCAATATCTCAAGAAGTTTTGTGTTGTGTACAGGAAGTTATCAATGACAAAGTTTAACTCTATATACTACAGTCCTTTCTCTATTTAGTATACCAATGTGGGAACTTTTCATTTTCTTGAAAAGGATGTTCTGATGTTGTGGTTCTAAAGTTAGTCATTTTGATGTTAACGTGAAGAGAAACTGAAGTAATATCGGATCTGGAAGGTGTTTACTTTGAGAAGTGTGTGTTGGATTGGAGTTTATGTGATTAGGTTCTATTCTTGGTTGACCTAATGCATGAGACATGTTGAGAAGATTGATTATGCCTTGCAGATATTAGTTCAATTTATTTCAAGTCCATGTCAACTTGAGATTGTGCATTACACATTTTTCTTGGGCGAAAAGAAGTTTTAAATCTTGTATGGTGTCGAAAAAAGATATTTTGGATTGAACATCCTAGGTGGTAGGCCTAATTTGTATGCGATGTATTGTATATGTGTGTGTGAGAGAGAGACATTTTGGAGTTAGTGGGTGTGTGAAGATGCATGTTAGAGTAAAGGTTTTAATTTAATTATGTTAATTAAATTTACCTTTTCCTCTCTTAAGATTTCACTTTAGGTGCATATTGTGACATTTAATAATTATATTAATTATTAAATGTCTACTAATCAGGAGTTTCTTTAGGGTTGCACAATCTCATTTTATAAGGATTGATCATTGTATTCTATCCATCTCTCTGATTAATACATTTTGAGCTTTCAGAGCACCTTTTCCTTTTCTCTCAAATGTTTTCTTTTTTTGACAGGTTATTTGCATGCAGGTGATCTCCGGGGTCTGTGAAGTTGGCTTTCACAACTTCAACATGGTGTCGAAGGCCGGTTCTTGTAGCTTGTTCTTGTTTTTTGAAGAATTTGGAGCTATGAGGGTTGGATCTGGCTTTCACAGGTTTTAAGTTTGATTTTTTGTGGATCTGGGGGTTTCCTATTTTTTTGGGCATTTTGGGCCAAAACAAACCTCACCATTGAGTCCGCGGCATCCAAAACCCTATTTCATATAAAATTTGTGAATTTGGACGCAGGTTGCACCGGAGGCAAAAACATTTTCCCCAAGGCTGCGCTATATCGAGAAGCGTAATTTTTTAAAAATCAAGTTTTTGAAAAAGCGCCCTCATGATTCAAAGCGAGGGTGCGTCCAGCGACCACCAAGTGGCCACCTTGGCTCGAGCCGTGAACATAGCGGCCAGGTAGCGCTTCCACTGCGCCCGTGACCACCAACCAACGGTGCCTTTGCTCATGCGCCACTGGCTTAACCGACCCCTTAAATCTGGCTTGGTCATGTATCAGGACGGAAGCCAGCCAAACAACCGAAGATGGCCAGTGGCGCATGTGACCGGGGGCTATTTTAAGCCAGTCGCGCATGAAGGGGCTTATTAGACGAATTACGAGCAACTTTAGGTCAATCGGGTGTAAAATGGACGTCGAGCTTGGATTTTTTGAAAATGAATAGGCATTGAGAGTTCTGAGCCTGATGTCTGTTGTTGATGGAGGTTATTTTTTTTCTGATTTTTCCATTTTACTATATTTTTTTCGATTCCAGAAGTCAATACTTATTTTGCACTCAGGAAATGGCGCCGTTAGAGCTCCATTTTATAAGCAATGAGAATAGCCATTAGAAGCTGGTTCAGTGCTCTAAACAATGATCAGACTTATTTTCCTAGATTCTTCCCGAGGTATATTTTATTCAGCATTTTTTGTTTTCACAGTTTGCTTAATTACTTGGACGTTTTGGCACTTGGGAACCTCATGTTTGCGTCATTAGGCTCTATTTCATTTGATCTACATGTTGTAAGGTCATTTTTTTTAGATTTTTTAATTTGAAGAGTTATCATGGGTTTTTCTACTCACCCTTCAGTTGTAATTCTAGAATGGGGTAATTATGAGTCATGGGCAAAGGGCATACTTACACATTGTAGGTGGCTTAATATTTTGCCTTATTTGTATGATCTCATACTTGAACCAGCCACTTCAAAGGGAAAACTAGCTTGGTATATCATTAGAAATCACATAGTAGGACTTATATTGTCTAGTGTTGATGATGACACTATGTGGGCTATATCGGACATTGATTGTCCCCACCCACTTTGGACACGTCTTTGGGAGATCTATGGAGACCCCAATCTCTCTCCATTCCCAGAGGATCCTGCTTTAGATTGTCTCTTACCCATTGCTTGGAGAGATAATACACCCTTTGATCATGATACTTTAGAGGAGCTTGAGTATTTAGACACCCTTACATGTTCTGATGGATCAGAGGCTTGTCTCACAGTTCCTACTCTTGTTGAGATTATACATGTATCATCATTGTTCGATGACATTAGTAGCAGCCATTGGCTACATGGATTAGGTTCAACGCATCCCATGACCATCTTGGTCATTCATTATTTAACTACATCATAGGATTCTTATCTTGCACACATTCGCCCATTTTGTTAAGTCTCACCGCAAATCTTGAGGATTATTTTACGAGACTCATCTCCTCTACCTTGACATCGATTTAATATATCGCCCACCATTATTTATGCCATTGAGAGGTTGCATTTCATGATTCTCCGCATTCCCGAGTTTGGATTTGGCATCATTTGTTTGATTCGAATGAGAGATTCTTCAGCATCCTATCATGGCACACATCTTGAGACAGATTGGTTTATCACTATTCACAGGGTTTCTTCGACATCGTCCTTTGGATCCGTTTCTTCCCAAGGGGAGGAATATCATTTTCTGCTTCAGGATCTCCTTTTGGATTCTACATCAGGCATCTACCATTGTGATAGGAGTTTCTTCATTATGGGGGGGCTTCTTCTCTCTTTCTATCTCTCCTATGGAGACCATTGTATATGTACTTATATGATAGAAATTGTCTATGGGGGGTATCATGTAATCCACATCCTATCCTTCTTTCATTAGTGCATTTCATTCCTTTCTTTTCTCTCTTTTTTGGGGAGTTTGTTGCGGGTTTTCTCCCTTTCTCCACTTTACAGAGATTTGGTTGTATTTGGGTACCTGATCATGCCTAGTTTTCAGGACCCTTGTTTGCTTTCATGCATTATAGTTACCTTTGCTTTCTTGCACATGTTTGTAGCTACACTCTTGCTCATCTTAAGGGGGGTGTTAGAGTAAAGGTTTTAACTTAATTATGTTAATTAAGTTACCTTTATTCCTCTCTTAAGATTTCACTTTAGTTTGCATATTGTGACATTTAATAATTATATTAATTATTAAATGTCTACCTATTAGGGTTTCTTTAGGGTTGCACAATCTCCTTTTATAAGGATTGATCATTGTATTTTATCACTCTCTGATTAATACATTTTCAGCTTTCAGAGCACCTTTTCCTTTTGTCTCAAATGTCTTCTTTCTGTGACAGGTTATTTGCATGCAGGTGATCTTCGGGGTCTGTGAAGTTGGCTTTCACAACTTCAACAATGCAAAGTGAATGTGTGAGCTTAAATGATCTATCAGATGCGAGTAATGTATAGTGGTAGAAGTTAAGGATCATAGCAGAATTGTTAAGCGACTGCTAAGCAAGGTAGTACTTCATATCTAGAGCTTCATTGGAACTCAACACATAGAAGGTGTATTCCATTAGTTCATACTTTTGGCAATGAGCCATACCATTTTGTATCTTGATAATGATCCATATCATTTTGTACTATGGTTGTGAGCCTTTTTAAGGACAATGAGTCCTAGCAGTGAGCCCTATAATATACTATATTTAGATATAATATATTGTGAGCTAAACCTCACCGTGGTTTTTCCCAATTTGGGTTTTCCACATAAAAATATGTGTTGATGTGTTTTGTGGTGTCACGTTCCTTTCAATGTCTTCATTCTTGTTTGCATTTATATGTGCTTTATTAATTGGATGGTTTATAGTTGAATGGTTTAATAGAATATTGATTCACCCCCCCTCTTAGTATTTTAGAAAATCAACAATTGGTATCAAACCTCGGTTCCTCTGAAGAAGTCTAACAACTTGGGGAAGGTCTTGAAATTCAAATACATGGAAGATAAAAGATTTCTTATTCCTTCAGAAGAAATCTCTGCTGAGCATACATAAGAAAATGAAGATTTGAAGGTTAAACTAAAGGAAGCAAATGAGTGCATTAACAAGCTGAAAGAAAATTACTATGAAGTTAGTAATCAATTAAAGAAAGAAGATGAAGACATCACCAGACTAAAAGAGAAACTAGAAGAAAAGAGAAAAATTGAAGAATATGAAAAAATTGAAACAAAAATAAAGTTGGATGAATGTGCAAGGCTTGAACAAGAAGTGGAAATTCTGAAATCAAGGTTGGAAAAGGCTAGAAGACATGAAGATAAATTTGTGACAAGCTCTACAATGTTTGATGAACTGATTGCATGACAAAGACCCTCTAAGGACAAAAGTGGTTTGGGATTGAAAGGACAAAGTTCAAAGGCGAATCACCCCCCTAACATGAAGACTCAAAGTAATGGTGGACATACCAGAAGGATTCCTATCAGACAACCTAGTGCTCAAGGTACTTATCTGTTAATGGTGTTTGTTATTCTTGCAATAAATTTGGACATAGGGCAAAAGATTGTGAAAGTAGAATGAATGATACTTTATCATTCTTCAGTAAAATGTTTGAATGCAAGAGGATTAGACATAAAGTTATGGAATGTAGAAGTCATAAGTTGAACAAGACATTTTAATCATTTAATGGTTACTGTTATCACTGCAATTTATTTAGACACAAGGCTAACCAGTGCGAATATAGATTGAGAAAAAGACAATTCAAATGGAAGAATGTTGTTTGTTGTGATTTACAACAAATCAAGACACTTTACAAGAGACTGTAGAAGCAAAAATATGAGAAGTAACAATCTGGTAAAGAGAGATGAACTAGTTATTAAGATTGATCTGACAGAAGTTAAGAAGGAAATGGAAAGGATCTAGAGAAAGGAAGGAGAATTAGAAGCATTGATTTCATCTGTGTCATCCACCGGTATAGATACTCTTGTTAGAAATTAATTCAGGCAATGGCTAAAGGGGAGCAATAATCAAAACATTTAATAACCCCTCTTTCGATATATTATGTCATATCATGACAAAAGTGCATTTATTAAGGTTACAAATTCAAGATTTCATGCGAAAGGAATTTTTAGACACACATGTGTGAAGAATGAATTTCATAGAGTTTGAAAGGATGTAGGTATACACAAATTTCAAGGTGATCTACTTGCGGTTTGTAGCATTTATCACTGAAGCATTTGGGATTAAGGAAATAAATTCAAACATGTTAAGAAAAACTCATTCAATGATTGGAATTTGTGAAAGAAGAGAAGCATGCAAAGGAAGTGGACTTGAGGCATGCTTTGGAAGCCGAACATCAAAATATTGTTCTTCACTAGAGAAAATTACAAAGGTATTTTGTTTAAATAATTCTTTTATGGAATTTTCAATTTTAATGCAATGGATGGTTCGAAAGTTGTGAATTTTTCAAACAAATTGCAAATCAAATTTAAAGTGTATTCTCAGAAAAATTTGTTGGAAGATTTTTTGGTTGCATTTTTTGGCATTCCCATTAGAGTCTTACCTAATGAAGATATTTATACATACATTTATGGAAAAATTGAGGAAATTTCATCGGTTTGATTAAGTATTTTGTGGAAGAATGAATTGGAAGAAAATTATGATGCATATAAAACCCTATTTGAAAGGAAATTGGATGTATGGCAAAAATTCCCTTTGTTTGAATTTGACAAGAAGTACATATGAATGGCATTAAGCAGGATTCATGTTGAATCTATTTGGATTGATGGTGCACACTTGATAACCAGAGAAGCTATAAGGAATGTGACTGGTTTGTGGTCCTTCAAACCAGTTCTAAAGTAGAAGACTATCAATGATGAAGAGATAATAGAGATGATTGGTGTGAATCTTGAAGGAAAAGAACTTGTCTTGAGTACTTAATTGAAGATCTAGTCATCTGGTATGCTGCAATGATTATTGGACATCAAATTTTCTTACCAAGTAATGACTACACACTTTCTACTATTGCTGCATACATTGCATTTGATATGGTTAAGAATGGTATGGACTATGATCTTTGTGAGCTGCTTCGACAACACCTATTGAATAATTTTATAGAAATAAAAAAGAATAAGAAGAGTACATTCTGGTACGACACTTTAATACTTTGCTTACTCTTTTACTTTATGAAGGAGTTGTCAGTAATTGGAAAGGTTGAATGGGAAAACAAAGAACCAATAACACACCAGATAAGGAATCTCATGAAAAATCTTGGTCGTTCGAATGCTCATGAAACTACTCTTGCAACATTCTTTGGAATGTTTCATATGAGGTTGAATAAGAGAACAAGAATTCCATAAAGTGTAGTGGAAAAATACTCCAAAAACATCAATTTCCTTGTCTCTATTGATTTTTGTTACATGGAAGTGGTTGAGTGTAGAATTGTGTGGATTTCTAAGTTGGATTATGAAGTAACTGAGGTAGAAGTTGATTAGTATGCAAAAGTGCTTTTAGAAAGCCCTAACGACCCCAACAAAACAAATGTAGAAGAAATTTCTATGATAGAAGCCTCTGGTAGTACAAAGAGAACAAGAAATAAGAAAATAAGCATTATTAAGCAAGATCTCACTGAAAAAAATCCAATTTGAAATAACCCAACACGAGCATGAAAGTGCAAACATGCAAGACCTGGATGAAACATTGAAATATCTACAGGAAGTGATTCTCGGTGCCAACTTTAATTCATCTATATCCACTTTAGAAAATCTCAGGAGCATGATTAATTCTTTGAAAGCATATCTCTTTGGATTGAAAGAACAAGCAGGAAATGAACCAAGGGCTACAAAAGAAAATCTAGAAGGTGTCAAGAAGAAATGTGGAGATGCACACCATAGAGTTTTGAAGGAATTAAAAGATGTTCAAGATTGTGAAAAAAAGCTCGAGTTAATATCTTTCTACCTGAATTGGTCTAATAAGACATTAAATGCCAGAGATGAAATAAGACAGAATGAAATTCGGTTAAGCACTCAAGCAGATGTTTATAGTTCGAAAATGACAAGAACAATTAGAGATGGTCCTACATTGTGCAACTTCAGGATAAATTATTTTTCCTACAAAATCAAAGAACATAAGTGATCAAGCAGTATATGGCACTCAAAGATTTGGTAAAAGTTAGGCACACTCTTGTATCCAGTGCTCTTGACAGTGTTGTTAGTTTATCATAAACAAATCTCAGCCTCAACACTATGGAAGAATGTATAAAGTCTTTAACAAAGCTTGAGTTACTATACAAGACACTTGAAAATGCAAAAAGGTTTTTGGGAAGAAGATAAAGCTTCATGGCAGGATATCCTAAAGAACATCAAGGGATCTTCTTCTTCAGGTTAACATTTTCATACCTTTTTTTTTATGCATACACATATTCAAGGGAAATATACCAAACCCCTACATGACCTTTGCCATTGATGTCAAAAGGAGAGAGATAGATAGTAAGAAGAAAAACATTTTTCTTGTCAAGAACAATTTTGTAAGGAGGAGTATATTCAACTGATTTGTATTGGTATAAAAATGTTTTTGACATGCATGTTGCCATCAATGCCAAAGGGGGGGATTGTTGGAAGTTTGGGATCCTAGCAACATGAGCATGAAGTGTACATACATAGGCTGATTTGGCCGATTTGGTGTTGTCATTGATGTCAACATTGTGGGAAGCATATTTGGTGTATAGTACCATCTATACCAGAAGCTGATCTATCATAGGTTTGGTTAAGTATTCTTTACTATTAATGTTATGGTTCAATGTGTTGGTTTTTGGATCTGGACTACACCACAAGAAGAGATGTGATTCTTCTCTCTCAAACATATTATTATGACTCATTCATACAACTATATTCAAGATCTCAAGAAGTTTTATGTTGTGTACAGGAGGTTATCAATGACAGAGTTCAACTCTATATACTACAGTCATTTCTTTGTTCAGTATACCAGCGTGGGAGACTCCGCATTTTCTTGAGAAGGATGTTCTAATGTTGTAGTTCTAAAGTTAGTCTCTTAAATGTTAATGTGAAGAGAAATTGAAGTAATATCGGATCTGGAAGGTGTTTACTTTGAGAAGTGTGTGTTGGATTGGAGTTTCTGTGATTAGGTTCTATTCCTGGCCGACCTAATGCATGATACATGTTGAGAATATTGAATATGCCTTGTGGATATTAGTTGAATTTATTCCAGGTCCACGTCAACTTGAAATTGTGTATTACATTTTTTTCTTGGGTGAAAAGAAGTTTTAAATCTTGTATGGTGCCGACAAAAGCTATTTTGGATTGTTTTGTTTACATCTAATTAGGCTGACCTAATTGATGTATGAAATGTAATTGAATATATGTGTGTGTGTGATATTTTGGAGTTGAGTGTGATTGTGTGAAGATGCAAAGTGAATGTGTGAGCTTAAATGATCTATCATATGCGAGTAATGTATAGTGGTAGAAGTTAAGGATCATAGCAAAATTATTAAGTGACTGCTAAGTAGGGCAGTACTTCATATCTAGAGCTTCATTGGAACTGAACTCAACACACAAAAGGTGTATTCCATCAGTTCATACTTTTGGGAGTGAGCCATACCATTTTGTATCTCGATAGTGAGCCATATCATTTTGTACTCTAGCTGTGAGCCTTTTTAAGGATAGTGAGTCCTAGATGTGAGCCTTGTAATATACTATATCTGGATATAATATATTGTGAGCTAAACCTCACTGTGGTTTTTCCCATGTAAAGAAATTGATTTTGATGTGTTTTGTGGTGTCATGTTCCTTTCGATGTCTTCATTCTTGTTTGCAGTTATATGTGCTTTATTAATTGGATGGTTTACAACTGAATGGTTTAATAGAATACTGATTCACCCCCCCTCTTAGTATTCCAGACAATCAACATACCCTTCCATTATATTAAGAGGAGGTCTATATAAAGAAGGTGATCATCATCGTAAGATATGTGCGAAGTATGATATTATATTTGGGATCTCTTGGAGATATAACATGGAGCAGATTCTTCCTTAAGGAATGCATATCAATAAATTTCATCTTGGGCATCCATATCAATTGGGTAGGAATGCATATACATCATTTATTTTCAATGTGTTGTAGTGTTAAAATTATGGTTTTGGCACCCAACATGGTTAAAAGGAGTTTTGGGAGTCATTTTGAAGGGTTGGTTGTTGAGCCAATTTTTTGGTTTGGTATAGTCTAAAAATCATTATAGGGATTTGAACATTGAATTTTTGAGCTACAAATAAAGGGATACACTTTGTAATAGTATAGGAATATTATTGTAATGTATATTCATGTATTTGTATGTCTCCATGGTTGTTTTCTAATAGTTAGGGGAACATTATAGTCACAGTTATATGTTTCATCTAGTCACATTTATTGGCATGACTGTAATAAGGGTTTGGTGGTGTGTGACATCACTTAATGAATTGTAAAAGCTTTGTGATTGTATTTCCTTTTTTTCATGTGGATATTAGTAGTTTTGGTTATGGATCATTAAATATGTATGTTACATGTAATATAGATTTATGATTATATGCAAGTACATTCTAGTTTTGTCGATTCTATGCAATTTTTATCTCCTTTCTCTATGATGTTTATGACTTTGTTGCCCATTGGATTACACACCAATCTATATTGGTAAAGGTCCAATCATCCATCATTTTAATCCCCTTCATTCTAGTAATGTAAGAGTATGAATAATTATGTGGATTTATGATCCCATATTATAACCAAGGATTTTAAAAGCAAACCTTAAATGAACCTATCTCACGTGGGTCATCTATGCATATGTTGATAAGCTATATAGAGTTTATCACAAACAATCTTATCTGACCTAGTGACAACTTTTAGAGTCAAATATGCAATTGGGTTTAGTTGTGGTTATTTTTTGTTGTCTATTTTGTTTGATTCAATACCTATTTAAGTATACCTCTTGTAATAGCCTCCTAATTCTAATATTATCTTAAATCATAGGAGAGAAAAACCATTCTCATAGAGTTAAACTTTAACACTCCATATTTTTAGATGATTAGGTTTCACCTTCATGATGATAAATGTGGCCTTGAAAGTGAGATTTCACTATAGTAAGTAGATCAATGGTTTTTAGACCTAGAAGAATGGTATTGTTTTGATTATGATAAAACAAGAAGGGCCAGTACCCATTACAAAGCAGCCATCAAGGCAGAAGAGAGGAGGCTCCCAAAAAGAGAGACCTCAACAAACAAGACTCGTGAGGAGTGAGGAAAAATAGGATCAATAACCAAAGATTTTGACCAAAGCTAAGAACCGATTACTGAACAACTACAAAGATAAGGAATTGCAGCAACAAAAGACCAACCCATAACACAATTAGGGAGGAAAAAACCAGTTTACTCCCAAGAGACCAAACCAGTGAATACCACCCTGTAACAAGGGAAAAACAAACACTAGACAATCACTTAAAATGCACCCAACATGCAGAAAAAATAAAATAGACCAAAGGGAAAAGGAGATCCCTTACCCCAAACACCCCCATCTTGTCTACAAACCCTAGCACCCCAACCAGAGGAGCACAAATAGAGACTAGCTATAGAGAAACAGTAGCAACAACACAAGAACTAACTCAAAAAACTCCACCCAACAGAGAGCTAAGAAAGACCAACCCACTAAATTCCACCAACAACCCTCCATCTCTATATGAGAATAATGAACACTGAGCTGAGACAGGAAGCCCCAAGCAACCATTTTATCTTTGACAACAAAGGAGAAGATGTGAAGGAAGCAAAACCCAAGCTAAGTTGATAAGAATAGTCTCCACCTCAATAGGAGACAACCCTGCCTCAAAAGGGGAAGACGAGCTAAGAGCCAGGGAAGAAAATCCAAACACACCCACCCGTACAAGAGAGGATAGTTGAAGCTAACCTCAAATAAACCAATCCTTCCAATACCCAACAAAGGATCCACCTCCACCAAGAAAAAAACACCAACAAAGCCAAATAGAAAATTTGGCAAGAAAATAGCTCTGAACAGGGCAAGGACAGTCTTGAACAACACACCAAAAGTAAAGCTGCACCCAACAATTTTTCCTTCAAACATAAGGAGCAAGAGGAACACCCCTTCCCCTTGAGCAACCACCTGATCCTTAAACCCTCTCAAAATGAGAGTACAAAAAGAAGAAGAGTGGGCAACAACAATACCCAACTCCCCTAAAACCAACCAGGCCGTTCAAATCATAGCCCCTATTAAACACCAGTGGAGCAAAAATCCAACATACAACACCTCTAGTTCGGAGAACCAACTCCCTTGAAATGAAACCCTATAAGAAATGGGGCTCAAGAGCACCTCATTCATAGACCAAAGCCAAGAAACTTCAAGCGAAATCCAACAACACATTAGCAATAACAGAGCAACTATAAGGAGAAGCAAAGGAGATCCCTTTAAAAACACAAGCTCAAAAGCATGAGACCTAGGAGCCACTGCAAAATCCTGTACAGGCCACCACCAACAGAGAACAAACTAAGCACAAAAGGATCCCCTGAGAACCCATAGGGAAACAAGATTGAGATTGATCTTGATGCAAAAGAACAACAAAAACTCACGACACCAAGAAAAGTAATGAGGCCAAATTAGCAAAGTTTCCATGCAAAATCCAAGCCAAACAAGAGGAAACACGTAGACCAAAGAAGGAAGGCCCACCCAAAATGGGGAGCAATGACTCATGACCAATAGAGAAACACCACAAGAGGAAACAAATGGCAAAGGAAGCAGACAAGCGAACCATCCATCCTCCAAAAAACCCAACACAACAACATCACGAATAGAAGTAGTTGAAGCCAACAAAAGGGACCCCACGTCCGGAGGCACCTAAGAGAACATAAAACATGTAACCATATGGTCCAAGTAAACCATAAGCACATAAATATTTGCATTAGAATCATCGCCCTCTGCCTCTCCATCTTCAAGGGATTTAAAAAATCCTCCCTCGCTAAACTTCCTACCTGCTCTTGCTCCACCCTTCTCCATCTTTAGATGATTTCAAAAATCTTCCCTTGCTAAAAGAAAGAATGTTATTGTTTCTAGGGAGATGATATTATATTTTTTTGAAGGATTTGTATCATAATCATTGAATAATTTGTGAGTTTGTGTGAGTTGGTAGTTTTTTATGGTCTCATAATATGCCCTAATATTGTAAAGCTCAGGGACCCAAACTCAAGAATTTTCTGCTGGCTAGCTACCCAAGGGATAATAATTATGAAATGGAGTTCAAGAGGCTTTGAAAGGGCTTAAATTAGAGAAAGGATCGTCAAAAGTTAGGAAAATACACTTTCAAGTAAGTTGTGTTCAAGTGTATGGTCAAGATAGTCTCGTTGTAGTAAGGCAAGAGTAGAACAAATTACCGCCATTGCAAGTTAAAGGTCTGTGGATATGAAAGAAATGAGTGAATACAAGTTACTAAGGTTTTATGGTCTACTTGGAGTACACTAAAGGGTTGTTTAAGTGTTTTTTATCAAAATTCAAGTAATCAGGTTTCAGGTACTCGAGTGCCCAAGTGAATGAAGCGATAAAGCAAAAGTTTGAGCATGTTACTTAATTTTTACCGATGTACCAAATGTCCAAAAATTCACTTAATCTAATATTTCCATGAAAAGGGAAAGATAAAATACTGTTATTTTAAATTGTTGAATTCAAAAGAACCAATTTTAAATATGTTTAATTTTAGTGATGCTTCTTTTGATTATTCTAAAAGGAAAATTAAATGTGATATTCTATTTATAGGAAAGACAAGTGGTAGACCCAGGTTAGGGTATGGATGGTTAGGCAAATTGATTTTGTGGGTATATCAAATAATGTTGTTGAGATGGAGAGATGCATTCCAAGCTGAGTCAATATATAGGAAAGGTGTACGACACAAGAATGCAAGCAACCGAGGGATCAAGAATCTAAACATTTTATGAAGAATGTATGCAACACCAAGTTCTTCGGTATTGTATTAATACAAGTAATTTTTGAACCTGAAGCATAAGAACAAGGGTGTGAAGCTAGTGGACCAAAATTTCTATATCCATTCGATCACTCTAAATATCTAGCTTGTCCCTAAATTTTGTTTGACAAATCAGAGGTTCAATTTATTAAACTCATACTTGCTCTTGTAGTAATGAAACAAGTATCCCTCTTCCTTACTTAATTTGGGAATAATTAATAATAAATGAGCCTAATGTTGCCTTGATTTAGTGTTGTAATGTGTTTTACACATTCACATTAAGTCTAGGACCCCTTTTAATAAAATGGACTTAATGATGCCTTATTTAGGGTCTTGTAAAGTGTATCTTTGCACTTTCACACTAATATAGGGCTTTATTAATTAATTGAGGTTAATTTGAGCTTAATTGGCCCCTTTAATTCAAATCAAGCCTAATTTATTGCATATTATGAGGGATAAAACCCGACACTCTTAAATGAAATTACATAACACTTAATTTTGCAAGGAATGTGTCTTAGGCTAGTGACCTAGGACCCATTCACCACTTGGCGAATGGGTCCTCACTAGGTCCTATGACCCCCTTTAGACATATCATTTCACATTCCCCAAAGTGTGTCCTAGTAAGTGTGTTAGGACCCATTCACCCTATGGCGAATGGGTCCTCACTTAACTTAGGACACCCCCCTTGGGATATGTTTTTGGTGGTATTTTAATGATTTCAAATCATAGATCTAATGTTGGCTTGTGTTATTTGAATTTCGAGATTTAATCTTAAGTTAAGTATAAATAAAAGGTTATTTCACATAGTTTCATCTAATATTTTCAAGAGAGCATCATAATATTTAACAAGAGCATTATAGAGCATTTCAAAGGCATTCAAGAGTAGATTTATCAAGGTTTTACTGTAGCAATCAAAGGTCTATTATCATGTCAAAGGCATGCATGTTGTTGGAGCCAACATGTTGATGTAGAGTTCAAGATTACTTCAAGCATTCAAAGACATCATTTCATATCAAGTTTCATGATCAAGAACCACATTCATGGAGGCCACTACATGCTAATTTCAGATCTACATTCCAAGGTTCAAACAAAAATGTGGTTAGGTGTGACATAACATTGTTCCTTCATCATTCTTTCTATTTCATGTTTAATTGTTTCATTACAAGGTTTAATTACTAAAATGAGGTTTGACCAAGGCAAACCCCTATTCCCTAACAATCAATATTTTCTCCTCTTTGATGTGTGATTGCAGGTTTAGGTTGAAGATCAAGTGGAGAGCAAAAATTGTCAAAATTGCAAAGTTGCAAAAGTTGTCATATTTCTTGCAAGATCACCGAAACTAAGCTACATAATTTGTTTCTGACTTTCGAGAGCTTAACACCTAGGATCTGGGAGTGCAAAAATTAAAGAACATAACCCAAAAATCAATTATCCATAACCCTAGTAGGGACCCATTCATCATTGGGCGAATGAGTCCTCAATAAGGCCTGAAAAAACACTTATTGGAGTAGGTACATATCATTTTACCATCTTAAAACCTAACCTTTTACCATTATATCAGTTAGGTTTGTTTTTTAATGTTCATCTATGTAAAATTGAATGAAATAGCAAGTGAAAAGTGTGGTTCATCATCTTGTTAATTGATTTTGGTGAACCTCTTTTCCTTCATTTCAGCTCTTAATCTTGAAGTTCTGACTACTAAGAGAGAAATTCAAAGTGCTTTGACTTGTTCTAGAATATTCTAGTGCCAACTATCATGTTCCAAGTGTTGCTTGATGATTCGTTACTTTTGATTATTTTCATGTGTTCTTTTGAAACTCTTTGACTACCTTGTGTTCTATAAAAGGCCAAGAGTTGTTTTTTACAAAGGTTCAAAACTTAGAATTACAGAGACTTAAAATTGGCATTTTCACCAGTTTTATTTATTTTTCCTATTTTCTATATTATTCCAGTATTAAAACTTGTGTATTTGATGGATCATAATTTAAAAGTTTCATCAGAAATACCCATAGTCAATCAAGGGTAAATGAACTTTGCTAGGGTTTCTTATGTCTGCCGTCATCCTTGGACTCTCCTGTGTCATACTACACCATAGGCACAAAATTTTCTCATTTACTATGTGTACGTCCACATTTATTGTGATTTTATTGGTTTTATCATGCCTTCAATTGGCTTTAACCCAACAGTTCTTACTGGTGTTGGCGGTTTGACGACTCTGCTCAATGGCTCCCCCTCCGAACAAGTGACCCCTAAATTTTTTTCTGAAAGTATTTCATGAGGTAAATATTTTGACTCCTCGGTTGATGTGGTTTTACCCTTGCCATATTTTGATTCTGCATGTGAATGGCTTGAGCAACATACTCTTGTTGATTATTTTATTGGGAGGACTCCCCCTGAAATTGTGCTTAAAGAATGGGTCCATAAGGTTTGGGTCCCTCATGGGGTCCACCTTGATATGGTCCAAAATTTGACCAAAGGTTTTTTTTCTTTTTCGCTTTATGGAGGTCAGTTATGTTCAGGCAATCCTAAACCATGGTCCTTGGTATGTCTAGTCATTTTTGTTGGTCTTCTAGTCATGGACCCGAGATTTTTCCGTTTTAAATGACACCAAGTTACAGGTTCCAATCTAGATTGAGTTTTCTAGTTTTCCTTTTCCTTGTGTGCCTTTTTTGCAACATATTGCATCCTCTCTAGGGAGGGTTATTTGTGTTGAATCAGATAGGTTCTTTCAAGCTCGACCCCAAAAGCAGATTTGTGTTGAAGTGGACCTTTCACAGGATTTGAAAGAGTCCATTAACATTCAAATTGGTGCTCTCAGGCAGCACCCAAAATTTTGCCTATTTTAATCCTACTGTCAAATGCGTGTTATAGGTGGTGTTAATTCATAAAACCACAAGATTGGGGTTGCCCTATGGCAATTCGCCGCACCCCTTCACCCATATTAGGATGCTTGAAAGCCCCATCATATGGATGGTTTTCACCAAACCCGGTGGACAGTAGTTACTTGAATCA
Organism: Sequoia sempervirens; assembly: GCA_007258455.2. NCBI lineage: Eukaryota > Viridiplantae > Streptophyta > Pinopsida > Cupressales > Cupressaceae > Sequoia > Sequoia sempervirens. The sequence goes on from VDFB02093237.1 coordinate 20,761, forward strand.
TAAAAATAAGTCGATGGATCACAGGATGGTTTCCCGAGGTCAACAAATAATTCAGTGTGGGAAGACAGGTGTCAGAGCCATGTTGACGGTTGGTGCTTTCATTTCCGTGGTGCCAGTCTTATGGCAGGTGTTTGAGGTGCGGCGGGGATGCTTATACGCGATGCAAATTTGGGGATGCCTGCGGTAGCCTTTTGAGTGTTGAGAGTACTTTGTCTCTAGGAGTGAGGATTCTTGGAGTTTTTGCTTGCCCGGTTTAATGGATTCTATTTGGATAGTTAGTAAAATGTTTTGTACTGAACATGAGGCCAAACGTTGCGGAGCCATCACCCTTTTGTCCCCCATGATGGGATGCTTGTGTGGTTGATCATGGGTTTGACCCCACACATCGACTCATCTAGATTATTCTTAACATTGATAATCACTCTTTTGGGATTATTAATGTTTATGCCTCAAATGATGTTGTTGAAAGATCTCTTCTATGGCATTGGATTATTGATTCACTACCAGTTGCTACCTGGTTATTGTGTGGGGATTTCAATATGGTTGAGATGGCATACAAAAATGATGGTACTCTACCATTCAGATGGGCAATTGGAAAATAAGAGGCTTGGTATTACATGCACAATAAATTGAGGCTCTTTGATCCCAATCTTGTCCACCACCATTCTCATTCTCTCTGGCACACTTAGTGCAACTACTGAGCTGGTTCTGATAGGATATTTAAATGCCTTGATTGTGCCATGATCTCGGCTCATTTTTTTTTCTTTTTTGCTAGCTCTTAACTTTTGGTTAAGTCGTTAGTGGATGTGACGTTGTCAGACCATTTTCCCATATCATTTCGCATTCAATGGGAGTTAAGACAACCTCATGCTAGCAACACCCAATTCTTTCTGAACATGTCTTTGCTGCATCATCAGCCCACACTAGCCAACATTCATACAATCTGGAATTTGGAGTGTAGGCCACCTCATAATACAGGCTGGATTACTTGGTGGAATGATTCCATCACTCACATGGTGAGGTTTGTCTACATTTATGGGCACCAGGTAGCCATCTTTTGTCATAGATCCTATGAGGTGACCACATCTGACCTCCTCTTTTTCATCGAGGCTTTGACAACTAGCCCTTTTTTGCCTTCCTTGCAAGTTAGGGTGGCGAAGTTAAGGCACAAAAAATAAATTGCTGATAATTATGCTACCAGAGGGGCACAAATCAAGGCTAGGTTACATTGGCTTTAAATCAGGGATCATGCCTCCAAATATTTTTTTGGCCCTTCATGCCAGGCACTCTTTTGCTGGCATCAAAAAGATCAAATATGGCAACAAGGTGCTCTCTGAGCTACCTAAAATTCTCCATGCCTTTGTTAGGCTTTATGAATAGGTGTTTACTGCTCAGGAGTCCAAACTGGAGCATAAACAAGCTCTCCAAGATTGTATTTTTGTTGTGCCAAATAGGCTATCCTCAACCAAGAAAGCCTTTTGTGAGCAAATGCTCACAATTGAGGACCTTAAGGAAGTTGTCCACACTATGGTAGATGACAAAGCCCTAGGAATTGATGGTTTCTCGTGTGAATTTTACAAAGCCCTTTGGGACTATGTTGGGCATGATTTAGATAAAGTTTATCTTGAAGCTTTTCATTCCAAAATATTAGGAAATCTAATTAACAAAGGGAATATATTAAATTCATATTTAAGTCTAGAGATCCCGAGGATATTTGTAATTGGCAGCCCATCACGCTCCTCAATGTTTCTTACAAAATCATTGCCAAAGACCTCGCCTTGAAAATCTGCCATCTTTCACCTCAAAGTGTGCGTCTGGAGCAAACTGGTTTCATTAAATGCAAATTTATTCTAGATAATATTATTGCAGTTTGGGAAGGAATGGAATGGGCTAGGAACTCTAATCAAAAAGCCATTTTCATTAAAATAGACTTTGCTAAAGCATATGATCACATTGATTAGCCTTTTATTCTTGCCATGTTGGTTGCCTTAGGTTTTGACCCTTATTTTATTCAAGTTGTGCAATTTTGTTTTTTTTGATGCCTCTACTTGCATCACCATTAATGGTCATTATTCCCCTTCCTTTGGCTTGTTCTGTTCCATTCGCTAGGGTTGTCCGCTCACCCCCTCACTTTATGTGCTTGCTACTGAAGGATTTGGTTACTTGCTGACCAATGTCGTCTCCCAACAATGGGTTTGTGGTATTTCATTACCTAATTTTTCAGCCTAGTTGGTCAATGGCCACTTTGTCAACGACTCTTTTCTCTCTTTTGGAAGAGTAAAACAATGTTAAAGATGCTTTGGATTGCCTTAAGACTTTTTGCCTTGCCTTTGGCTCTACCATTCAATGGCATAAAACTTTATGTTACAGACAGTCTATTCTACCCAGTCCTCAATGGATTCAACATTATGGCTGGAAATGGATTGGTCCAGGTGAAATCTTTCAATTTATGGGCATTCCTTTTTCCTCCTAGGCTTCTCTTGTGAATCTTTGGCAAGCGATGTTGTCTCAGATTGAGCAAAAGTTGGCTTACTAGATTACCAAGCCTCTCTCTTTGGCTGGTAAATTCTAGTTTTTTTCTAAGGTGTTGGCCACTACACACATTTATTATTCCTCGTGTTGGGCCCCTTCAAAGGCTGCTTATGCTAAGCTTGAAAAGTTGTGCAACTTTCTCTGCGTCTCTTCTGAGACTCACCGAGGGTTTCACTACATTTCCTGGGAGTTTTGTTGCTTTCCTAGAGAATTTGGAGGGCTTGGCCTAGTTTCTACTCAATGACAAGGGATTGCTCTGTGTGTTAAATAGATAATCAGAGTGCTTTCTAGAAATTAGGATTGGAAAATTCTTTTGAGGCATTGTATTTAGTCTAGCTTTTCTACTCACAAACTTGCCTAGAAGGGGATTGGCTTTCAAACCCTTCTGGTTATGAAGGAACCAGTCTAGATTGTGAGAACTTTCATTGCCAAGAGTATTTGGAGAGTCTAGGAGGTTGTTAAGCCCTAGCTCCAATTTTTGTGATGGGTTTTCACTCAATCAATAGAACGTGTGGTGGTCACCTCGTTTTGCCAATAATGGTCAGTTGCTGGCCAAGTCACCTTGGCTTAAGGCCCCAAGATTTCACAAGAAAGGTATCCAAACCTTGTAGCACGTGCTTCACAGACCCACAATGTGTATCATGTTGTGGGAGGATTTTTATGCTCATTATAGACTTCAAAACTAGAACCGTGATACTTATGATGGTCTAGTGAATGCTATTTCAATTGATATGCTTCATAAGGTGGGTATTCATGGCACCAAGCCCTGGTGGAAGGACTGGAAGTGGTACTCAAACACCCCTTTTAGAAATTACGAGCCTAGGATTGGTTTATCTGTGGCTTTCGCCTCATTTTGCTATGATTGACAGTTTGAACCAGTGGTAGCATCTCCAGTCTTTTGTGTCTATTTGGTGTAAAAGATTCTCTGCCACTTGGTTTGCAAGTGTTGAGACTAAGCTTGCCCACTTTGCTTGGTGTATTATTTTCCAAGGCTTACTTGTTGGTTCTTGGCTTGTCCACTTGGGGGTCTAGGACCCTCGTTTCTTGTTTTGTGGGCAGGCTGAGTCATTTAAGCATCTTTTTTGGTTTTGTACCAGAGCTCAACAGTTTTGGAATTAAATTCATGACTTCTTTTAGTCGTTCAGGCCAGAGCCATTTTCTTGGCATGTGATTCTGATGGGTGATTCGCTCAGGCTTCCCGCTAAACATACCTAGCTTTGACACACTTTCAGGGTGGAAATCCTCTTTAGTATTTGGAAAGATAGAAATGCCTACATTTTTGCTCACAACCAGATTGATAAATATGTATCTTTATACTCAAGTAATTATTTGTCCTTGTGCGAACCCCAATCCTAATACCATACAAAACAAAGAAGAGACAAACAACTTAAGTTAGATACAAGCATGAACAAAAGGATTCCCCATGAAATCCATTTACAAACTTCAAATTATGAAGAAACAGTAGAGAACACAATGAAACAAGAAAATATAGATTCAGTCCTAATTAGACTAGCAAACATATGATCCCATGGGGAAATTGGTGCCAATTTGATGTGAAAATTGGCTCTTTCCCAATCCCTATGATGCAAGCTTGATGTGTTGATGATAGTTGATCCACTTTTATTTGATAAGAAAGGATAGAGAGCTTTAGAAGCCCAAAATCTGCAAAAAACCTAGCTAAGAACTCAAGATTGATGGATAGAAATGGCTAAATATTTTAGCATAATAACTTTGCATAATTTGTGGATGATCAAATGAGGATATGAGCTCTTTATTTATAGAATGAGAAGATGGATGAATGTCAAAATTTGAACAATGTGGGACTAACATTCATGCAATGGCATGATGCGACTTGTCAATTTATGAATGGATGAAGGATGTGCAAGATTTAG
>VDFB02093238.1:0-35973 GCA_007258455.2 Sequoia sempervirens
ACCCTCTAATCTACCTAATATTCAACCTAAGATTATGCTTATGAGTAAAAATTCAGAAAATAACATCATTGATCAACTTAAAACACAAAATAAAATATATTTGTTTGGGTTCTATTGAATACTTCACCATTAAACAAGGAGGTCATGAAAAAATATTTAAAAAATATACAGTTAAATTCTAACACTCCTCCACAACCTATGACTTAATTAATTATATCTGGAAACAAGGTTAATCTTTATATTTTATTTAATGATGTAGGGATCATATGTGAATCAATTATTAATGAAGCTTTACCTTTACATAGTGGTGAAATACAACAAGTTGAATATCAAATGATTCTTAGTTGATAATGCATTTAATTTAAACATATAAACTAAGGGTTACCTAAAATAATTGAAGGTAGATTCATCAAAATAATAGTTGCTTAACCTTACCATTAGAGGATTTGACAATGTGGGTAGATTTTTAGATATAATTACTCTTGCCATCATAGTTGGTTCACTCACATTAGATACACTGTTCCATATGATGCCTATAAAATGATACTACTATGTTCTTATAGGGAACCCATGATTGTGTTCTTGAGGGTTATGTTGGCACTCTGATTTAATGTGTTTCATTTCTCTTTGTTCTACTTCCATATTTTACACTTGACCAAGTATCCACCCTTTGTTGATAACCAATTTGAGAAATCTCTATTTGGGTCCCCTATATTGAGTGATTGTCTAAGGGTGTTCACTCAAACTGTTTTATTCAAATATCCTTAGTAAAAAATTTTAAAGGGCAATTTTATGATCAATGCCTAGTAATTTGGCCTTTCCTCAAGTTATTTTAGTCAATTTTGGGATTTCAAACTTAGCTATCTCGACATACCTACTAGAGTTTCCCTCCCTTGCATGCATTTCCTCCAAACTCCCATCTCCCCTTTATGGCCCTTTTCCATCAATATTGGGATTTAAATTTACTCATCTTGGCCTTTCCTCTAAAGTCCCCATTTTCCCTCTAAGTCCCTTTTCCTTCAATTTTTGGATTTCAAAATTAGTCATTGTGACATCCCTATCAAAGCTTCCCTCCTTGGAATGAATTTCCTTGGAACCTCTCTTTTATCTCTAAGCCCCTTTTCCTTCAATTTTAATATTTTGGACTTGCTCATCTAGGTGTGCCTTTCCTCCAAAGTCCCCTTTTTGCTGTTTAAGTTTCTTTTCCTTCAATATTAGGATTTTGGACTTGGTTACCTTAATATCCTTGTCAAAGTTTCCCTCTATAACATGAATTTCCTTTGAACTCCCCTTTTCCCTTTAAGTCCATTTTCCTTCAATTTGGGATTTCAGACTTGGTCATCCTAGCATCCTATAGGATTTTCCCTCCTTGGCATGCCTTTCCTATGAACTCCCCTTTTCCCAAATTTTAAGATTTTGAACTTGCTCATCTTGACATCCGAAATTTTGAGATTTTAGTATATTTTTTACCTTCTTCCCTCTTTGACATGCAAAGTCTCAAAATTCCATAGTTCAAACAAAAAATATTATCTACCTCCATGCTCATTCCAAAGTGCTACCAATGACTTGATATGACCCTACAAACTCCCCGTGGTATTTTCCCCACTTTTAAATGACTATTCATCCTAAGTGCATGGATTTTAATGCATTTTCAATGATTGAAAAAGGAAAATTATCAATAATGATTTTGTGAAGTAGACGAGTTAGCAATTAGATGATCCCTTTCATCCCTAAAACTAATGTTACTATTCCATTGTCTACTTCATTACTAGCATACCAACCAATTGATATGGCTCAAGAATTCATTCAATTAAAAATTCAAGTGCCAACAAGGGAATTAATTACGATCTATGAACATGGGGAGAGGGAGTTGCTTTATATTAATGATCCAATTATTTTTTATCAATCCAATGAAATTGCTAGTGATCCCCAAAATGGTACAGTTGAAAATAATGTCTAAGAGACACTTGAGATTTTATTGGGAACTATGTCTACTAGCAATCACCAAGTGATTGATCCATTTTACATTTATTTTCTATTAAATGGTAAACTAGTACACAATTATATGTTAGATTTTGGAGCATCCAACAATGTGATGCATCAAGAAGTCATGAACCAGATAGGCCTACAACTTTCTAAATCACATGGAAAATATTTTTCTATGGATTATCATGAAGTGAATGTAATGGGAGTATCAAAAAATATTGAGGTGCAACTTGTTACATGCCCTAAAAAATATTTTTCAATGGAAATCATCATAATTGGCTATCTGACTTTGTAGGGTATTCTACCATCTAAGAAGTGGGCAATCTCAATTGGTGGTAGCATCCAAATGGAATTATATTATGCTACCATACCATTGCATAGAAAATAAGTCCAACTGTGTAGGAAAAGTAAAATGATACACATAGAGGAGAATCCAAATGAAGGAAAGAATGAAGTTTGTTAATATGACACAAAACTAGGTTATTTAATTGGATATTGTGATAATGAATTTGAAAAGTAGGTAGACCTTAATTATTTTCCTTTGCATCAATATCCTAAAAATGATGGCACTTGGAACATGTATTTTGATGGTGAATTTTCAAGAGAAGGAAATGGTTCATGATTTATATTAGTGTCACTCGATGGCATAAACTTCTTTCAATTTTAGATTAAACTTTTAATATACCAATAATGTGGCTAAATAGTAATTATTGCAGCTTGGATTGAACATGACTTCCAGATATGGGAAGTAAATTAGAGTGCATGGTGACTCAAAACTTGTAGATTCTCAAACTAGAGGCATATAAGCTACTAAAGACAAAGGGTTAAGGATGTTTAGGAATGTTGTGTAGGACACAATTGAGATGTTTGATGCTTTTGACATCAAATGGGTTGAAAGAGAAAATAATGTAATAGATAATTCCCTTACTACATTAGCTTCCAAATTTGATACTTCCTTGACATCTCCCCACTATAGGTATGGTATTGAAATTTTGATCAAACCTAGCATTCTTGACAATAACTAGAATTGGTAGGTCTTCAATGATGATCAATTGAGATATGAGTTCTTTTATTGCATCAATCATTTGAAAATTAAATTATCGATTAGCTACCAATGGTAGAAGAAAATGAAGAATGTAAGGAGACCCTTTTTGAAAATGAAATTATACAACTAAAAAATACTATTTCAAAAGGTCTTGTTGCTTTAAAAAGAATGTTTGATAATGTCAATTTTTTTAATACAAGAATTAGAATAGTTAGTGAAGAATATGTCAAAGGTGTGAACTTGGGAACTTGATTAACTCCCATAATGATCTACCTCAACAAAGAGGTGAAACTAGCATATAGAAAAATGCTTATAATATTGTTAAAAATTTATAAAAATGCTTTGATTAGCTTTATGATGCGATCAAAGATTATAGGGAAGATTTATCCTAGCATACCATTCCATTGGATCTTGGTATAAAACCCTTCAAACAAAATCAATGACCTAATTTTTAGGACTCAATATTTTCGTGTCAAAAATTTTCATTGGTTCCCTCTTAGTTTGTTCACTTAGGTTTATTTTTGCCTAGGACCCATTCTCCATGCATGGCGAATGGGTCCTCACTTGGTCCTAGGACCCTATTTTTGCATGGCATTTCACCTTGTCCGATGTGTGTCCTAGTTAAGTGGCCTAGGACCCATTCGCCACATGGCGAATGGGTCCTCACTTAGACCTAGGACCCCTCTTTGGGATATTTTTTAGCGATATTTTAATGATTTGAAATCCATAATTCAATATTAGCTTGTGATATTTGAATTTCGGGAATTAATGTTAAGATATCTATAAATACGAGGTTATTTCACTATGTTTCATAACTAAGAATCCTAAGACTTTCAAGCAATCAAGAAATTTTCACAAGAGCACTTCAAAATTCGAGCAACTTGACATTCAAGATCGGTCTGCATTCAAAACATTGTTACATTGCATTTTTTCATTCATTATTCCTTTCATGTTTCATTTCATTTCAAGGTTTAATTACCAAAACAGGGTTTGACCAAGGAAAACCCCTATTCCCTAACAAACAATTTTTTTTCTCTTCTTTGATGTGTGATTGTAGCTTTTAGGTTGAAGATCAATTAGAGAGAAAAATTGGAGAAAGTTATGTACAAAGTTTTCAAAGTTGCAAGGAAAGTTCTCAAATCATGGAAACTTCAAGCTACAAGATTCATTTTTGGCTTTTCAATAGTGACCAACTAGAATCTGGGAGTGCAGACTGAGAAGAACAGTACCCAAAAACTGATTTTCCAGAGCCCTAGCTAGGACCCATTCTCCATAGGGAAAATGAGTCCCTAGTGAGGTTTGAAAAATCACTTTTGGTGAAAGGTACACAACATTTGACCCTTTTCAGATCTCTCTTTTTATTACTGTTTCAGTTAGATTTGATTTTTGTTACTCATTTACAAATTATAACACACACATTGAATGAAATATGGAGAAATAGGCTCATCATTAGTTTTCATTTTGGTGAACCCCATTTTTCAATGTTTCAATACTATATAAAATTTTATAACCTTATATTAGAACAATGTATAAATGTTATAAGGTACAAACCCTAATAACATTATGTTCTAATAGAAGTCCCATATATATGTATTGATCTTAGATCATTATTTTTTTCAAATTGGTTGATAAATATATTAAATTTATTACACAAAACCATCAATGGAATAACAATGCCATCAAATGTGATCCATTACTTAATGGTAGCACTTTATTTGATGATTGAGGACCTCTAAATTTTATGCCTTATGGTGTTGGAGACTATGATGTTTCATTCCAAATGCCTATAATATCCTTAATCTTTACATGGATCCATTTGTTAGAGCCACACAATAGGCTCAAAGATCCAAGGCCAACTAGAAAACCACAAATAATTTTCCTCAAGAGAGTAGCAATTTTTTTTATAGGTTACTAATATCACACAATACACGAGTTATAATAGGATGTAAAATCCAAATGTATTAATGTGCAAGATAAACTTTCTTATATAGGAAAGGTGAGAGATAGAACAACATATAATTATGACAAGTAGATAACCTAAATGTTTTGTAAGTAAACTTAACTAGCTAGGTGCGAATAAGTCATAAAAGGGAACCAAATATGTAGTAAACCTCATTGACATCCCCCCTTAAGTGCAAGTTAGGGATGAACTAAGAAATGTAAAAATGCAAAGATGGGTCCTGGTCATAAGGCCTTGTTAGGTTCCCATGTATACACTAATATCTCAAAAATGGAGTAAAGAAGAAAAACTTATAGAAAAAAAATCCCCCTCCAAAGAGAAAAAAATGCAAACAAACATGTACAAGTGATAGGAGAATGTAACATTTCCCCCGAGGGATTATTATGAATATAAAATCAATAACACCCCATAGGAGAGAAAGAAGGAGATTATGTATCCATACAACCACAAATAAGTAGCTCATGTTCCAATGGTGAATGCTTGAAGATGAATGATAAAGATGATCCAAATTTGGAAAATAAAATTTCTCCCTTTAGAAAGAAACAAATCCAATGGTGCATGTAGAATAAATTACCACTTCAAGAAAGTAGATGAGGGGAGAAGTCTCATGATGTGTGCCTTTGAGAATTTATTGGCAAGTGTCCACATGTTAAAATTAAAGGATATCACAATGCCATGAGGTGAAACCAATCTATAAAACTGTGAACACTCATGAAGAAGAATATCCAAAGATAAAGATGATGTGATAACAGGGAATGCCAAAACTATGGCTAGGTGTGCAAGGAACACAAAAAAATACAAATAATAAACTTCAATCCTTCATTCCATGCCTAATTTCCATATTTGCTTGATCTTAAGAGACTAATGCATGCAAGATTAAAAACTAAAATAAGTCTCTCACCAAGGCCTCTTGTTACAGACAAAGTATGGTTGTTCTCAAGATGGGTTTTATTGAAGAGATGGATTTTGGCACTCAAACTAGTAACATAACCTTGCCTTCACAATTTTTGATTGAAAATATCTCATATAATGTGCTATTTGTAGAGTTGAGAGATGTTAGATCAAGGGCTAGGATTGATTAGAGATATAAGTGGATGTGATTGCTCGAAAAGTTTGGAGCCATGATAGACCTCTAAGTGGCACCTTGCAATTGACACACAAAAGGAGTTTTGTGATCCAAGGAGATTGGATGGTGGAGATATTAAAAAATGATTGATGGTAAGGATGAAAAATGATATCTTTGGAAGGGCTAAGATCTTCTTTATCAAATGAATGGACAAGATTTCATGAGAGGACTTTTTGGAGAAGTCATGCACATGTAAAAATACTTTTTTAGACACATGTAATCTAGGAACTTAAAAATATATGCCTTCATTAATTTTGCTTTAACTTGTGCAAATGATTAGCTAGATTAGATAATTGGATTTAGTCAACTAATGGTGTAAGGAAAAAAAGAGAAACTAAATAAATATATTTTATTTATTTTATTTTTGGAATGGGAATGGTGAATTTAGATAAATAAATATTGATTTATTTAAGGTTGGATATTAGAATATGATTTATTATTGAATAAATAGTTCTAATTTATTTTATTAATGTTAGAAGATAGGTCAGATTATTCATTTAATTTTTTTAGTTAATATAGGTAGACATATCGGGTTAATTATTTTTTGATGGATAAATATTGTGTTAGTTAATTTAATACATATAATTTATTTAATTTATTTAGAAGTGATGATGTGAAGTGAATTGTTGACAACATAATTTTCTATAGATGATTTTAGGTGTCTATACTTCCCTTAGGGTTTTTTTTTAGAATGTATACATGATGTAAGTTTAGATGTTGATCTAATTTTCTACTAATTTTTTTTGTGTTTTTACTCATTTATGTATCATTGATGATTTTGTGATTTAGTGGATGGCACGTCATAACACTACATATTATGCCTTGTGTCTAAAGAATATAAGTGGTCATGATACCCTAAGATATGAGTAGCTATCTAGAATATTCTTCTCACTTTATATTCACCACATCACACTTACACATGTGGATTAGAGGATATGGGTCCATAAATTTTTTATGCATTATACAATCCATCTAACCCTATGTCATATGAGATTATCAATGCAAATAACTATAGCCATTGGTAGGAATGTATTACAATCTACTTGAGAGGTGGGGAGTTTTGTGGGTGATCATAGTTTGCTATCATTCATTGTTTAAGTGTTTCCTTGACCACTTGATGGGAAATGGATCTTAGTGTTGCTTGATATGTTTTTAGGGTTCTTTTTATATTTGTACTAGTCTTGAGATGTGAGTTTATTTATCATTGTTTATATATTTTGTATGCATTTTGGATGTGTGGTTGATTGTGTTTATTTGTTGTAAAGTGGTGTACGTTAAATTATGATGTGTTGGAATGTTGTAAATTATTGCGAATGCTATTTAGATTAAATGATACTATATGATTATGTGCATGAATGAACACAATAAATAATTCTTATTTCTTGAGCATGGACTAGATTAATTACTTCTTTAACCACTTCAATCCAAGTTAATTCTTGGAAGTTAGTGCACAGGATGGACTTAGATATACCTAGATTATTACTGAGTTGGATATTTAGGATTCTTGATTTTGTACCACTATTGCATATGTGGGGATACTTAACATGTTTCCTATATTGATGTATGTTATTTATTGAATGCATGATTGATTTGTATGTACTATGATATTATTGTAACTCATTAATATTGTTACTTCTTAGTAAATTGTCTATGGATGTATTTATTGGATATAAATTGCAATGGAATTTACTTTATTTATTATCTCATTGGACCTATAATTGATAATTATTATACATTCTTATTTAATTATTAAAATAAAAAATTAGGTTTGAATCTTGAGGATTCTTGGAGGTGTATATAAATAAAGCATTTTTGTAGGTTATTTGGGAAAATGTATTAGGGTTGTGATTAAGATTACTCCTAAGGAGGGAGATATTGCTTAGGTCAAGAATTGGAGGCCTATGACACTTTTCAATGTTTCCTACAATTTTGTTTTCCAAGGTTATGACTAAGAATAAATAAGATTTTACCTTAGATTATCTCTTCTTCTTAAACTAGAATTGAGGAGGGTATGTATAACTTAGACGATATTCTTACAATATGGGAAGGGATTCATTAGGATGAGTATGGATAGGATTCTTATATGTCCATACTTGATTTTAAAAATGCATATGATAAAATCTATTAGTTGTTTATCTTGTTATTTTTTAGAGCTTTGGGGTTTGGTATGATGAATTATTATTTAAAGATATACCTTAATTCAAGTTAGTGTGAATAGGGAGATATATTCTCCCTTTCCCTTCAAGTGATTCACAATAAAAGGTTGTCCTCTTGCTTCATACCTCTTTGTTATTGTTATTGAAGATATTTACCAACTTCCGAAAGATGTTTGTTGGTTCCTCTTATTAGAGGTTTGATCTTCCTAATCATGAGTATTTGTTACAAATTTATTACTCATCTTGACTTGGGTTATATAATTAGTTTAGATAATTCAACTATTTTGAGATAGTCTCGTACTCATAAAATTTACTCTTATTCCTATTGGTTGAAATGTTCCTCTAACAAATTTAACTATTTTGAGATAGTCTCGTACTCATAAAATTTACTCTTATTCCTATTGGTTGAAATGTTCCTCTAACAAATTTAACTATTTTGAGATAGTCTCATACTCATAAAATTTACTATTATTCCTATTGGTTGGAATGTTTCTCTAATATTGATGAAATTAATAAGGCTATTAGAGGTTTCTAGTGGTTAGATGGTAAGGATTATAAGAAAAGGTGCATAATTTCCTACGAGTGTTATGAACCTAGGTAGATTTGTGGTATTGATTTCATATATATATTTTTGTAAGGATTCTAAATGGCTATTAAGTGGCTCCTAAGGGATTTGGTGGGTGAGGAACCCTGAGAGGTGATAATCATGAAAACCATTTTATCTAATAATCCTAAATAGAAACTTGATTGGAATGGATCTCATTCTTTTGATATTATTTTTTTATTTTTTTAAGGTTAGACTTAAAGGCTCCCCCATTTTTAGATTATTTTGGAAGGAATAAAAATTAGATAATTTTTTAATTAGAGGCCATGATGCTTGGTTAGTTGCTAGAGGATTTTTTAGGCATTTAGGTTTTTTCATGGAATATCAATTTTAAATAAAATTCTCTTGATCTTATTGGAGGGTATTTGAATAAGTTTTAGTTTTCCAAAGGCCTCAAGAACTTTGACCATGTTTTTGGGTTGAAGGGGTAACTAAAAGAAATTTAGTGAGACACATTGTCTACCTATTTTTCATAAGAGGAATTCTTTGATTCAAAGGGTGGTTGAGTCTTCTTTCATTGAGGATAATAAGGAGTTTGTAGTTGACTCTTGGAGGGATGTGCATTACATATAATGATGCAAATATTTGGAGCTACCTCTTCTAAAAATGTTTATTCCCTAATTTGTTAATCTAATGATCTATTTTGTAAATTTAAATCTTTATGAGAACTTATTGATTATTTTGATTATTGATCTGTTAAATTAAGTTTGATTTAGTTTTTCTTAGGTGGTTTTTCATTTATTAAATACATTTTATTTCTTGTTTCAAGTTCTCTCTTGTTAACCCTTTTTTGGTTTGTGGTGATATGGAGTTTTCCATTTATTATTTTTATCAATGTCTTTTTGCTCAATTGATTTAGAAGTGTTCCTTTCCCACTTAGATTAGTTATTCTAAGAATGATATTATCAATAGGTAGAACATTTTAATTGGTTATATTAGTTGTGATGTTAAATTTTTATTTCCAAGTTGTGGCCAATATTTTCTTCTAAAATGAAGTAAGTCTTAATGAGTATTTTTTGTGGAGGAATTGTGCATATTTCATGGTCACCTAGAAGGATGATGTGTCTTGCCTCATTTTTACTTCTTCAAGAGAGATCTAAGAAGTCTCTTTGGATTGAATTTCTATTTTTACCTCCATTTTCTTAGGAAGGAAGAAAATATTTAAGGTTTTGGGTGAGTTTATTTATGAGAAGGCTATAGATTTGGGGTTACGTTCTAATACAAAGGCTCTCTTGATAGAAATGAGGGTTTTTTTTACTTCAATAGCATCCTTCTTCAATGGAATGTTTAATGATTTTGGAGGTATCATAGTCTTGGAAAAGATCCTCTTAGAGAACAAAATTTTACAGTGCACAAAATAAAAGTGGAAAAATATTAGATAGAATCTAAGGCAATGATTGATGAAGTGTAACAACCCACTTGGTCAAAAAGAACAATTATTTTATCCAATCATGAAGTAGGATGAAGTTAGGTATGCTTTTTTTATCAATTATTTTGTATACACATTAGCTTTAATTAAGTAATTCAATTTTAAAATAATTAATAAAAAATATACCTAACTTCATCCTACTTTGTTATTGGATATATATTTTTTTTATTTGACTAAGTGGGTCATTAAATGAAGGATCCCAATGGACTATGGTAAATTTTCGTAAAAGGAAAGGAGGGTAGATATAGTGATCTCTTAAAGATGAGTCTTTGGGAGTGTAGAGATGAAAAGTTCATACTCCACACTTTTCCACCTATCTTGGTGATCATATACAATAGCTATGTTTTGAATAATTGTTTGCTCTCTCAAGATCTAAACCATCCCAAAAATAACTCATATCACTATAACCAAATTTTCCTATTGTAAAAACTTTATCTTGCCCAAAATTTATAATTCCTAGTCACCCTTCACACTAGCATCTACACTCATGTTCCCCTAGACACTAACTCCCACACTGATAACTCCTACAATTTAATGTTATTTTTCCTACCTATTGGTCATCTCTCATGCCATCTGTAAACCCCAATATATTTTATAATAGCCAAATCACACCCAAACATAATTGTTTAAGGAAACTTTCCTAAATAGAAAGTATTCATCCATCATTCACCAAGATAAGCATCATCCACCTTCCTTTCCATCCTCCAATAGTCTCCTCTTTTAAAAAAGAGAGCGCCCTCTTGCAAATATAACAATTGATGTAACTTCATTAGCACTCATAGGACCACACAAACTCTAACTTTACCTACTTTCATGTTGGAACATGCAAAATAAGAACTTGACCAATTGATGTAAAATCCTAAACGTTCCTTAGGTACACCATTTTCCCTATCTCAATTTGTTTTTAACATATAAAAAACACGTGTTTCAATGATAGTGACAAGTGTTGAAAAGTATATGCGCATTTTTATGATGAGTGTGGAAGGCACTAGTGCACATATATAGGAAATCATTATTGTAATGGACACTTGTGTACACAAGTCTAAGACCTCACAACAAGAGTGCAAATAAAGGGATACAAGTGACTACCAATTTATATGAAAGTTTTATGATCATAATTTGACATTCTAGAACCTGCTTCGATCAACATTTTAGTTTTTTTCAACTTTCCATAGTCATCTAAATAGACACACTTGCCTCACTCTTTTTTATTTTTATTTTCTAATTCTAGTGTAACCTCAACTCTTGTATTTAATTTACTTTGTTAAATCCAAAATCATTTTTTTGATAGGTAAAGTCAAGATTATTTAGGTTGGCCATGTACCACTCAACAAGGGAACAAAGCTCGTGAGCTCAACAACCCAATTAGGTTTTGAAATTTGGTGGTAAATCAACAATGCCAAGTTTTAACCAAGACCCCACACCCTTAATGACATCCAAAATCAAATTATTATTGTCTTAATGAAAAATTAGATTAGCAAATAGATTAATATAAATCTAGTAATCAAATCTAAACAAATAAGCATACTGGTTGTTTATTGTTATTTTGTGTTGGTGGTAGTTGGGCTTTTAGCTCTTAGTCTTGTTTTGGGTATTATGAAAGATTGCATATTTTTCTTTTGTAAAATTGGGGGGTCTTATCAATCTTAGACCTCAACTATGTGGTTTAAGGTTCACCTAAATACTTTGTTGAATTTTAGTGTGTCAAACTATTTTTTTCTTTAAAGGAGTGTATGTTAGTTTAATGGTCTTTCAATATGTAATAAGACCTATCATTATTTTTATGGATGAGGGCCCCAATAGAATGCTCACTAATCGATAAAAAAACCTTATAGTAAAGATTTAGTTGTTGATATCGAAGGAATAAGGTGCCCAGCTATTAGTTAAAGATAAATGTATAAAACCATAAAAATAATGTATCAATACCTTATAAAAACTTTTAATTTTTGACCATTTAACAATGTTCCTACCTTGAAGTGATACTAGAGGTTAAATTCGATGGTTATATGATTGCATTTAAACTTTTCAACTATAAATAAAACTTTTTGAAAATTGAATTTTAGGTGGATAGTCAATTTTTAAAAAAATATAATTATAATGGTGAATTATCCATGCTCTTTTCCCTTATATTTAGGGCCCACAATGGCTAGATTGTTCTTATGTATTAACTAGTATTCAAGATGCCATATTTTTGCATGAAGTTGGTGAATAACCTTATTCTAACCCTATTCTATTTTCACACATCCTAAGAGTTTGAATTCACCTTCTAAATCTACTATTCATCACCTTGGTTTAGATATGTGAGTGTGAGATTGACCTAGGTCACTTTGATGTATGTAGATCTAAACCCAAAACTTTTAAAATTTAGTTTTATTAAATTGGGGATGTGTTACCCCCCTCTTATTAGTTGGTATGAGCTTACTAAAGCATGAATTGTTTTAAATGCATGCTCAAGTGGTGTATTTAAGGACTAACCCTAATTCATTTGAATTATTTAGGAATATATTGAGTACATCTAGAAATCAATTGCAAGAAGGATAAAAAGTGTTACATGATCATTGCATCAACATCCTTGGATCATATTATATTATTGTTTGTTGTGTTTGATCCTCATTCATCATCATCAAATTGACCAAACTCGAGGCTTGACCAAAGGAGAATAAATCCTCGTCTACCAAGTTCTATAATGTATATCACACCATTTTCTTAAACACTAATATATCAAATTGACATGAACCATTTAAAGTCATCATAATCCTACTAGATCATTTATACATGCAAGTTTAGATTTACATGTCAAGACTGCTTCTACATGCACAAATATCAAATTTGTAGGTACAACCTTGAACTAAACAATCAAACAAAAAATCTTAGAAATCTCTGCTTTGGGGAAAACTCTTTGGTTAAGCACGCTTGAGTTGGAGTAGTACGGGGATGGGTGACCTCCCAGGAAGGTCCAATGCTTCACCTTGTGAGCATCACCTAGATGCAGCGAGTGCTAAGTGGACCATTCATCATCATGAGAGATGGGTTCTTGTGAACCACTACTCATGAACCATGGACCAATGAATCATAAAACTACACGGCTGAATCACAATTTGACACACTGTAGAAAATACTTCCTACTTAAAAATCATAAAAATATTTGTAATCATTAAGTTTTCCTATTCCAACCATGAACCAGTCTAGCACGTTAAGGACAACGTGGAACACAAGAAAACATTTACCTGGCGGGTGGGGTCGAGCGTCAGATCACCCCTTCTTGCAGGTGAGGGACCTGGGTATGTCCGTATTTATTTATTTCTGTTCTCGACTGGACTTTTCTGATATTTTCGCTGTCACGTAGGTATGTACTGTAAATCTTAGCAAAGAAAAATAATTTATTTGTTTGCTTGCAGGTCTAGAAAATATTCGTTTCGATCTGTGTTTTTTTGGATTTTGTTTCTCGGGAAGCGAATTGCTGAGCTTGTCGGCTCCTTAATTCCAATGACAAGAAAACAAAGCTTTGGATAATGGGGGCCTGGCAGTTTTTAATGCCTGTTTACAAGAGTCCAACGTTGAATATATCCTTAAGAGGTTCAAGGATTAGGTCGATAGATATTTTGCACCTATATTTGATTTTGGTTTTTTAGATTTCATATGATATTTTGGAGGATTTTACTATTAAATGGCAGCTAATTTATCAATAACTGAATCTTGTTTTATGACAATTCAACAGTAGTTTAATGGTGAATAAATCTTGTTTTCAGGCGTGAGATAAGTTTACCTATCAATTTTGGACTTGTAAATCCACAGGGGAAGCCTATTGACTAACTAACTCACAAAATTTGGCATACACTGATTTTTTTTTTTTGGTTTTTATTAATATATTATAGTTATATATCCCTTACTCTATAGTAGTACCAACAAACTCTAAGGTACAAATAACTAATATATTTAATATTCTTAAGGAGTTGGGGTTGAGATCTTGGTTTTATTTATGTTGGGTTTTTTTGTTTATTGTGGTGTGTATTCATGTGTCATGCTTGTAGGCATTTTTACCTCTTTAAATGGCCTTAAACTTCATTAACTTCGTTGTAGCTCAAGTTGAAGGTTTGACGATGCATGAGGATGGCACCACTAAAGTGACCTAGGAAATTTGTCCCAAAGGTCTTCCATGAGGAATGTTTTTTGAAACACCTCTTCATGTGCTTCTTCTCATTTCAAAATTTGATAGTGCATATTGATGGATTGACAATTTTACTTTAATTGGCTATTTTGTTTGGAGGGTCCCTTATGAAAGCATGCTTAAAGAGTGAGTAACTAGGGCTTGGGTCCTACATGGGATCCGCCTTAATTTTGTTCTTGAAACCTTACAAAAGGGTTTTTTTTCTTTTTCATTTTGTTGAAGCCAATTATGTAGAGGTCATCCTCAAACATGACATTTGATTTGTTCATGTGTCCCTTTTGGGTTTCACACCCTAAACACGAGACTTTGTGGTCTTTGAGGAGAGAGCTCTCCATATTTTTGTTTAGGTGGAGTTTCTTGGGTTGTCCTTACCATGTTGGAACTTTTTGCCAAAAATAACATCACAAGGGAATGCCATTTGTGTTGAGCTTGACAATTTTTTCCTTACTCAATCACAAAAGTTTGTCTATGTTGAAATTCATCTTTCAAAGGATCTAAAAGAGACCATTACCATTCAAATTAGATAGATGAGACACACACAACATGTGCTTTATTTGAATTTTCCAAACACTTGATTTTGTTGCCAAACCTTTGACCATAAGATTAGGGAATTTCCCCGAGTTACTTCTTGTAACAAAACTACTTGTCTAACTATTGATGCTCCTCCTATAAAAAAGAGAAGGGTGGGTCAACCATGGTTAGTCACAAAAATAATAGGAATACTAGCACTAGTAATGATCCACCTAAAACCTTAATTGATAATGGTGGCTAGCCATCAAAGTCTCCAGGTGCCAATATTAAAACCTCAATACATGGGGAAAGTAGGTGTTACCCCACTTGGTGAATAATTTGGTGAGACAAATAAGATAAAGTTCACTAGAAAACCACAAGTGTCTTATGTGTTAGCTTCTCGACCATAAATTATTACCCATTCTTCTTCTTCCTCTCCTCTAGTGCTATAGTGACACTCACAATCCATCTAGGCATTTGTAAGAGAATGTATATGTCCTAAATAAACGATCACATAGCTAGTTACTCATTCACATTGGAAATTTCAATGCAAAGGAAGAGTTTTTGCAAAATAACTATGCAAATCTTGATGAGCTAGATAGTAAGGACACGAGTCTTGACTCTTATTAATAAATTTCATATCCTGGAGTGTTGGAAATTTGATAGACCTCATCAAAAAATATTCATTGTGGGACACTCAACAAAAAATTCTAGGTTTGGACATGCTCTGCTTACAAAAAGTTAAAATATCTAACTTTTTTTACTTTTTTTCTATTGTTTGCCATGTCATATGGCCTATTGGGACTCAATATTTTCATGTTGTTTTTGGCTTAAGTCCCTTCCCTTTCATGTGCCCATTCCATGCTCCCTCATAAATAACCAATTTGAGATAGTTTATTAGGGTCACCATGTTGAATTTTTCCTTTGGTTGTGTTTTCTCTTCCCCTTTACCTTAGCCATTTACCTAATGTTGAAAAATCCAAAATTTGGCTAACTATGGGGTTTTTATAAGTCTTTCACCTTGTAGAGCATCCAAGTGGGTATCACTAGTTCAAATTTGGGGAAAATTGAGTAAAAATTGACTAATTTATGTTAGAAAACCATTCTAACCAAGATCACCTACATGCAAGATGGATACCTGTCATATGCAAAAGATATGAAGAACCAAAGAAGATGTTCTGTAAACCTCAAAGTGTAAAAATGCATTAAGAGAATCAAGTATTACAAAGAGTCAATCCTTATGAAGGAGATCAAGAAACCCTAAAAGGGAAACCCTAAATGAAACCCTAGTGTGCACACTTAATAATCAATAATTAATTAATTATTAATGTGCCTAAGCTTAGCTTAAGTATTAAAGAGGAATAAGTGACTTAATTAATTAATCAATATGATATAATTAATTAAGCATAATGACTTATTACTCTAACACCCCCCCTTAAGATGAACTTAGGAAGAAGCTAAAACACTATAATAAGATGCATGAAAGCAAAGATGGGTCCCGACAACTAGGCCTGATCAGGTACCCATTTACAAATGCAAGAATGGAGTAGAGAAGGAAAAACCCAGTGGGACAAAACCCCCCTACAATGAGATGACATGCTGCAAAGAAGTACTGGAAGAACTCTGTAGAGTAACATTGGAACTTGATACTAGCAAGCAAGGAAATATTCTTCTGTATACTACTGAAACCGGATGAGAGTCACTGATTGACTCAAGGAATCATGATAAAGCAACAACAGACCCGATGCCACAGAACACTTGAAAACTCCAAACGGGAACAACTTTGGAATCTATGAAGCAGCAAGCAATTATTGAATGATGTATTACTGAAAACGAAGTGCAAAGATGCAAGATGCACCCTCCCAACTGCCAAAATATCCAAGTAATCTCCAAATAACCCATCGGGCCAAATCTGGACTAAGCGATCAACCTGGGACAGATACAGAAAAAGTGCATGGACAGCAACATAGAGCTCCTCAATACCTTTCCAATGCTTCAAACGAGGCAAAAAATGGAGATCATGGCAAAAAGTTATGAGCTCGGAAGCATAAAAATTACATTTGACTTCAAATAGCAATAAATGCAGTAAAACAGAAAAATACTATAAAATAAACTACACCAAACCGGAATCCAGTTTTTCGGCGAGATGATCCGCTTTGCCCTGGATTTCGATAATCAGATGCCCAAGTTATGGCCAAAAGAAAAAAAACTGCTTCTTTAGGGCAAATTAGGGCTAGAGCGCAGGGCCGACCGTGACGTGATGATCGCCAGCAAAATGGTTTAAATTGACGGCTATCTAGCCGCCGGCAAAAATGCCCCGCCTTTGTGAAATTTTTATGATCGCCGGTTTCCCCGCGCAGGTCGACTTAATATTCTCCGGGCGGCAATTTATCGCGCCCCTATCTCAATAGACCACCAGTTTGATGGAGCCGATCGGGTTGGGCGATAGCTCTTGAGCCCCATGGATCGGAATGTATCCTATTCGTGCTTGATAAAATCGCTGCGACCGGCAACGCCGACGATGGATGGTGGATTTCGCGCCGCTACGGCAGTAGAGTCTCTTTTCCTCGAATCAAGGCAAGGTGCATAGAAACCCATAAAAAGCCTCCTTTTTTAATATTTTTTCTCAATTTTTGAGCCCTCGTGAACGCTGCGATGTGGAGGCTATAATGCCCCTCGCATACCTGGTCAACCAATTTAAATCGACCTAAAACAAAGGGCGACATCTTAGTTTGGCCACCGCGAACGCTACACGCCCGCTTGAGCCCATAGTGTCCCCGAAAAAGTGGATACCCCCGTGATCTGCGCAAAGATGCCTATGGAAACCTCGCGACTTTGAAACTCACTCAGTTAAGTATCTTCGGGGACACGAACAACATACAAATGCAGGTCCGAGCTCCGATACCATGCCGAAACCAAGATCAATTTACATGATGAATTTATAAAGAACCAAAGAAGATGTTCTAAACCTCAAAGTGTAAAAATGCATTAAGAGAATCAAGTATTACAAAGAGATCAATCCTTATGAAGGAGATCAAGAAACCCTAAAAGGGAAACCCTAAATGAAACCCTAGTGTGCACACTTAATAATTAATAATTAATTAATTATTAATGTGTGTAAGTTTAGCTTAAGTAATAAAGAGGAATAAGTGACTTAATTAATTAATCAATATGATATAATTAATTAAGCATAATGACTTATTACTCTAACAATTTATGCTTGTGCAGGTTTTGATTTGCTACAAACCTCTTGCGGAGTTTTGATCTGCATTCAACCTTTTTTTGATATTTGTTGTTGAACCGGTCCAACTCTTTTCAACTAGTTCCAAGGTATGGTTTAGTAGTGGGTTGAACTTCCACAAAGACCAATAAGGAGGAAAGAAAAACTGACTAAGTTCAAGCACATGGTTCACTTGTAGGTTGGATCTCCGTAAAAGGTTTTGATGTGATTAACAAACTTGTCATGTGGGTGGCTTTAAGTGAACCGGTCCAATATTTTCAATCGACTAATTGTTCAATAGGTGTAGTTTAGATGTTGACCAAGTTTCCATGAGGCTCAATAGCGATCAATTTCCCACAAAGGCCCAATGGCAACCAACTTCTCGAAATGTTCAAATGAAGGCTGCAATTTGGTTGTGTTTTCCCTTCCCCTTTCCTTAGTCATTTACCCAATGTTTAAAATCCAAAATTTTGTTAAATATAGGGTTTTTATGAGTCTTCCACCTTGTAGAGCATCCAAGTGGGTATCCATAGTTCAAATTAGGGTAAAATTGAGTAAAAATTGACTAAGTTATGGTTGTCCTAGTTTTGGTCTACCACCAACATCTTGTGGGGTTTTGGTATGCATTGGGCATTTTGTGGATATTTGTTGTTGAACCAATCCAACTCTTTTCAACCAATTCCAAGGTATGGTTCAGTAGCAGGTTGAAATTATGCAAAGACCAATAAGGAGGAAGGAAAAAGTGACTAAGTTTGAGCACATGGTTCACTTGTGGATTGGATCTCTGCAAAAGGTTCAGATGTGATTCACAAACTTGCCATGCAGGTGGCTTTAAGTGAACTAGTCCAATATTTTCAACCGACTCATTGTTCAATAGGTGTAGTTGAAATTCCAACCAAGTTCTCATTGGCCTTTATAGTGATCAATTTCTTGTATAGGCCCGATGGCAACCAACTTCTCAAATTTTTTAGATGGAAGCCACAATTCAATAATGTTCTGATGGAGGATGAGTTTTTGCAAAGACCAAAAAAGAGAAAGAAGAAGATGATGTAAGTATAGTCAAGTGAACTTGATATATGGGAATAGGTTATTGAACTGGTCTTGGGCCAAAAGACCTTGGGAGACCTAACAAGTTTAGGTGTACCCCTCTAAGCCATGACGACTAAGGAAAAGAAATGAAGACTTGTGCAAAGAAGATGAAGGTATATATCTCACATGTTTAGATGTTGATAAGTATTTTTGAGCCCATTTATGTTCCAAGTGAGTTTTAAGTGGTTTTGGGAATTTTTGTGGCTCGTTGGTGTGTTCCTTTATCGACCTACTATGCTTACCCACATTAATGGCACCCACCTTTCCTAGCTGCTTGAATTGAATATTGTTCTCTCCCATCAACATGAATTTCCTATTTTAGGTGAGACTAATCTGGAGTTGTAGATGTGAAGGTGCTACAATGAAACAATTTAGGGTTTTGGTGCCTTGGTGTATATATTTGTAACCAAATATTTTGGAAAACCACCAATGCTTTATGCTCCTTCTAGGGTTTTTCACCTAAAAGGAGATAAGATTGGGTGCCAAAATGCAATGTTACATTCAAGTATGGATGTGATGTGGGTGCAATATGCCTAGATTAGATGAACTAAATGAATAAAACTAATGAAATATATCAATTATTGAATGTAAACTAGGAAATGCAAAGTGTTGGAAAACATAGTGTTGTATGCAAACATGAACTAGAAACATGCACAAATGAAAACAAAATTGAATGAAACTAAAAGGGGTGCACCTGGAAACCAGAAGCAAATCTGAGAAGATTCTAAAATGTTGCAGAATTCAATGTTAATGTCCACTGGGACTCATTCGCCACTGATGGTGAATCAGTCCTGCTTCTGGTAAAATCTATCAGAACAGGTTTTGGGATGTCGGGAACAAAGAACTACAGAAAACTCTTTTTCCAGCGTAGTAGTGGGACTCATTCACCACTGATGGCAAATCAGTCCACCTACAGAAATCTAAAAAGTCAAAGGTCAACTATGTGGGTCTTGATCTGCACTTTTCTGCTTGTCAGGTTGTCGAATCTAAATCTGCAAAAAATGGGCTGAAAATGGTCTTCAAGCTCCAATTAGAGTTATGTTGACTATGATGACTTAGATGAATTATCGACCACTTTTCAACATCTTTCTCCTTGAAAAATCTGCCTACAAGACTTGCAAACACACATGCAAAGAGGGGGGAAACGTTATATTAGAGAGAAGTCAGCCTACCAACCCACCTCAAAATCAAACCCCTGAAACAACGAAATAAGAAAAGGTTTGAATAAAACAAACAATACAAACGTCATAAATCACCAAAACCCTTGCTGCTTGTAAGTCCTAAGATATGTCAATGGCTGCTCCAAGATGCTTGATAATTGCTTGATTGAATGATGCTATTTTCTGAAGGGAGTCTGCTTAATGACGTAAGAATGAATGTTTGATGAATGGGGATGTATTTCACACTGTTCTGAATCAAAAATACATCATGTTCCTTTAGGTTTTGTGAATGAATAAAAACCCGAACAAATGGAAACATTTTGAATTTTGTGCCAAGAGGGACCTATCTTCACCTTGGGAATGGGGTTCCACCTGGCGTTGAGCAGTCGCAATTCAGCTGCCTTTAATGATGTTTGTTAATGATATTAAAAATACACTTAATTAAGGCCCGTAAGTGCATAAAGGGGCCAAATAAAGCATAATAAAGGTGTAATTATTGATGACAAGCATAGAAAAGCATGAAATTTTGTTATAAGACTTTACAACACTTTGAAATAAGACTTGGTATGATAAAGAGGGTATGTGTGATTTTAAATTGCATTCAGAAAAGTGTGACAATGTCTTACAACACTTCACAACACCTTTACAAGACATCATAAAGTCTTAATGATTCATAAAGATTCAAGACCTAATGTGAATGTGTGGACCATATTACAACCATAAATCAAGGAAAAATTAAGCCAAAAAGCACAAGGAGGGACAAAACAAGAAAAATTAAAAGGGTTACTTTTTTCGTGTCCACAGTTAGCCCCCACTTTAGTGAGAGGATGAACTTGCTTCAAAATCACACTAAAGTAGAGCAATGCATCTCAGAAGGGATTCAAATGTACTAATGCTTGGTAAGATGAGACAACAACAATCAAGAGGGATGATCAAGCCCCTAGGATCAAGATACCATGGAAAATCAATCATAAGCATAAAGGAACACACATGAAAGTGATGAAAAAGGATGAAAGAAAGCTTCGATCATTTTTTTCCAACCCGTTGTGGATCAGATCTAGGTTGTTCGTTTGAAACAAGAAATGTGTACTCACTCTGGGGCAATGGAACTCATGGCTATCCGTCAGGTGAGAAGGCCCAAATATACTCACTCTGGGGCCACAAAACTTCTAGTTGTTTGCGGGGTGAGAAATCCACAACATACTCACTTTGGGGCCACGAAACTTCTGGTTGTCCACGAGGTGAGAAATCCTGAAAGGTGGCTATGGGGAAATTCGTGCCTTGGAATGGGCTTCCCGCTCAACCATATCAAAGTTATACCTCTTGATAACTTTAATAAGGTGCCACAAAGACAATGTTGTTTCGTGCTTCATGAGACAAGCAAAGCTTTGTATGCTTAGAACTCATGAACAGATGTAATGGCACCACATGCATGCAAGTTTTGTTATGCAAGGTGGTCATGTAAATGCAAAATGCAACATGAAAAAGAATGTTCAAATGAGTCTTGTTAAGTTCATGCGAGGTCTATAATTTAGAGAACATTGTGTCTAATGTCTCCAAGAGAGGACCAATCAAAGAATATAATATTTTCAACTTAGGGGATGCAGTGTGTCGCATTAGGACACTAAGAGGAATGCAATATGCTAAGATAGATCATGCTCATAAAAGACATCACACCCAATGTCATCCACAAAGTGATAAACACATCGTATAAAGTAACAAGGTTGCACTAAGAACTAGGAAAAGAAGAAAAAAATGCAAATGAATAATGCCAATGTATGCCCCCACTTTAAATAAGTTGCTACACATTGTTTTGTGAGCAATTACTTTAAAGTAGCTAATGAAAAATGCAAAAATAAATAAGACATGAGAGCCAACTTGGAAAGCCCCTATGCCAAGTCATAAGTTTCAGAGTGAGGCTACGTTATGTAAAGGAAAAGGAACAAAAGGAAAAGAAGGAAGAGGGGTTGCCCCCAAAAAGGAACACACCAATCACATAAGGGATCTATGGATTTGGGGTCAATATGTTCATTGTTGCAATGTTTTTATTAAAGAGCTCGGAACTGTCATCATTCCTCGAATACATAGAACTGGAAGAATGACACAAAGAGAGAGAAAACAAAGAAAAAGAAAGATCCATTTTGGGTGAACATGGAAGAGACATTTTTGTCTCGATGCTTTGCATCGTCCCCAAAAGGAAAACACAAGCAAAGGAAAATGAAAAGGCGAAAGAAAAGGAAAAGATTTTGGGTCAACATGAAAGAGACTTTTCGGTCTCAATGCCTTGCGTCATCCCCAAAAGGAAAAAGCGAAAAAGAAACATAAAGACTGTTTGGGTCAACATGGAAGAGAAATAAGGCATCTCAACACTTTGCATTATCCTCAAAAGGAAAACACAAAACAAAAGCGAAAAAGGAAAAAGAAAGACCTTTTGGGTCAACATGGAAGAGACATAGGGCATCTCGACGCTTTGCGTCATCCCCAAAAGGAAAACAAAAGCAGCGGAAAAAAGCGAAAGCAATGTACGACATATAGAAGAATGAAGGTACAAATAGAAGAATGTCACAAAGAGAAGAGATTACATCAAACAACACGTTACGGGGGAACATGATACACACATAAAAGAAAAAGAAAAGAAAATACAAAAGACTAGTAAGGTAGATGCAAGTCAACCAATGAGCAAGTCATCCACCTCCCAATCATGTTTAGTGTATTGTGAGGGAAGTTGACTATCCAAAGAGACAATTGCAAGTGCCAAACTAGGGGAAGTGCTAGGTTCTACACTTGTTGTAGGATATTTGTCATTTAAGCTCATGGAAGAGGAAAATAATGTATTCAGATCATTACGCACCTCTTCGTCTATTTTAGAGATCTCGTCATCATCATCTAGATTAATCATGACCAAAGGACAGATGGAAATTTCCAATTAAGGGTGTATCAGGAGTTGTGGTTGTTGTATTGGATCATTTTGTTGTGATTGGGGAGGAGGTTCGTCGGGCAGTGCTTCTGTCAAAGGTGGATGTTGATTTTTTTTATTTTCATCAGTTTGTAATTGACGAGCAAGGAGACGACGTCAATGCCTACGCTCCCGAGCACCTCGATTTCTTTTGATTTTATTTTGAAGTTGTGTGGGTGTAAGAGCGCGTCGATCCACCATAGGCTCTTTTTCATCCCGAAGGGGAGGAACATAAGGAACCATGGGAGGTGCTTCAATCATTTTCTCTTTTACTTTATAGACTTGTTTTATGCGAGGGGGCATGAAGGGTTTGGTTTCATTATCTCTTGAACGTTTGGATGAGGAAGGTGAAGTGTTCATTTTTGGTTGATCTGGAGTTGGTGGTTCAAGTTCAGGTCGAAGCATTATCTCATCGAGGATGGGAGTGTCGGAAGTGGATGGGGATTGGTTGCGGAGGGACAACTCAGAAATTTTCTTTGCTTTAAACTTTTGATAAGCAATGAAAAATAAATATTTGTGAGGTGTTATGGGTTCCATGGGCTCTAGGCAAAAGGCTTCTAAGGAGAAGTTTCCTTTAGAAGACAAAGGGTTAAAGCCACTATGGTGAACAATGAATATGCCATTTTCATGCAGAAACTTTAAACATTTGTGTATGAGTGAAGGAACAAATTTCATCAAGCGAAGCCATGGATGGCCTAGCCGCAAACGAAATTGATCCGATTGTGGAATGATAGAGAATGGAACATCCACTATCTTAGGTCCTATCTGTAATGGAAGGATGATCGATCCTATCGTAGGGCACACAAAACCATTGTGTGTTTTGATCCATGGTCATGGTTTGTCATAAATATCTTGATAAATATTATGTAATACCAAAAATTCCTCAGTGATCACATTCTCACCACAGGCAGGATATATGAGTATCCCATTAGTGGGCTTATCATAAATACAGTCGGCTATGCAAAGAGGACCATCAAGAAGATTTAGAAGAATATCCTTTAAAGAGAACGTAATATCAAGAGATTTCTTAGGTTGGCCCTTAGGAGGGATAATATCTATTGCTTCTACCAGATCGGCCATGGGATTAATAGGAGTGGAATGTGGAATAGGATCAGGATGTTCAACAGTTTTATGAGCAGTCATCACATCATTAGTTGGAATTTCACTGGATTTGACGAATGACATGGTATGTTTGGGCATCAGATTGGTAAAAATTTGCAAATTTTGATTGGGTGAGGCAACAGATGGATTACCTTTAACATTAATATTTGAAATAGATAGGTAGCCAGAATCAATGAGGTCTTGCACTATGTGTTTAAGATGCTTACACTATTCTGTGTCATGTCCATTTGTCAGTAAGCATTAGGTTAAAAGGTTGGAGGTAAAGGTTTAGTTGGATCCAATGGTTTAACAAAGGTAAAGTATCACTTGTTGTTGCAATAGTTGGCTCATGGTATTATGAAGAGTGTTTGGTAAAGGTGTAAACTGTTTCTTTGGATCGTCATAAGTAAAAGGTATTGCAGCTTTAACAGTTGTTACTACGTTGTTGACGGGTTGAGGTGGTTGTTGAGGAGGGGGGTTGATGTGTAAAAATCCTTTTTTTGGTTTTTGAAATGGTTGTGAAGTGTTTGAAGTGCTAGGTTCGAATTTTTAGATGGATCCAATGGTTTAACAATAGCTAAAGTATCACTTGTTGCTGCAATAGTTGGGTCATGGTGTTATGAAGAGTGTTTGGTAAAGGTGTAAACTATCTCTTTGGATCGTCATAAGTAAAAGGTATCGCAGCTTTAACAGCTGTTACTACGTTGTTGACGGGTTGAGGTGGTTGTTGAGGAGGGGGGTTGATGTGTAAAAATCTTTTGTTTGGTTTTTGAAATGGTTGTGAAGTGTTTGAAGTGCTAGGTTCAAATTTTTCAGTTCAGTTAGTAGTGGACTTGGCATCACGGCTACTAATCGAATTGTGATAATCGCAAAGGGTTGTGCAAAAATGCATGAAAGAGGGGAATTTCATCATGGTCAATTTATCTTGGATGTGGTTTTGTAAATTTTCAATAAACATCTTTTGGAGATGTGGGTCTGGAACCTTGACATCGATTTGGGCATATAGTGACTAATAGTGTGAGATGAAATAGGTTACTTTTTCATCCACATTCCACTTACATCTCATTAGATCAGCCAAATTTTTTTGGGAGTCATGTGCACTTGAAAATGATTTATGAAGGCATCAACTAGTTCATTGAATGAACAAATTGAATTGATTGGTAAATTTGAAAACCACTCCAAGGCAGTGTCCTTTAAGGTCCTAGGAAACAGTTTGGCCAACAGTTTAGCGTCAAGAACAAAATCACTACATAAGGCAGTATAGGCATTAACATGATTAGTAGGATCACCCTTCCCACCGTACTTCTCAAATCTAGGTATCTCAATTCCTTGTGGCATCGGTGTTCTTAATATTTCTAAAGGTAATGGGCTACTACAGACATAATAGATGGGTGGGGCATTTTGACTTTGGCTTATGGTGGATATTTGTTGTTGCACGGAGGAGACGGTTTGGAAAAGTTGTGTGAGGAAAGGGTCAGTGTAAGTGGCATGACGTGGAAGAGATAGTGGTGATAGAGTGTATGTAGTGGTAGGGAAAGTGAATGGAATGCTAATAGGTGGTATGGTGGAAGAGTAGAAAACATTTGATGCCACAAAAGAATTAGGAACGCTACCAGGAATAGTCAAGGATGCTACAATGGAAGGGGGAGGAATGTAAGGTCCTCCATGGCTAACCACAATGTTTGTTGGTTGAGATGTATTAGAGGTGGAAGGAATGTGTTTATGGTATATCTCAACAATTTGTTTCATAACATCTAACCCTTCATTAAATTCAAGCAAACGATGGACTTTGTCTATAGCAGGAATTATAGTGGTTGAAATGTTTTCAAGACACATGTTTTGTTGCAAATGTGTGAGATCCTCATGAATGTTAATGTTTTTTTCTTATGGAACATGATCGTTTGGTGTGTCAACTTGCATGTTATGGGAAGGAAAAGCATTACTAAAGGTGGGATCCATGCCTAATGCACTATTTTCAACACTAAGAGTAGTAGCTCGAGACACCCAAGGTCCACAATGAGTGTGTTATCGTGGGATGCCATGAGTCATGAACTTCTTCTCACTAAAGTATTATCAATAGGGCACCAAACACTCATACAAGGGATACTAAAGGTGGGGTGGGTTAAAATGAAATGCAAACTAGGAGTAATGAAATGCTAATAATAGAAATTTTGGAAGTTGTAAGAGAAATGTAATAATAGAAAACAAAAATGCAGAAAATGCCCAGAAAATGCCAAAAAATGTAGTTCAAAATGTGCAACTAGACTGATTCGCCTAGGGTGGCGAATGAGTCAAGGGATGATTTTTTTTTGAGTTTTTTCAGAAATTTGAAATGCAATTTGATGTTTTTCAAATTGTATGATGTAGATACAAAAATGCAGTGCTTTTAAATGATTTGAAATTCAAAAATGAAAGCTATATGATGTTTTCACTAATGCAATTTTTGAAAACCCTAGGATGTAAAACAATGCAAAACCTAATGCAATGTTGATGCAAACTAAACCTAGGATACACTTGAAAGAAGTAAAAATATTCTAAATTGCTCACCAAATGAATCAACACGGCAAACTCAACAATGCTTTATGTCTCTTCTAGGGTTTTTCTCACCTAAAAGGAGATAAGATTAAAAGCAAAATGCCAGCATCCAAACAGAATAATGCGGGCAACATTCCTGAAGATTAGATGAACTAAATGCAAAAAACTAATGAAATACATCAATTATTGAATGTAAACTAGGAAATGCAAAGTGTTGGAAAACGTAGTGTTGTATGCAAACATGAACTAGAAACATGCACAAATGAAAACAAAATTGAATGGAACTAAAAGGTGCACCCGGAAACCGGCTATTATCCGGTAGAAGATTCTGCATAATGTTGCGTAATTCAATGTTGATTCCTTAATCGGGAATTCATCGGCCATTGGATGCCCAGCTTGCAAAGTCCGCAAGAAGCTCTTTGATGTCTGAACATTTAACTACGTAAAACCTTCCAACCAGAAATGGTGGACTCCATTTCCGCATAATCGATGGTGAATCAACACCTAATGCACCCAAAACGCAAATAACTGTCACGAACGGACCTGCACTACAAACCGCAAAAATGGTCTTCAAGCTCCAATTAGGGTTATGTTGACTATGATGACTTAGATGACTTATTGACCACTTTTCAACACCTTTCTCCTTGAAAAATCTACCTACAAGACCTGCAAACACACATGCAAAGAGAGGGAAATGGTTAAGGGTTAGAGTACATGGGTTTGCCTTGGTCAAATCCCACTTTGGTAATCAAACCCTATGAAATGAAATAAAGTAAGAAATGAATGATGAACAAATAACATGCAAATGTCATAAACTCACTAGACCCTTGTTGTTGAAGTCTAAAGATATGTCAATGGTTGCTCCAAGATGCTTGATAATTGCTTGATTGAATGATGCTATGATGCTTGAGGGAATGATGCTATCATTCTTAAGGGAATGCTTAGATGGATTGAATGTAAGAATGAATGATTGGATGAATTGGGGTTAAAATGAATAGAAAATCATGTATTTATACACTTATGCCCTAATTTCCTAAAAATACAACATCACAAGCCGACCTTAGGTCTTATGAATAAAAACCCAAAAGAAATTTGAAATTATTTTGAATTTTGTGCCAAGAGGGACTCATTTTCCACCTTAGGTGAATGGGTCCCACTCAAGGCATATGAGTGGGTGTCGGAAATTAAGTTGTTTTTAATGATGTTTGTCGGGTTTATATTCAAAAATACACTTAATTAAGTCCTATAAGTGCATAAAGGGGCCAAACAAAGAATAAGAAAGGTGTATTTGGTGATGAAAAGTCTAGAAAAGTATGAGTTTGTTACAAGACTTTACAACACTTTAGAATAAG
Source organism: Sequoia sempervirens (assembly GCA_007258455.2). Classification (NCBI taxonomy): domain Eukaryota; kingdom Viridiplantae; phylum Streptophyta; class Pinopsida; order Cupressales; family Cupressaceae; genus Sequoia; species Sequoia sempervirens. The sequence goes on from VDFB02093238.1 coordinate 28,398, forward strand.
ACTTGGTAAGTGATAAAAAGAGGGTAAGTAGATGAATTATAATAAGAAGAGTCTAGAAAAGTGTGAAAATGTCTTACAACACTTCACAACACCTTTACAAGACATCATAAATTCTTAATGATTCATGAAGATTGAAGACCTAATGTGAATGTGTGGGCCATATTACAACATTAAATCAAGGAAAAATCAAGCCAAATAAGCATAAGGAGGGATAAAACAAGAAAAAGTAAAAGGGTTACTTTTTCTGTGTCCACAATATTTTGGTTTTTTTCTCATTTGGAAAGAGGTTGGTTCTTCTAGTGATTTTTGTAGGCTATGCAGGTTTAGTGAGTTGTGTAGAGTGTCAATCATGCCATGTCTAGTTGTAGAAAGGTTGTGGATTCTTGGGGCATGTGAAATATAAGATGCATGTATAAATGTTGTGTAGAGATTGTCTTTGTTGATGTTTGTATTCCTCTAGGAACGTCTTTGATGGTTGTAAAGATTTTACCTTTCCACAATTGTTGGTATGATTGTAACATGAAATTGGTGAATGTAACATCATTCCAAATATTACAAGCTTCATGTAACATGGTATTTTACATGTTTCAAATGGATGTATGTAGTTCAATTTGGATTACTAAGTATTCTCTCTACATAATATTTTCCTTTGATGGTATATGTGCCTAGATCAAATCTTCTATGTTTCCTTTCACGGTTTTCTTTCCTGTTATTTGTGACTCTATAACCCATCAAATAGATACCCTTGTCTAGCCCACCTAGCCAATCTCAAATCATTCAAAATAAACAAAGCACTAATCAACAATTTAGTTTAAGTGGCCCTTCATGTGCACCCATGACTATAGATATAACCAAGGAATCTTTCTTAAGTGAAACTTTGATAGATATACTCTATATGGGTCATGCTTACACATTCATATCAGCTATATAGGGGTCATATGCAACTAGTTTTTCTTAACCTAGTGGCATTATTTGGGGTTAAGATTACATTTGGGTTTGTTTGTACTTGTTTTGGTTGTCCATTTTGTTTGATTTCAATGCCTGTTAAGGCATACCCCTCATAACACCCTCTTGAGTCTAAGCTAAGCTCAAACTATAGGAGAGATAACCCACTTTCATAGAGTTGGCCTTAAACCCTTCATTATTTTATTGATAAACCATTTTTACCCACATGATGACAACCTTGGCCTTGTGAGTGAGAGTTGGTTCTAAGAAGTGGAACATCATTTTTGAGATCGAACATGGCCAACTAGTTAGTTTTTGTCTAACAATCATTAACTAGGTCATGACGGAGTTGTCAACTTTCTTCTCCTAAATGACATTAAAATTTATTTGAACAAAAATGTCACCCCACCAACATAGAATTGTGGCCCCTTTTCAACATTGATAATCATTCTTTTGGAGTAAATATTTTTTATGCTTCTAATGATGTTATTGAATGATATCTTCTTAGGAGATGGATCATTGATTCAGTTATTGCAGCCAGTTGGATTATATGCAAAGATCTGAATATGATTGAAATGGCTTGTGAAAAATGTGGCACCTTACCTATGAGATGTAAAACTAGTGAAATATATGCTTAGTACTACATGCACAATAGATTGGGGCTCCTTGATCCTAATCTTGGCAATGTCATGATCATAAGACATGGTACTCATGGAGCAATCTTAGGGCCAATTTTTTCATAGTTTATAAATATATTGATAAATCCATGTTGTTAGCTCAATGCTTTTTACCCCTTTTCTAGCTATTATTTCTTGCCATCTTATCCCCTGTTAGACATCCTTTAAGATTATTTCCCCATAAAATCTTATAATGAATGAAATTTGTCTAAACCCAAAGCTAAGTAGACTTATTTTTTCCTAAATACATCACTACTGGCACATTAGGAAACACTAACCCATATTTGGAATGTTGGGAACATAGATTCTAGACCATTCCATTAGATAGGTTGGATTTCTTGGTGGAATGATGTCATCAAATGAACCTCTCACTTCCTTCACATGTATGGATGCTAGTTGGGCTAATACTACTATTGTTCATATGAGACCACCACCTTGAAGCTCCACTAAAACATTGTTGCTTTAGAATCTTATCCATTTAATCCTTCCGTAAAACTATATGTAGCCAAGATTTTCCACTACAATCATAGTTGCAAACAATTGTATAGCTAGAGGTTCTCAAATTAAATCTTATTAAAGATTAGTGGCAAAGTTTATATAATTTTTTTTCAATCCTTGCATTCTTTCCATACTTCTCAAGACATTAAAAATATTTAAGAAAGATAAAAAGAATTGATTGAGCTTCTAGATAGTCTCCATTGAGCCTTTGTTTAATCCTATGAGAAAATATTTACAACTCAAGAGGATGCTCCTGAACAAGATAATATTCTTTAGCAATGCCTAGATGTGATTCCTTGTGAGATTTCCAACTCTCAATGAATCCATTATGACTTGTTTCTCACTAAAGAGGACCTTTGTGAGGTTGTTTTCACCATGACCAATGACAAATCTCTTGGAATTGATGACATTCCATGTTAATTCTATAAAACCCTTTGGGATTTAATGGGTGACAATATTCATAAGGTCTACCTTGATGCCTTCCATTCCAATTCTTAGGGAGTTTAATTGTAGGAGTTAATGGTGACTCTTCAACATCCCCAGGAACAATTTCTAGACCAAAATATCTTCCACAAGAGAGAGAATGGCTAGAATACTTCAACAATGCAAGATCAAATATGATTGAATATGGTTGAATATGCAAATGTACATAAGATGCATTGCTTATAAAGGCAAGGTGATAGATAGGATTAGACAAGATCAGGACAAGTGTCAAGTAATCCTATAACATGTGACAACTAACTCATAACTATCTAGGAATCAAGCATTACAAGCTAGATAAGATAAGTTCTAGAAAAGCCAACTAAGACTTCTAGAAGGAATCTTATATCCTAAGTAAACTTAACATGCGAATATGTCCCCTAATTTCTTAGCAAGATAAATTACTAGGTACAAGACATATATATCAACAATATTGAGTTTGTATGACATATTAGTTGTCATGGGTTCTCGACTGTTATATTTATAGCTTGTAGTTGCAGCTATTCAATCATTATTTTTATCATTGGTGTATATTTTTGTATTTCCAGTTGTTGTCACTACCATAGCAGTGTTTATAATGTATTGCAATATCATCAATATAAAAAATACTTTGAAACCTATTTTGCATATTCATACAATCATTTTGTACATAATTTATGTTAATGCATAAATTTTATTTTGTGATCTAGGTTTGTGTTAGATCTAGCTAAATTACATAAACCTAAAATCTTTTTGTTGGGTTATTATGTTAATGTGTAAATATGAATGCAATTTTTAAGTTTTGCTAGATTTGGATAAATATAGGTTTAGCGTTTGGATTGTATTTCAATCTATTATGGTTGTTTTAGAAGTTTATTAATATGTGGTATATATGTTTAATATAATTTTAGTAGCATCGAGTTTTTTTCATGTGTTGTTTGTTGTGGGTCTTGTGCATACTAGTTTATGCAATTATATCTAATATAATGCAACATATTTTCTGATTTGTAATTTTCCAATTTCATGTATTTGTAAGTTGAATGCATTTCAAACACATTTAATATAAAAAGGGGTTTTTGGCATTTACTTGTAATCAATTAGCTTCATTTGTAAATATGGGTATTAAGGATGATGTAAACTTGTGAAAGAAAATATGGGTTCTCATACCTATCATGGGTTAAATATTTAAATTTGCAGTTTATTTCTCTAAAATAATTTCTAGGGTTATTATAGTGGTATCAAATTCATTGATTAAATTAATATCTATAGATGGATTTAAGAAATATATTGCACTATTAGTTATCAAGGAAATGACAAAAAACATAAGGCAAAAATGAAAAAAGTGGGTAATTTTGAACCTTACAAATAGTTATGTAAGTGTGATTGAATCCCTTTTCAACATTATTTAAAGTGATGAGAGGCTTATCATGATTTTTAATTAGACATTTAAATTTTGTTGGATCTTGGTTTCTACAATTCCTACCTTATATATCTCTACAACAATTACTATATTTGACTAATCATTATCTTAGTAATTTTGAATGCTAGGTAAATTATAAAATTATATTTTTTATAAAACATAAAACTGTATATGTTTGTAAAAGAATAAATCACACTACATAAATAGTATAGGCTAATTAAATAGATGAAATCAATAAGGGTGAATTAAATAGGATTAATCAGATAGGGGATTTAGTAATTCCTAAGAATGGGTTCACCTTCATCTTCTAGATAGCTAGACTTGTCAAGGTAGTGTCCAAGGACACTATTTAAAAGTTTTCCAACTTAATAGGTAAATAAGTTTTGCTAGCTCAAACTACTTAGGTGAGTTGTATTTATGGTGATAATTAGTATTAAAGACAACATGCACAAATATGTAGATGGCTTATATGATGATGTAGATAAGATTCTTTATTTCCCTTTAGGAATGAAAACATGTTCTAATGGTTTTTTTCTTGATGTCACATGCTATTTAATTAATTCACATTAAGTATCTTTAAATTATATGAAATAGAAACATGTCACAAATTTATATTGAGTTGGCCCCTAACACATAGTAGAAGGGGGTAGGAAAGTTGAAATTTGAATTTGATAATTTGAATTTTAATGTCATTCATGCATACCTTAAGATTGAACTAGGTCAATCTTGAACCACTTGGAAAAGAACCCTATGAAAGGAAGTTAGGGTGAAAGAATATGCATACACTAATATAAGAGGATAGATGAACACAAACATTATCTAAAATAATTTGGAGGAAAGAAAAATCGTAATAAAATCATTCACCATAGCATATGATATATCTTGGGAAAACCCTTTCAAGAAAAAATATGGCAACCAAACTCTAGACCAATATATTAATCAACAACAATATTAGTTATGATACGATCTAGGAAAAGAGCCTTCATAGGAGACAACACAAAAACTAATATTTGGGGTAATATCAATAGCATAAAAATGCTTACAAAATACACTATGCAAACTTCATCCAAAACACTTAATAAATAGAGAACAATACAAAAAACAACAAAGGGGAACCACAAAACCATGAGCTAATACCACCCAAAAGTGGCACCCAAATCCATTAATCAAGGTTATCTTAGTAGAGACAATTGGTTGGGATGTATTGGTATTGTTGGGTTGTTTCAATTAGTTAGGTAAATGGGGATAAAAAAAGTAAAAGTATTAGAAGTTGAAAGGAGAAGGGTACACAAAGGTAACTTTGTTATAGGGAATTTTTGGGAGCTATGTGTGTAACTTCTTTGATTGCAATATCTCTTTTTGCATGGATTGTAGCATGGTCAACTTGGTGTTTAATATTGTCAAGACCAATGCTAAGGGATATTAGACTATGTAAATTATGTGTGGAGCTTTGTAACTTGCATATGATTTATAAGTTTTTGTGAAGATAACTTTTATTATAATTTTTTTTCTTATTCATTTCATTTGTGCTTTGTTATTTTTAATTGGGTTCATGTATATGGTGTGAAAAGTCTCTAAGAACTTTGTTGCTTTTGGTTCTTGTGCTTTCTCTTCTCATATTCTTCTAGTAGATGCATGCTTGTTTGTAGTAATGAGAAGGTTTCTCTTGAGTGATGACCATGGTACAATGATTATACCTATCTTTGGGATGACATGATATGTTTCATTTAATGCGTCTTGATGCTTCAAGGTTTAGAGTTTCTTATGGTTTGTAGTTATTGAATATCTCAAACATGTGCTCAATTATTTCCTTCATAAGGTTATATTCCTTATTGCACCAGTCCTTGGTGTCTTGCGGACCTTAGTGAAGGATTGCATGCCTACAAGGGTTGTCTTTAAATGAAATTGAACACTATGGTACTAATGTTTTTTATTATTTATGAACCTTGACTTGACATTGGAGGTTTTTATGCTAGTTTATCTCTCTTGTTAGGCGTGCTTGTCTTACTTAGGGAAGGGGCTAGATGGTGATCCAGGGAAGGGATTTAGGTACACCTCTATCTCCTAGCTATAATTCATTATTGGTAGGTGTCTTTAATAGTGATAAGGAAGACCATCATAGGAGAATTGAGGTTTTGACTATAAAAATTATATTACATATAAATCTAATGTTTGTTAAATATTATATCGAGCTTTTGTATACTTGAATTGAGTTCTAGGGTTTTTGGTTTTTCAACACTATATAGTTGAGAAATACTAATGTAACCCTTTTGTATTTATCTATTACTTGGTAATGTGTATTGGTTCATTCTTATAAGTAGGGGTAATTATAATATAATACCATGGTAGTGAGTTTTGGTTCATTCTTGTAGTAAGGTTTCCATGAATATAATTAAGCATGCCAACATGTATTATATTTCTTGTATCGAAAGTTAGCTACATAATGTGTTGTCATTTAGAATTGCAAACTTTTGGGTTCAATTTTTATCAGCTTTCTCTTGGTGGCAATCACTCAAGAATGATTGTATGACTTTATGATATCTCACATAGGGTAGTCAATGATCCTTGTCTTGTGTGATAAGAGCTTGTAACACCCTAGTTTTGGGTCTATAGATGTGATAATATTTGATATGCATGTGTCATGATTATTTTCTATGGAAGTACTTGGCTCAAATATTTAAATGTTTTTAAACTAGATCCTTATATTATGAAAACCAATATTGTAAACCCTAAAGGGTGTCTTAGTGGAAATATCACTTTTTTTGTAAATTATAACAAACACTAGAGCCTAAATTTGTAGGTAATATAGTTCCCATCATGGGTTGAAAATATGAAAGATCTAAAAGTGATTTTAACTTGGGAGAACATGTTTGTGGTATAAAAAAGACTATCACAGTGTTGTTTCTAGTATATGAAGGAAATAATAATGTGCTCTTACCCTAGAACACTATATTTAGTCGATTATGTCGATTTCCTTGTTATAGGTTAGTTAATGATATTAAATTGTGTTTATTGAATTACATGGTTAATATTATTTATTCCCCAATGAGAGGTGGGGTTTAAATAGTGCTAAATATTATGGCATTAGTTTCCCAACTAGCTCATGGATTGTGTAAGAATTTTTTTATAGAATGCATCTTACAAATATTAACCATAATTAATATCTTATACTTAAATATTAAAAGGGACTAGTATCTATGAGAAAATGAGATAATGAGTCTATTTCCTAATATGATATGAATTTTCCTTGTCATTGGCTCACATTGTCTTGTAGGGGCAGAGTCACTATCAATATAGTGTGCTATGCTTGCAATATCTATGTTGATGAGTAAAGGAAAATTAAGTAAAGACATATGATAGATAATTAATGGGGAATCATGGACATAGACTTGTAAAAAAGAAATTTTGTATGAAGTTTGGTGATGTGACTTTAATTAGTGCAAAATTGTTCTTCCTTTCTAGCATATTTTTTATGAATAGTAAGAGATAAAGAATCCATATCTTGTCAATAGAGGATAGTATGCAAAAATAAGTGCCTGTTTAATAAGGGGAATCTTCTTTAGGCTTAGGATAAATA
>VDFB02093239.1:0-72049 GCA_007258455.2 Sequoia sempervirens
CACTCTTCAAATTCACACTAAAGTAGACAAACACACACCAAGAGGGGTTCCAATGAACCAACAGTAGCAAGATGAGATGACAACTATCAAAAGGGGTGATCAAGCCCCCAAGATCAAGATCCCATGACAAACCAACATAAGCACAAAGGAATGCACATGAAAATGATATAAAGAACAATGACAAGGGAAAGCATACAATGCCAAAGATGAAAATTAGAAAAAGGAATAAAAGAATCAGATCAAGCTTCAGCCATTTGTCCATCTCAATGTGGATTAGATCTAGGTTGTTTTTTCTGAAAAATAGGTACTCACTCTGAGGCAATGAAAGTCCTAGTTGTCCATCGGGTGAGAAGTCTTAAAAGGTGAGAAACACACACTCATGGGTGGTATGCACTCATGCACATGCAAGTGGCTATGGGGAAATTCATGCCTTAGATTGGGCTTCCCGCTTGAACCATACCAAAGTTATATCTCCTCATAACTTTAATAAGGCACCACACAAAAATGATTTTCGAGCTTCATGAGACAAGAAAGACTTCATATGTTTGGAGCTCATGAACAAACAAGATGGAACTATAGGAATGCAAGTTATGTTATGCAAGGTGGTCATCTATCAACAAATACAACATGAAACATGCAAAGAATGTTCAAAGGAGTCTTTCTTAGTTCACGTGAGGTCTTTAAATTATGGAACATTGTGCCTAATGTCTCCAAGAGAGGACCAATCATAGAATAGAGAATTCACAACTTAGGGGATGCAGTGTGTCATATCAAGCCACTAAGAGGAATGCAATATGCTAAGAGAGATCACACTCCTTAAGGACATTGCACTCAATGTCATCAATAAAGTGACAAACACATCGTATGAAGTAAGAAGTTTGCAATAAGAACCATGGAAAAGGAAAATGCAAAAGAATAATTCCAATGCATGCGCCCACTTTAAAGAAATTTCTAAAAACCATACTGTGAGCAATTACTTTAAATTAGCAAATAAAAAATGAAAACAAGAAAGAAGACATGAGGGCCAACTTGGAAAGCCCTATGCCAAGTCATATGTTTTCAAGTAAAGTTGTATCATACGAGAGAAAAAGAAAAGAGAGGGGTTGCCCCCAAAATGAAAACAACAAACAGATAAGGGATCTATAGATTTGGGGTCAGTATGTTCTTTGCTACAATGTTTTTAGAGAGCTTGGAACTGTCATCATCCCCCAAATACACATAGAACTAGAAGAATGACAGAAAGAGAGTGAAAGCAAAGAAATTTTTTTTGGGTCAATATGGAAGAGACATGAATGTATTGACTCCTTGCATCATCCCCAAATGGAAAACACAAGACAAATGAAAAGAAAAAAGAAAATAAAAATCCTTTTGGGTCAACATGGAAGGAGGGTGACTCGATGCCTTGCGTCATCCCCAAAAGGAAACACAAGACAAATGAAAAAGAGAAAGAAAAGAAAAAGCCTTTTGGGTCAACATGGAAGAGACATAGGGTGTCTCAACGCCTTGTGTCATCCCCAAAAGGAAAACACAAGACAAAGGATAAACGAAAAGGTGAAAGAAAATAAAATTCCTTTTGGGTCGACATTGAAGAGACATAGGGTGTCTTGACGCCTTGTTTCATCCCCAAAAGGAAATAGATGATGAAAAATGAAAGAGATGCATGACATAGAGAAGAATATAGGTACATATAAAGGAATATCATAAAGAGAGAGAGAACATCAAACAAAGCATCATGGGGGATCAAATTACGCACGTGCAATCACATAAGAAAGGAAATGAAAAAGAAATAAAGCCAAAAGGAAAATAAGGAAAATGTGAGTCAACCTATGAGCAAGTCATCTACCTCCCAATATTAGTCTATATAAGCGAAAGGTGAACAACAAACCCAAGGGACAACGATGAATGCATTACTAGGACATGAATATCAAATTCTTGCCCCCAGTGAGTACGAGACAAGAATGAGCAAAGGTAGGTGATTGAAAATGTCATGTAACAGTGAGAATAGAATGTTCTATAACTATTACATGACAAGGGGTGAAACAAATCTAGGTTTCTATGGAGGAATAAGAATTTGGAAAATGGGTATCTGAATCTCTAAAATCTAATTTTTTACCTAAACAAGGACTCATTCGCCAGAAGTGGTGAATCAGTCCAGTTAGGGTTTTCTCAAACTTTAGGGTTTGAATATGGTCTTCAAGTTTTTCTCTATGCTTCCCAATTGGTTTTTGGATCCAAAACCTTGATTTGCATCCTGTAGAATCTCTCCAATTATTTCCAATTCAAGGTGACAACTTTAACAACTTTAGGTACTTTGAAAACTTTCTCCAAACTTGATCCTTAATGTGTCTTCAATCTAAACCTGCAAATAACACACTAAAGAGAGGGAAAAATGTTGTTTTGTTAGTGGATAGGGGTTTTCCTTGGTCAAACCTCATTTGGTAATCAAACCTTGACATAGAATGAGATAGGAATGGAAAATGATGAATGAACAAAATATGATGTGGCAACTCACCCAACCCTAGCAATAAAGTGCTACAAATATGTATTAGATGGCTCCAATGGATGTAGATCTTGACTCTTTCTTGGATAGGATAGATCTTGAATGAAATGCTAGCTTGAATCACAAAATCCTACATTGCAATTGTTAGCTCAAAAACAAACATGATGCATGAAATCTTTGACATGATGCTTGATGCTTGAATAATGCTATAAAATGCTTGATAATCTGCTCTTGAAGATTATTGAATTCTCTTGTGAACTCAACTTTGCTATAAGGATGCTCATTTAGCTTGCTAGGTGTAAAATGAGTGAAAGAAACTTGTATTTATACTTAATTATGCAAGAATTCCTAAAATTACAACACTACAAGCCAACATCAAATCTTGGAGGATAAAATCCCATGAAAATTTTGAATTAATTTTGATTTTGGGCCACACAAGACTCATTCGCCCCATGGGAATCATTCGCCCAAGGTGGCGAATGAGTCCCATTAGGCATAATTTATGGGACCATATTTAAAAATACTTAGAAATGTGTGAAACCAGGTTCAAGACACAAAAACCTACATGGGACTCATTCGGCCAAGGTGGTGAATGAGTCCCAAATCACTAAATCTAGGCCACACAACTTGAAAATGCCTGAATTATCATTGAATGTTGATTTTTGTTAGGATTATCCTCAAAAAGATGCATTAAATGAGGCTTATGGATGCAAAATAAGGCCAATTAAAGTATAAGAAGGTCCAATTATTAATGACAACCCTAGAAAAGTTTGAAAGTGTGTTACAACACTTTACAACACTCCAAATAAGGTAGGATTAGGTTTATTTAATTCACAAGTGCCCAAGACCTAATGCAAGTGTGTTAATCACATTATAACACTAAGTCAAGGCATCATTAAGCTCAATTTTACTGACGACATTTTTCAACACTACAATTTTACATGTTCATATTAAGTTTAGGGCCTTATTACTAAAATTGACTTAATGGTGCCCTGTTTATGGTGTTGCAAGGTGTAACTTTACACTTTCATACTAATCTAGGGATTTATTAATTAATTAAAGTTAATTATTCCTTAATTGCCCCCCTTGATTCAAATCCAAGCCTAATTAATTACAATTTTCAAAGGATAAAACCTGACATTCATTATATATTGACATAACATAACACTTAGGATTGAAGAATTTGTGTCCTAGATAGGTGACCTAGGACCCATTCACCCAAGGGCGAATGGGTCCTCACTTAGGGCTAGGACCTAAATTTAAAATATGTTTTTGGTGGTATTTCAAAGATTTCAAATGTGTATTCACGTGTCGACTTGTGCTATTTGATTTTTGGGAATTAATGTTAACATATGTATAAATAAGAGGTCATTTCACTATGTTTCACCTAAGATTTTCAAACTAGCAACTCTAAGTCTTCAAGTAGTCTACCAAATTTAGGAACAAATGTGATGAAGAGCATTTCAAGAGAATTTTCAAGGCATTCAAGGGTAGATTATTGAAAATTTATTACAACAATCAAGATCCCATTATCATTTCAAAGTCTTCTTGCATCACACATGTTATTTGAGCTAATATGTTAATTTAGTGTTCAAGATCCATTCAAGCATTAAAAGGAATTGTTTCAAATCAAGTTTCATGATCAAGATCCACATCCATTGAAGTCATTTCATGCAAGTTGCAGATTCATTATCGAGGTTCAAACAAGGGTTTCGTGAGTTGTCACATTGCATTTTTTCATTCATCATTCCTTCATGGTATTTCATTTCATTAAAAGGTTTAATTACCAAAATGGGGTTTGGCCAAGGGAAAACCCCATTCACCTCATAAAAAACATTTTTCTCACTTGATGTGTGATTACAAATTTTAGATGGAAGATCTATTGAAGAGCACAAAATTCAAAGTTGTTAAAGTTGCATAAGTTGTCACCATTCTTCCAATTTCATAGAAACTGACCTATAAGATTTATTTCTAATTTTTTTTATCACAAGTTTTGGAAATTTTGGAGTGTAGACACAATAGAACAAAACTGAAAAACAACTTTTAAAGAGCCCTAACTAGGACCCATTTTCCATAGGTTGAGTGAGTCCTCAGTTTGCTTTGAAAAAACACTTTTTGTGACTAGTACACATCACTTTCCCACTCTTAGATTTGCAATTTGACTATTGGTTCCATTAGAATTGAGCTTAATCTTGTAGATGCACTTTGTAGATCATAATTTAGAGTTGATTTATAATTTTTAATCTTTCTCCCCAAATTATTTTTTGACTCATACCCTTGTCCTAGCATATAAGAGAAATTTGTAGATTCATACCTTGTTTTTACTCACCTCAAGTGGTTGTTAGTCATTTCATTATTTGGATCACATTTATTGAATGAAACAGTGGAAAATAGGGTTATTTGTTATCATTTTGGTGAACCCCCTTTCATAACCCACATTTGCAAAACCCATTTTTCTATGTTTCAACATTACATTCAAGAGTTGATTCATGGACATATCATCAACTTAGTATTTTTCCAATCTTCAGAGTAGGTTGCTAAAATCTTCACCAAAACCTTTACTAAGAGCAAGTTCATTCATCTACAAGCTCTTCTTGGCATGTGGTTTACATCATCAAGAACACCATGCTTAGGGGGTCTTTGTAGTCTTCTCCTCATTTTCTCTCCTTTTTGAGAATATTTTTTTCCCATTAGGTTTCTTATCTTACTCCATTTTTAGAGAAATTACATTATACATGGGTACCTTATTGGGCTTCATGGTCTGGACCCATTTCATTTGCATTGTACATGGGTACCTAACCAGGCTAGTAGTTGGGATGCATTTCATTCATGCCCTCCTAAGCTATGGCTAAGGAGGCCTACTAGTTTACATATTGCACTTTATGCATACACTTAGGATTTAAACCTAGTTAGGCTTCCCATTGACCCTTTCTTAGTGAGGTGTTAATATCAATAGGTGTCTTGAGATGTTCAACTCACTTTTGACACCTCTTACTTTGTTTGAGGTAGGCAACTCGCCACCACTCCATGAATGAGGATTCTTTTTCTCATTTCATGGATGTCGGATGCCTCCTACACTCCTATTTATGTATTCCTAGCTTTCCTAATTTAATTTGTCAAATTGATGCAATCTTTGTTCAATTATGCTTTTTCTAATCTTTGAGATTTATAGGATTTCAAAAAAAGAACAACACAAAAACAAAAAACCAGAGAGAGGTAGCTCAACCACTAGAGCTTGAACTCTATAAGATTGTTCCCAAGGGCTTGTCAAGAAAAATAGATTCCTTCTTAGAAGTACATTTCTTTCTAGATTTGACAACTTTCCAAGAAGAATCAATGAATAGATTTGAATCATTAAGACATGAAGGGGAGAAGCCCCTTTGGAGCGATTGATAGATGGAGCAACATGATCCTTAGGTGAAACAACCATGTCCAAAACCATAGAAACATGGAAACCTCATATAATTAACTTTGTTGACCTCACAAACACAATAACAAATTTACAATATTTATTTATATTTATTTTATCTAAATTATGAATTCCTATTGACATATCACTACATTCAAATGTAATTTTTGATTGTTTAACTAAACTCAATTATTTAGATGAAGTTTGATTTTAGCGTACCAGTATAATGCTAAAAGTATAACTAAAAATTTTATTAAATAAAACATACTTAAATTTTATGAATGATAATGTTGGATTTAGGTTATTCATTTGTTTCTTTAAAATATACTCACATTTGTGAGTGTTGATTTTTTTTGGCATCATCCATTAATTTAGCAAGTTGCACCCACTATGTTGTTTCCTAATTTTTCTTTCGAGCTTCCATCCCTTTCATATGTTATACATTTTCTCATGAGAGAATATATATTTAATATAAATAAATAAAAAAGAGGATTCTAAAGGTTAGTGATATCATACTATTAAGAGGGAATTGATCCTTAAAAATATGATCATGTTACACACTAATACTCCTATTAAATTAGACATTTATATATTTATTCTTGAATATTTATTAATAATTTTTTATAGAATAATTAATATCTAATGAGATGATATGAATAAAAGAGATAAGATTTATTGAAATTAATTATAATATAATTGATTAAATATAATTATGTATTTTTATTAATGACATTTTTTAAATTTATTAATAACATTTTAAAATAAATTATAATTTTTTAAAAATATCTACTTATTAATTACAAACTCTACCTATCAAACATTTTTTTATCACTTTTATCTATTCAAACTTGTTTTTAAAATACTAAAACGTACTTTAACTTTGTTTAATATATTTATAAATTAAATACATATACCACAATAATTTTATAAGAAAATTGACACTCCTAAAGTTTAAATTGTATTTAACAACCTAAACTAAAAATTTAAAACTTATTAATAAAAATGGGTGTTAAATATTTCCAACTTTATATTGATGAAAAACTAGACGGACCCACCATGTTCCCGGGAATATTCATGCTTTTTCTATTAAAATTGTGGCTATAGCAGACTGTGACGTAATTTCGATTGGATTTCTGGTTTTGAAAAATTAAAAGTTCGGTGAGCTTTGATTTTTTTTAAAATTAGAACAATTTTATTTAACATCTTTCTGGTTTGATTATTTCATTAAGAATAATAATTAATTGGTGTTTAACATGACTATGAATTTGTTCAACAGTTCAACACTAATAATTGTATAGATTATTTAAAAAATAAAGAAATAATTTTTTTAATGTTTGAATTAAAATTTAAATATGTTCATAAAATTGTGTTCAAATTTTTAATGAATTTAAAAAAATTTAATTGTAAAAATTTGCACACAGTTTAAATTTAGAAATTTTAATACAAATATGGTGATTGGACTGTGAATACTTCATGCTTTTAAATGTGATCAATATGTCAGTCGAGCAAATTTTGAGTCAATCAAAGAAATTTAAACATATCTACAAGACTTTTAATTTAAACACATCTGTTGCATATTGACTACTGTGAACCAAGTATTACATTATTATTCACATTTGGAATAAGAGATATTAATATACAACTTGCTCCACATTCAAATATGGTTATATAGAGCTTGCTGCACCATATTTTATGGTTATAAAATACAGTTAAGACGCCTTTTTTCCAGAGCGTTATTACAAATTGAGAATATTCTTTCTTTGTTATGGGGAAAAGAAAGATGGAATCCTGTGCGGCCTGTAGAGTGCAACGCAAGAAGTGTTCAAAAGAATGTGTGTTGGCTCCTTATTTTCCTCCAGACGATCCAGACAAGTTCGCCATGGTGCAGAAATTTTTTGGGACCGGCCATATCATTAAACTGCTTCAAGTAATCTGTAACTATGCTCCATTTTTATGTCCCCAATTTTTAATTTTAAAAAAATGTATAGGTATACTGGTACTTATGTTTTCAGATTTAGTTGAAACGAAACTGTAATAAATCTTTAACAGGCGAAACGCAGGTATATATTTTAACTAACTTGTAATCACTCCCTTTTCCCTAAAGCATATATGGGGTTTAGCCATGTGCTCATTTGCAAGTGAAACTCATGGTTTTGATGTCCGTTCGTTCAGGGTGTTGAGGTCGAGCAAAGAGCAGATGCAGCGAATAGCATGGTGTACGAAGCGAGTGCATGGGTGAAGGACCCCGTGTATGGGTGTGCAAAAGAAATTCATGTCCTGAAGAAGAGAATTTTTGAGCTGGAATCCCAATTGGCAGCCACTCAGACGGAGCTAGATCATATGCGGTCTTATTCTGATAAGCTCGTAAAGCTTCTGAGCACTGGATCTCTTGATTGTCAGCTTGTTGAATATCCAAGAGATTCCACATCGCAAGCAGTGGAAAATATCATGTATGAGGAGGTGGATCCGTTGCAGTCCTGGGGGCCGCTATGGGAAGAATAGATTTATCACATTAAGTTGACTGAGGTCTCGTTTTAATGTAATGATCAGTTGCCCTCGTCCCTGACTGATGAGTTCTATATTCTAGGCAATTCTAGGAAAAACTTATGTTTCGATTAATAGCATATGTGTTTTAGTTAAGCAATATATTGTCTATCCTGCACTCAAAATGCACACTTAAATGTTACTCTAATAAATATAATTAAATATGTATCTCAGTGTTGAATAGAGAATAATACTATTGTATTCTTAATGTTATTCAATTATATTATATTAGAATGTAAGGAATGAATATATTATTATAAACACCCAACAATAAAATTATAAAATAGATTTATACAAATTGATATATCTGAATGTTTATGACATTTACTTATCTATTGATTTTGTTTCATTTTTATTCCATATTTATTAGATCATATAGCAAAGAAAAGAATGATGAGTTTTATTACTTTGAAAAGCAGTATTTTGAATTTGCCAAATGTATCTAATTTTGCAAGGCCAGATCATGGTATCTTTTCTGACAATAAGATGCCAGATCAAGGTCATTTAATTGTTTCTATTCTATGCAAGCATCATAATCCAGGAGGACCAATTATGATGCTTGTCTTCAAATATTTTCTGATGGTGGGTCTAGAACAATTTGCATAATGCTGCTCATCTTTGGAGTTCCACCTGACTGATTTGAACGTTTGTTTTCTTTACAAGCCCGTCTTCTGCTTTGCAAAGAATACTGTTAAACACGATCATTGAAATCTGAAACATATAATGAATTTTTTTTTGTCATTGCCAGATGTTTTCTTGGAGAAAGAACTAGAGGAGAGGATCTAGTAGTTGTGCACCCTAATTCCGTGTTTCTAATTATCCTACGTGGAAATTTCAAATCACTCCCAATTTTTTTACGGCAGCTTACTTGGCAAGTCCCCTTCTTATAACTAAGGTTTCAGGGCCACATCATCAAATATGATGTCACATCAGCATACTTTTTTTCAAGGTGTCCAAAAAGGCCCCAAAAAAAAGTGAGACCAATACTTGTTTATTCACATTATGTTTTATTGAGTGCTGATGTGGAATCACATGATTGGTTGCTTTTCAGATCAATGGAATACATTTTGTTTAATTATGGGCAGTCACCATCAACACTATCAACTTTAAAGTCACAACTATTGATCCAATATTGATAAAAATATTAGACATTATATAAACAACTACTATCACAACTATTGAAACATGCTCAAATACTGGGTCCTCTCCCTATTTCAATGAATAATTATTGTTGGAATAAAATCATCAACCACTGTTCTAGAGGAAAGCTTTTCACTTAGACGGTAATTCTATCTTGCTTTTACAAATGCACTCCCCTCTGATTGAAAGTGTATATTTATTCCATTGGCAGCTTATGGCTATTCTAAAGCAACCATACTTCTTTATCAGAATTGGTTAAACAGGCTCAAGTTTCGTTTCAGGCTATATGCAAATTTGGTTTACCACTTCACAAAGACAACAATAAACAGGTTCCTTGGGAATATTGACTAATTGTTATATCTAATTCTATTATTTTATTTTAAAATGATAATTATGTAAATAATAATATGTATAATTTAATATAAATTTTAATAAAAGAATTCTTAATTAAATAATTAAATAATTAAATTTATATAGTAATAATTATGTTAAATATTAATATAATGCAATAAATAATGTATAATATAATTATTATGAATAATAAACATTGTAATAATATAACATTATATAAGTATAATATAAGATATATTCAATCTTGTTGTAGTTAATTTGAAATTATAATATTAATAATATAATAGTATTATATTATAATCATAACATATATTTAATATTTAATAATAAAATAAAATAAAATTTATTATTAATAATACATAATTATATAAATATAGTGCAATATTATAAATAGTTTGCATAATTTTGAACATAGTTTGATTTCTTAATGTACATTATAGATTTAGTTAATAATTATAATTGTATCTACTATTAATTATAAAGCAACAAACATATATAACAATGGTATATATTATAAAATTAATAAACAGATGTCCATAAATTGATATATCTCTATATTTTCTACATAGATTGTACAATAAGATAGACAAGCTAGTAATAAATACAATTAAATATGTATCTCGGTGTTGGATGGGAGTTGCTTAATTTAATTATTGAAAATGTTGCAATTTTTACATTAGTTCAAGTTAATTAAAACTTATTTGTATTTATATATGTAGGGTAGTTGTTGAAGTTATTTTTATTAAAAATCAAAACTTGTCATGTTGATCTTTCTAACACATACAATAATGTTGTTTTCTTTTTTAAGAGATAAAATAATAATAACTAAATATATTGAATGTTTTAAAAAGTTTGAAATTTGAAAAATTATTAATATTATAGAAAATATGTTTGTTTTAATTTAATAGGTTAAATTACTATTTTGTAATTAAAAACAACAATTAAAAGATATTGTAAATAATAATTCTATATTTCAATTTTATCAAAATGTGATAAATTGTTCCATTTGTCTTAGCTAGAATTTACATTTGACCAATGAAACAAGTGTAATTTTAAGAATAATCAATAAAAATGTGGTGTTCATTACCACTGGTTTCTCTACCTTATTGGGGAAGATTGTCTATTATTCTTATTTTTGGCTATGATCTTACTTTTCCTTTCTTCCCACAAAAATGAAAGAAGAAATGTAAATGTTTGATCTTCATTAGAGATAAAAATTATGCCTTTCTTCTTATTCTTGTGATTGGTTTCGATGTAAATTATTTCAATCAAAAGTGTTTCCTTGATTCTTGATCCCCTTGTTTGAAGGATAATTTAAAGTAAGACATTGATATCAATATTGAATTTTATTCAATCTTCATGTCAATTCTACAAAGTAGCCATATTGAATTGATAGATAATCAAGGCTCGCAATTAGAAACAAATAATGTATTAGGATTAAAAAATTGGGAATTAGGGATCCATCATATAACTTAGTTTTCAAGTAGAGTGAGAAGAAAAATACTAAATTAATATCAAGGGAAAGATAAAATGTAGGGTCTCAAAATGTTGAAAACTTAGTAAGAATGTATCACAATAAGATAAATATTGAAAGATGGAAAGGAAAAAGATTATAAAGAAAAAAGAAAAGAAAAGAAAGGAAGGACTTAGGTAAATGATTTCTAAGTATTTTAATGCAAAAAGAATCCCAAAAAAGTAAAAATAAAAATTAAAAGGGCCAGACATGTAAAATTGACCTAACACTTATCACACATACTAATTGACATTTTCACATCATCACCATGATTATCATGAAACATCGTTGCATTTCACATCAATTGCATCCAAAAAAATTCACCATTTTTGAAAAATTAAATAAATTCCATTTATTTAATAAAATCTTTGACTAATTGAATAAATTGCATTTATTTAATAAAGTCCTAATCTCATTTTATTTTGTCTTGATTAGTTAAAGAACACCAACTATTTAATTACGTCACTAAATCACCTTATTCTCCTAAGTTAATTGAATTATTAAATTATAATAATTTAATTACAATACTTTCCGTCTAAAAAATTGAATAATTAAATCAAACTATTCAAATCATTTATCAAAAATCAAATCAAACTATTGCAACTTTGTTTGCAAAAAATTCAAACTTGATTTGCATGTTCAACTCCAAAATAAATTAATTAATCTTTTTCAATCACTTTCTTGATTGAGTAAATTACGATTGCCTAATTTCTCAATCTAATCATGACAGATCAATCTATTCCTAATTGAGTAAATTATGATTCCCCGACTGATCAATCTATTCCTCAATCCCACTGATCATTCAATCTATTTCTTCAATCACACAAATTGTGCAATCTATTTTGCATAGATCATTCATGTCTAAATCCTCTAAAAACCTTTCAACAGTCGAACATGATATTCTAAAATGTCATCCTGATTGTCCATTTCAAATCACATTTTCTATATAGAAAACCTCTTTCCTCACAAAAAGGATGGAAGAATCAACCTATTCAGACAACGAAGCAATGCCAAAACACCATTGATAGAGCTTCAACATACCTTCAATCAACCGTACATACACATGAACTATGGAGGCTTCATAGTGATATGAGCAACCATATCCTCACAAATATACTCCAATATGAGGTGGGTAACAATTTTATTATTAAATTCAGTTGTTGTTGATGCATTTCATATTCTTGAATTTATTATTCTTAATTGTGTATTTTGTAAGTGTAGGAATAGGTCTTATATTAGTGTTCTTGATTATAGCTTAGATTCTATTTTCAATTATGTTTATCTTAATTATGTTTATGATTTTCTCCGTCATGCATTATGGCATGCCTAGTGGGACCATGGTCTTGAATTCTAATGTTTCTATGAGTTTAAATTGAACTTGCTAGTTTCTAGAGTACTATTGAAAAAAAATCATGCACTATTCCAAAAAATTTCACACTTTCCTATCAAGAAATTTGTGCACTTGACTCTAAAAACCATGATATTAACACTGAAACCTATGTATCTACAATTTTCCAGTGCATTTGACTGATGACAGAGGGCACACTTTCCTGAAGCACTTTTTCTCTCTGACAAAGGGCACACTTACTGATTTTTCAATTCTTTTTCTCTATCAAACTTGTGTCTGAGATCTACAAACTAAGAAATATTTTTTTCACTAACAAATGTATGGTTTTGAATGTGTGCTAGGTATTAACATTTATGTAAGTAGGATCATGAAAAAAATAACATGATTTATCTAGGGAAGACAAATGGTCAAAGAACTCTAGATTTACAATGCTTTTTAAAATTAACAAAAAATTTATTTTAGTGTGCATAATAATAACAACACACTTATTTTTTGGTGCTCCTAATATTGAACCATTTCAGTGCTTTTTAAGTTAGGATTTTTTTTTTTGGTGCTTAAAAAGAACCTACAAACAAACACATTTGTGCTTTGGTGCTCTAAAAGATGAACAAGTTGAAATCTTTCTTCAAATAGGAATCTTTATTTGGTGCTTAAAAAGAACAACACTGTTAGAATTGGCTAGGGATGCCAAGACATATGGACCACATGGAAAGCACAAAAAGACAGAGAAATAATGTGACAAGAATAGACTGCATTCAATGTCAATGATATGAGATGATTGTGATTGTTTACAATGAGACAGACCCCTTGGTTATATAGCTAAGGTGAGAACATAAAAGGGCATAAGATTATGACAAGTGTCATAATCTTATGACATGTGACAACTATGAAAAGCTATCACTCCACCTAAGGTGGAGAGATAATCACAGGATGTGTCCACAAAAGGTGGAAGTGATAAATTAATGACATGTCAAGTCCACCAAAAGTGGAAATTCTCCAACAACCTCCTATGTGGTCCCTAAGTAAACTTAACTAAGGTGTAATTATGACCTAGGACAAGGTACAACACATTTAATTACACCAACACCCCCCCTTAAGTGCAACTTAGGGAGAATGTACACAAATGCAAACAATACAAGATGGGTCCCAGCTACTAGGCCATGTTAGGTACCCATGTACACACACAATGAAATCTCTCACAAATAGAGAAAAGGAGAAAACCTAGTGGGACAAAACTCCTCCCCAAAAGAGATATGAAATACAAAAAGTGAAATGTTCTCAATGAAGAATGAGAAGGTAAAAACCCCATGTGAGGAATAAGACCCCCCCATAAGAGAGAAGTAGAAGAGAGACAAGGTAGCCCCCCCTCAATTTTGAGTCTCCTACAATGATGCTAGCTTGACATTGAATGTTGAAGATGATCCAATCTCACCAAACAACGTTCCTCCCCTTAGGAAGAAACAAAACCATGGATGTATGTAGGATGTCAAGATGTATGATGTATGATGATGTTGTCTCTGAAGCATGCTCAAGTGTCTCCATGTTGATGCCAAAATCTAATACACTCCAAACAGGCATTCTAGGCCACACTGCTGAAGAGGATAATCCAACATCTAGTAGAGATCAATGTAGAACATGATCCAAATACAAAGATATCCCCTCTGAAGACAAAGAAGCCTCCTCCAAATGTTGTCCAAAATAATCCACACTCAGACCAATCTATGAAGAATGATCATGTAGAGAATGAACATGAGGGTCAAGGTGTTCCCTCACAATAGCCGAAGAAGGTGCATCTTCATCAAAGAGAAGATGGATGTTATCAATGGTGTCCTCCAAATCTGCAAGATGAGACTCCACAAACAAGTTTTAAATACCTATCAAGAAGTCATCCAAGGTAGCCATATCTAGAAGACTATGAGGATCCTACTACACTAAATCACTAGGAGCCAAAACTATAGCAACACGAGCATCATCAAGTACAACAGTAGATGGAGGAGATGAAATGCATGGCTCAAGAACTGGATCTGATGTGAGAATTCCCAAGCTCAAAAAGCCAAATGTCTCCTCTGAATCATGGTTGTGATCAACAGCTGTAGGAACAAGGTCATCATCAGAAGAAAATTCTACAAAGGTGTACAATCGAGATGAATGATCAACCACCCTAGTAGCAATGATCTCTCGAGTCTCCAAGTCTCGAATGATGACTGAATCAGGACTAAACTCCACAGTTCTCCCATATCCACCATGTGTAATCTAATAAATGGAAAGGAGATTGTTCGTCAAATGAGGAACACACAAGACATCCTGAAAAGTGTTGTCCCCAATGCTAATAGATCCCTTCCCTGTTACACTCATGTATGTATTGTTTCCCATCAAGATAGGAGACATAGAACAAGGCTGAAATGAAGAGAAGATAGTCTATGAAGATACCATATGATGTGATGCTCCTTAATCTAGAAGCCATCTCCCTAATCCTGGACCTAAAAGAGCACAAAGATCTTGTCCTTTATATCCTGATGTAGATGCTTGACCTTTGTCCTTTTTAGACTATTTTGAAGTAGAAGGAGAAGAAGATTCAGAGATTCTAGAAGGAAAGTTCTCAATGTGATTCTTTTTAAGAAGATTCTTCAACTCATCAATATCCTTCTTGTAACAATAATGTTTTTCATGTCCATCCTTCTTTCAATATGCACAAAAAGGTATCTCCTTCTTAGATGATTCTCCTTTTGATGATGAAGATTCTGATTCTTTATGTGGCTTGTTCTTTTTCTTCTTCTGCTTCTTATCAAGATTCTTTTGTACCTTAGACTCATTAGCCACCAATGCTTGTGGTTTGGAAGACTTGATTAGACCCATGCTCATTAACTTAGGTTCTTCCTGGATTAGGAGATTTGGAAAGTCATCAAACTTAGGATCAACATATGATGCTCCCATAGAAAGTTGATGGGTATGAAAGCCAAAAACAAAAACTGAATACTCAGGACCAAGCTTGGATAACACATTCATAATCAATTGTAAATCCTCTTTTTCAATACTACATTATTTCAATTGTGTTCTTAGTTTCTTGATTTTGGAGATGTAGTCTTAGATGTGGTCAAAACATTTAGGATCAAGATTCATCAAATCATTATCAATATGATAGCCTCTAATCTTATTTGTTTTACCATACAATTTTTTAAAAGTATTCCATGCTTCTTTAGGTGCGTTACATGATTCAATATGAAATTGCAAATCAAATGAGACTAATGAACATATGCATCCAAGTTTTTTCTCATGATCAATCTCCCACCTTGCCAATTCTTTAGCATTAGTAGGTTTTTGAATCGTGTCCTTTAGATGACCTATTAGACCTTTTATCATGAGATAGTTTGATACTGATTTTCTCCATGTAGCATAATTATGCGGATTTATGGGTTCAATTTGAGATCTCCCCATTGCAAGAACACAAACCAAGCAAAATAATGCAAAAAATCACTGTAAGATTACCCCCCCCCCCAAATCACTCAATCAAGAAACACCCCAAGCAATATCTAAATTGGCACTTTATACTTTGTGTGTTTACAGTTGCCACTTGCAAAAAACAACAAAGTGGACTTTGATTTTGGTACATGCAAATGCCAAAATAGCCCAATAAATCAAGTACAATTTTTGGTAAAAAATGAGATCAATTTGATCATACCACTGAGAAGTACACAAAAATTATGCACTTTCAAAAAAAATTGCACACAAAAATGTTACTGTAGGAGCAAGATATGAGCTCCCAAAGTTCCCAAAATGAGGAAGAAGCAGCAACATCTGTTATAATCTGCAATTTTTGGAAAAAACAGACACCAAACCTAGAAACTAATTGTACCTCTACATAGAGCATGAAATTCTAGCCCAAATTAAAAAAAATTGCTCGAAAAAAGGAGTCAGAATGAGCAAGATATTAAGCTTCAAAGTGAACTCCTATTAAAACCAAAATGCAAACCGTGAGGGGGGAGAATTTTTTTAATTTTTTGATGTCACGCTAATGCGGTGCTAACATTAGCAAACCATGCGATTAAATTTGATGGTCGTTTAGCCATCACCGCCGCCGTCACTCAGCCGTGCCAGAATATTCTCCAGAAAATGGAATATTCTTTTTCCTCACCAATCTTTTGACTTTGACCGCCAGTTGATGGAATCTTCAAATAATGACAAAATATACTCTGTGAATATTCCTGCGCAAAGCACGCTGATTTGAAATGGCCGCCAGAATCTTTTGAGAAACATCGGCTGGAAAATGCTGGTCGGTGGAAGAAAGGGGCTCACAGGGCAGGTGAAGGGGGCATGCCCTATGAATGGAAATTCGTCACGTGGAAGAGGGACCCGGTGTTACCGAGTACAGATATGTCTATAGACTATACAGTCCGCAGGCTGTACAAAAATACTGATTTTTTTTTTAAAAAAAAATTTTACAATGATTTTAAATACAACTTTTTCAATATGAAATTTAATCGCCCGATTTAAATTTTTCAAAAAAAAAATCATAAAATTTCAAATGGAAATTATTATTATTTTAAAAAAAAATCATACCGTCGAGCAATATTGATGACTTGGGGGCCATACGACTCCTTGAGAAATTTTTTTTTGCCTCACTGGACAATTGCTCCGAATCGGATGATTTGATAGTCGATCTTAAGGTTTTTGGCCCTTCTGGATGCAATGGCAAGGTTGTATTTAACCCAAAATGCTCCAAAATTGCAGCTACCTTCTGGATCTAGCAACCACACTACAACTTCAAACCCTCATAGATTTGGCCTCATATGTCTGATTTGGACAAAACAATTAAGGTAAAATCAACTTTCTCAAACCTTCCAGACACAATGGTGAGCTTAGATTTGCACTAGCAAGCTCCGATATGAACCTACAACAAAGAGCCGAAAATGGAGCTCCCCCAAATATGAGATCTTTCTTCAGAAAAAGACTCTCCAATGGCACCCAACCCACTCTGATACCATGTTAGAATTGGCTATGGATGCCAAGATCTATGGACCAAATGGAAAGCACAAAAAGAGAGAAATAATGTAACAAAAATAGACTATATTCAATGTTAATGATATGAGATGATTGTGATTGTTTACAATGAGAGAGACCCCTTGGTTATATAGCTAAGGTGAGAACATAGAAGGGCATAAGATTATGACAAGTGACATGAGACAACTATGAAATGTTATCACTCCACCTAAGGTGGAGAGATAATCACATGATGTGTCCACAAAAGGTGGAAGTGATAAAGTAATGACATGTCAAGTCCACCAAAAGTGGAAATTCTCCAACAACCTCCTATGTGGTCCCTAAGTAAACTTAACTAAGGTGTAATCATGACCTAGGACAAGGTACAACACATTTAATTACACCAACAAACACAAATGAACATTTCAATTTTGGTGCTCTTAAAAATGAACCATTTCAAAGCTTTCTAAAGTTAGGAATTTTCATTTGGTGCATAAAAAGAACAACAAACATTTAATTTGGTGCTCTCAAAAGTTTTTAACTTTGAAAGTAACACTTGAATACTAGATTTCTATTTAAGTGATGACAATGGATTTTCTTTTGTTTATGTACACTCAGATTTGTTTTTGTTGACCAATTAAGACCATGATCACTTTAGAAACACTCAAATTTGGGCTTAAAAGTGGACAAATAATTATTTTTGTCTTGCACCTTTTTTACAGTATTGACTAATGTCTAGAACACTTTCATTGGATGTAATTAAAAAGAATCATTGATATCTTATTCACATATTTTTGGAGGTATCACTACTTGGGGTGCTTAAAAAGAATCAAATTTCTATGAATTGTATGTTGTGCATTCAGTGATTGGCAAGCTAGATACTCATCTTCTCCTATCAGAACTTTTGGTGATCTTGGGCTAGCAAAAATATCTTTAGCTCCACACCTTTATTTTAAAAGAATACTTTTAGAGGTCCTTCCTATTGAGACACATCTCATGCCAGAGAACTCATGATAGGCAACCCAAATAGTACTCTCATTTTAGATCACTATATAAATAATTGTGGGTGTGAGGAAAGTTCTCACTTGTTGGCTGATGTTTTATATTGACGTTAGTCTCCCCCAATATGCATGTGATATGTAATGTGGACATAGAAAAAAGTAACCCTTTTACATTTTTTCATGTTTAGGCCCTCCTTGTGATTTTGGCTTGACATTTCCTTGATTTAATGTTGTAATGTGGTCAACACATTCACTTTAGGCTTTGGGCCCTTGTGAATCATTAAGAATTCTATGATGTCTTGTAAAAGTGTTGTGAAGTGTTGTAACCCACTTTCACACATTTCTAGGACCTTTTCATTATGATTCACTTAAATATCCTCTTTTTATCACTTACCAAGTCTTAAATGTCAAATTTTTGTAAAAAGTTGTAACAAAATTTCATACTTTTCTAGGATTTTCATCAATAATTCAACCCTTTCTTATGTTTAAATGACCCTTTAATGCACTTTACGACCCTACTTAAGTGTGTTTTGAAGAATAATCTTGTTAAACATCATTAAATACACTTTAATCCCCGACACCTCATAAAATTTCCCTAGTGGGACCAAGTCACCACCTAGGGTGACTTAGTCCCACTGGGCACAAAAAAATAAAAATTATTTTAAATTTTTGGTAGGATATTATTCTCTTAACCTTGAGGTTAGCTTGTGATGCATTATTTTTGAGAAATTTTATAAAATAAAGTATAAATAAAGGGTTTTCCTCTCATTTTCACCCCCAATATAGTCAGACACAAGCATTCATACATTCATTTACTCATTAATCCTTCTCATGCATTCTTGGCATTAACAAGTCTTCATTGGAGCTTCTACATGCATATCTTTAGATTTCTACATCAAGGGTTTGGTGAGTTGTAGCATTGCATGTTGTTCATTTATCATTCTCTTTCTATTTCATTTAATTTTCAAGGGTTTGATTACCAAATTGGGGTTTGACTAAGGAAACCCTTATTCTCTAACCCTTAACCCTTTTTCCCCTCTTTGCATGTGTGCTTTGCAGGTCTTGAATGTAGATTCACCAAAGAAAAAGGTGTTATCATTTCATCAAAATCATTCAAGTAAAAAGAACCCTAAGAAAAGATTGGAGATCACTTAGAACCTGAATTCTGGAAATTCAGATTTGGATACCTGTCAAGAATACAAGTACAGATTGAAGGCTATAGATTCCTATCCCAAAATTCCTGAAAGTTGAAGGTGGACTAAGTCACCAACAATGGCGAATTAGTCCCACTACCAGGCCTAAAAAGTGATTTCTATGTTTCTGGATACCCTTTTGGTAGATTTTTGTTCCAACAGAATCTCCTCGAAATAGGACTAAGTTGCCCAACTTGGTGTAAGTGTCCTAGATGGCTTCAACAATAAATTCTAGAGGATTCCAAAGCCTCTCTACATCACAATCCATTTTCTATGTGCACCTCTCCATTCTCTTTCATTTTGGTTATTGTTTGTTTGCATTCTTAGGTCATTTTTGTATATCACAATACATGTTTTCAAACATCTTACATTTCTTAAGTTTTGCATTAATAATCAATATCTTTTATCAGTTTATTGCATTTAAGGCATTACATTTAGACACATTCCATTCATACTTTCATTAGTTTTGAGTGGGGACATTGCCCATTTTGGCCTACCTCTCTCCTTTTAGGTGAAAACCATGGAAGTGTTAGAGAGCATTAGGGAGCCAAAATATTTCTCCTTATTTTTGTGAACCTAACTTTAGACCATTTTACTTCTAATTTCAAGTTCATTTACATCCTAGACTAGATTGCATCAACATTACATTTGGATTTGCATTGTTTACATTACATCATAGGGTTTTAAAATTTTCATTAGTGAAAAGCTCATATAGCTTGCATTTTTGCAATGTATTTAATTGAAAATAAAAAAATAATCTGCATTTTCATATTGTATCTGCATCTAAAAACCTAAAAATCATAACATTCCATTTAAAAATTATGAAAAAATCTCAAAAAAATCACTACCTGGACTAATTCGCCACACTGGGAAACTTAGTCTATTTGCACATTTTGCATTGTAATTTTTGTCATTTCTAGATTTTTTTCTTTATTTTTATTTTTTGTTATTTCATTTTTGTGTTTCTTTCTAGAATATTAGTTATTAGTATTTTATTACTCTTATTTTACATTGCATTTGCATTCACCCACATTTAGAAACCTTTGCATGAGTGTTTTGTGTCCTATTTCTAATACCTTAGTGAGAAGAAGTTCAAGACTCATGTTATTCCATGATAATACACTCATTGTGGATCTTGGGTTATCTGAAGCTTCCACTCCTAGTACACTAGGAATGGATACTACCTTTAACAACTCTTTTCCTTCTAATAACATGCAAGTTGACACATAAAAGGATCACATCCCGCAAGACAAAATCATTAACATTCATGAGGACTTAACACATCTCCAACATTAGTTGTGTCTTGAAAACATTTCAACCACTGCCATTCCTACCATAGGAAACATCCATCGCATGCTTGAAAGTGAAGAAGGAATAGATGTTATGAAACAAATAGTTGATATATATCAAAAACATGTTCCTTCCACCTCTAGTACATCTCAACCAGTTAACATTGTGGTTGGCCAAGGAGGAAATCACACTCCTCCTCCTTCAATAGTGGCCTCCATTCCTACCTATACCACTCCTCATTTCACAACAACATTCCAACCAGTTAGTAATGTGATTCCTTCCTCAAATATTCCCACTAGCATTCCTAATTCCTACATGGCATCACATGTTCTATCCTCTTCCACCATACCGTCTATAATCATTCCCTTCAATTTTCCTACCATTGCATACACTCCATCACCACTTTCCCTTCAGCCTCATACCACTTATACTAACCCTCTCATAACCCAACTTTTCTAAATAGTCTCATCCATGCAAAAAAAAAAATCCACCATAAACCAAAATCAGAATGGACCACCCACATATTATGTTCAAAGTATTCCCCTATCTTTGGAAATATTGCAAAAATGGATGTCGCAAGGAATAGAGATGCCTAGATTTGAAAAATATGGAGGGAAGGGGAATCCTTCTAATCATGTTAATACCTACACCATTTTATGTATTGACTTTGTCCTTAATGATAAATTGTTACAAAAAATGTTTCCTAGGACTTTAAAAGACACTACCTTGGAATGGTTTTCATCTTTACCAAAAAATTCAATTAATTCATTCAATGAACTAGTTGATGCATTTATAAATAATTTCCAAGTGCATATGACTCCAAAAATGACCTTGGTTGATTTGATAAGATGTAAGCAACATGAAGAAGAAAAGATAATTGATTTTATTTCATCCTATTAATCGCTTTATTCTCAAATTGATGTCAAGATTCCAGATCCATACCTTCAAAATATGTTTATAGAAAACTTAAAAACTAAACTTCGGGACAAACTCGCTATGATAAAATACCCCGCCTTTATTCACTTATTTATTACCCTTTGCAATTATCATAATTCAGTTAGTAGTCACGATGCAAAGTCCGCTTCTAGCTGAGTTGGGAAGTCTGAACATACCAACCAAAACAATTCCCAACCATTTAGAAAGAAAAACAAAGGGTTCTTACAGCTCAACCCCCCTCAACAACTAACTCAACCCATCAACAACCAAGTAGAAACTCGTAAAACTATAGTGCCCTATAGTTATGGAGATCCAAAAAGATAATTCAAACCTTTACCAGATACCCTTCACAACACAATGTCCCAACTTTTGCAACAAGTGATTACCTTGCCTACCGTTAAAGCACCCGATCCTACTAAGCCTTTACATCCAAAATTTAAATCCAATGCTTATTGTCATTATCATCGGCAAAATGGAAATGACATGGAAAATTGTTAGTGTCTTAAACATCTTGTGCAAGACCTCATTGATTTTGGTTGTCTATCCATTGTAGGTGTTAATGATCAATGCAATAAGTCTATTGCCCCTCCAAATCAAAACTTGGAAATTTTCACTGATCCAATGCCAAAACACAATGTTTCATTTTTCAAAGTTGTTGGATTCAAGTAACACTGAGAGTGGGGGTGAATCAACATTATGCAATTTTTAACTTTATTAATCTGATCATTAAAGTGTTGATAACATTCAACCAAAATAAAAATATATGCACATAAGACAAACAACCACAACACCATAAAACAAGGATTTTTACGTGGAAACCCTGTTAGGGGAAAAACCATGGTGGAGGTCAATCCATAATATTCTTTGGAGTATACTCAAAAGAAAAGATTAAAAAATGATAATGCACTTGAATTCAGGCACATTTCCTAGAGATCACTGCTAAAAAAATGAAAGGCTCACTACCTTACAAAAGTTTGGAATACTTCCAAAGATTTGAACTGATAAAGTAGCATCTACAAATGGCTGATTACAGTTTTGGTTAGGCTCAACAATCAAATTCAGGGCCTTCTTTCTAATTCTACTCTTCTACTTCGTTCTACTTCAATTCCCTCTAAAAATCCTTAATTCACAAGTGAAACTATGCATAATCACTCTACTAACCTTCTAACATTCACAACATACATAAACTCACATTGAGCACACACCAAAATGATATGGTGATATAATTGATCACTTATACATATCTGCCACAAAGAATTTAATCATTATATGTTAGGTTCAACCAAATAAGAAATATTCACAAACAGTTGACTCAAGTCATCCATAATATTTAATGCACATCCACAAGAGTCAACCACAACATAGTGGGGACCCAAACCAAAAAGTTCAAACAAAAAAATACTTAAACAATAACTCCTCAAATATCCGCGACACACTATATTCACCAAGTCAGCCTCCAAATCCTAATGAACAAAAGATTAGTTCACTAGACCTTCTAACTTCCACCCAAATTGATATGAGGCACAAAGATTTATAGATAGCACATATTATGCATCAAACAATACTCCCTAAGATCCACAACACAAAATAATAACAAAAAATCTGCATATGAATCGAAGAAGATGAAATTATTGGATGCTCTATTATAGCATAATAGATAATCACTTATCTTCAATCTATCTGCCAGTATGAGAAAATTGCAATGTGTGGATCGACTAGTTGAAAAAGGTTTCCATAATTGACAAAAATAGAAAAAATGTGTAGTGTCTCTTGATAACAATCTCCCCCTTTGGCATTGATGGCAACACTTAGTGAAAAATGACTAAGTGTTGAATCAGTACCAAAAAAAATACACTTCCACCCAAAACTCCAAAAAGGCCTTCATCCATAGCTCAAAAGTACAACTCCCCCTTAGATGAATATACATTTTTCATTGTTCTATTCTCCCCCTTTAATATCAATGGAAAATATGGGGAATCTGCATACAAAACTCCTATAAACACATATAAACCTCAAACTACATATGTAAAAACTTTGTTTCAAACAACTTACACAAACTTGAAAATATCTACAAAATTTGTCTTTAACAGGTTCAAGCTTGTGTTCCAACACTTCTTCAGATTTTCCAAAATAGTTATGTGACCATAGAGTAAATAAGATTTCACTTTTGCATATTCAAGGTTCACTGGATCACTGTTTGCCATGGAATCTTGTGCTTCTTTCAAATCATTCAACATTGTTTCCATCTTTAGACCAATTAGCCCTTTGAGTTCAGCAACTCTTTCCACAACTATATCATTATCATGCTTCAAACTCTTTATTTTTTCAATTAAGGCTATAACTTGACCTTCTTTATCTTCAACAGAAATAGTTAAAGGATCAAAATCATCAAAAATAGTAGCTAACTCTTTCTCATGATCCTTAACCTTCTCATTTTCCTCAGTATGTTTTGACAAAGAAAAGCATGACTTATAAATCCTTCCACCTTCTGATAATGCACTTTGAACATTTTTCACATAGGTATCTAACAAATATTTTTCATTAGCCATCAATCCTTTCAACCTACTGATCTTCCTTGCAACAAATTCCTTCTAAACTTTGACCAAAGCTAACTTCTCAAGTGACTCAAAATGAGTACTTACCAAATTTATAACTTTCTTCAGCTCACTGGAGGAAGAATTGGATGGATCCTTAACATAAGTAGGCATGATCTCCAAAATTCTAGATGCCAAGTTCAATAACTCATTGTCCTCAATGTGAGACTTCATAATTTCTTCCCTAGCCTTAGCTTGTGCAAATGATGTGACTTTCATTTTCTGAATTGGGGACAAGGTAGACAAATGAATAGGAGCATCTCCCAACTCAATATCAAATTCTTCCTTTTGATCTTCTAGAAACATCTTCACTGCCTCTGCAGTGTCTCTTGCTTCTACTAGAACTTCCTTAACTTCAACCTTCTTTTCCTCAACTTTTGTTTCCATAGTCACAAATTTTTTCTTGTCATTTTGAGCTTCAACTTCTTCTACTGATATCTCTTTTTCGTCAACCGACACAATTTTAGGAGCTTCAATCTCCATAGGTTCTCTATATCATGTACGTCAGGAGGAATCTAAGTGTCCTCAATTGTAACCTCTTTATTTACAAGACCAAATGAAATATCTTCCACATGCTCTTCTTTAGAAACAACACTAATTATGTTCTTTAATAGAACTTTCTTCAGAATGCTTTCAGTTTCTTTTTGTACTTCTTCAGTCTTACCCAACGTAAGCTTGTTTATTCTTGTTTTGCTTTTGAACTCTCTTTTTGCTTCTTTTAGGATTGACTTCATATCTTCAACAGACATTACTAGACTTAGATTTGCAAGAACTTATTCTCTCAGCTGCTCTTCTTTAGTTCTAGCATTAACTCTCCTCATCTCCAAAATTTAACACAATTCCTTAGGCAACTATGCCATTATCTCAACAAGAGTCATATTGAAATTGTTCAAATATTGTATTGTAGCCTCCTCAAGGTCTCTTAGACCAACAATATCAAAGGCACCATACACTTCACATAGGAAG
Source organism: Sequoia sempervirens (assembly GCA_007258455.2). NCBI lineage: Eukaryota > Viridiplantae > Streptophyta > Pinopsida > Cupressales > Cupressaceae > Sequoia > Sequoia sempervirens. The sequence continues at coordinate 25,763 of VDFB02093239.1, forward strand.
TTAAAATTTCCATCCTTAATTATACCTCTTTCAACTTCCTCTATTGATATACCTGGTTTGTCAGGATTCATCTTCTCCTTTGCTTTCTCCTCCTCACCAGAGGGCTTGACTGTTGTTGCTACAAGGGTGCTCATATGCTTTATTTCTCTTACTTCTTCATCAGATTTTGTCTCTTCATCATCTGAAATAATTATATACTCTTGTGCTCTTATCCTTTTTCCCTTTACCAGATGCCTTAACTTGAGCTTTTGTAGGGGCTAACTTCTTTGGATGACTAGATAGGGTTGTTGAGGTCCTTGTTGATATAGTTCGAGTAGAGGATGCTTCTAGACAAGGAGATTCAATTTTATCAAGATATTTTCCTTTTTTTCTTTTAGATTGTTCTCTTTTCGTTCAGGCTTCTCTTATAGCTTTTGTAGGTATGTCCATGCTCTCTGTGAAAACTTCCACTTCTTTCCTCACTCTCTGGATTACCATTGGTTTCTTCAATTGCTCATGGAATTGCATATTTTTCTCTACATATGTTCCAAAGCTTTCTTAAGATGGATCGAAGGGCTTAATCATCAGATGTTGTGCATATAGCTCCAAGATTCTCTCCTCAACTTCATAACCTATTCGTATAATCCAAATAGTTCTAGGTTGTTTCACTTCCATCAAGCACTGATCAATATCCACCATAAAATAGATTGTATCCTTATACTTTTCCACAATAGAAGTTGGAATTCTTTCCATTGCTTCCATTTCATTCTAAAAGTTTTTGAGATATCCCTAGATTCCAATTTTCCTGGCTTGTAAATCACCAAGGTTGAATAACATGTCTCTAATCTGAATAGCAACAAGCTTATCGCTTTGCCAATGGATTTTCCCAACTCCTGGAACTTCATCAATGAAATAAAAGAACAAACATACCAAAAAATTACCATATTTAAAGGAATTATTCTTGTATTTCTTAATATTACTAAGATTTTCCATAAGCTGACTTCGAAGAAATTAACATAAATCATACTTTTCATTCTCCTTTACCATTTGATAGGTTGCATATATGGTTGTACCAGATGCATAATTTTCTTGGCTAGAGTGATATATCTTATAACCAATAACTATCAAGGAAAATTTCACACCCACATAAATGATGTTATCAATTTTCATCACTCTTGTATCAAATACAATACCAGTTGCATTAGTAATTGTTTGAACTTTCACAAACTTTAAAATTGGTAGTCCACCAGAGGAATTTAAACTTGTAACAAAACTTATAGCCTCTTTTGTAATCTTGAAGGGTTGATTCAACCACATGAATTCAACATGAACTCGACTCAAGATGTATCAGACCCATTCGTTTTCATCAAAAATTGGAAATTTCACAATCTGTGTGAATTTCTTTTCCTCTAGGGTTTTGAATTTGGGTTTGACATAGAAATCCTCTCCAACAATGTGTTTGGAATATAGACTTAGCAACTGCAAGCTCCATAACTCCTCAATATTAGCATGAATGTATGCCCTATTATCTGCAATGTGCAAAACACCATACGAAATAGATGAAAAAGCACCTAAGGGCTCAATCTCAACAGACCTGAAAGGATGACACTTGAACTTCAGATAAGGTCTATCGTTGACTTCAACTACCAATGGAGTAGCCATTTTCACAAATTCACAAGTTTATAAGTTTTCCGTAAAAGTACCTTTTAGCCAGATTAGGGTTTGAATTTCAAATTGCCTTCACACTTGAATTTTCACCAAATTTTTCCAAATTTTTCTTAAGAGCTCTTCAAACTTATTTTTCTCAAAATGTAAAGTGACAAATGAAGGATAGAAATAACCTTTTATCATTCACAAACCTAACCTTTTTCATGTAATAAATGCTTTTTCCCTAACTCATCTAGATTCCCTATTTCCATACATTACAAAAGATAACTCTTATGCAGACCTTCAATTTTGCATAAATACTCTCTTCAATTGTTCAATATCATATGTAGATTAACAATACAATTGTTGAACTCATCCACATAATGATGTAAATTTCCTACAAGGGATTTGAAAGATTTTCTTAACAGTTCCCCCTAGGCTAGAGGCCTTAACCTAATTCCCAAAAGAATTACCAGAAGCTAATTTTGGTGCTAACTCATTTCCTACAATAGAGGGACTCTTCTTTACCCATATCTTCTTCATCTTCTTCCTAATCTAATCTGTAGTGGCTTTCCCTTTTCCTTTTTCATTCTTTTGCATGTTTCTTCTTTGATTTATTGGAACTCTTCTACAAAATCTAGCATTATGACCAGTTTTGTTGCAATTGTAGCACACCACTTTTCTTTGTCCAGACCAGTTGTTCTATTGTTTTTCTCTTGATCTGAACTGGTTAGCAATATGGCCAAATCTATTGCATTTATAACATCTAACATTCCTATAAAAGTTTTTCATCACATTTTTTCATTCATTTGACTTATGACCATACTTGTTTAAATTAAAGCATTGACCAGAGAATGATGAAACACTTGAATTCATTCCTCTTCTACATTGAGTTGCCATATGACTAAATTTATTGCAAACATAACACACACCATTAAACCTTTGATAATTTGGTTGTCTTACCAAATAGCTTCTAGTGTTGTTCATCTGATTTCCTTGTCTAAACCTCTTTTGTCCAGATTTCCTTTTTCTAGATCTAAAACTTTCTCCTTCTTCATATCCAAGACCTCGCTTGTCACCATCAGTCCTCTGACTTTTAATCAGTTCATCAAGCTTGGCTAAGCTAATCTTTAACTTCTCCTTGAATTCATTTTTTGTAGCAAGTTTATCTCTAAGATCAACAATGTGCTTTTCAAGCTCTTCCTCATTATGTTTGAATTGTTCTAACTTAAGTTCCAACTAAATGAGTCCATCAATAATTCGACTACATTCTTCATATTTTTCTTTCAAGGATTGGGAAAGCTTTTCTTCATTCTTCTTTCTATCTTCAATCTCCTTATTCATCCTCATCATAATAGATTCCATCTCATTCTTTTGAGCTACATTATCCCAAGCTCTTACGAGGAATTGAGATCTAATACCAATTGTTGGAATCAAGCAACACTAAGAGGAGGGGTGAATCAATGTTGTACAATTTTTAACTTGATTAATTTGATGATTAAAGTGCTGATAAAATTCAACCAAAATAAAAATGCATGCACATAAGACAAACAACCAAAACACCATAACACAAGGATTTTTACGTGGAAACCCTGTTAGGGGAAAAACCACGGTGGAGGTCAATCCATAATATTTTTTTGAGTATACTCAAAATAAAATATTACAAAATGAAAATGCACTTGCATTTAGGCATACTGCTTAGAGCTCGCTACTCAAAAACTTAAAGGCTCACTACCTTACAAAAGTTTGGAATACTTCCAAAGATTTGAATTGATAAAGTAGCATCTACAAATACCTAACTATAGTTCTGGTTAGGCTCAACAATCAAATTTTAGACCTTCTGATTGATTCTTCTCTTCTACTATGTTCTTCTTCAATTCATACCCAAAATCCTTAATGCACAAGTGAAACTGTACATAATCACTCTACTGACCTTCTAACATTTGCAACATACATCAACTCACATCGAACACACACCAAAATTATATAATCAATCACTTATATATATCCACCACCAAGAATTTAATCATTATATGTTGGCTTCAACAAAATAAGAAATATTCACAAACAGTCGGCTCAAATCATCCATAATATTTAATGTGCATACACAAGGGTTGACCATAACATAGTGGGGACCGAAACCAAAAAGTTCAAACGCAAAAATACTTAAACAATAACTCCTCAAATATCTGTAGCAGACTATATTCACCATGTAGGCCTCCAAATACTAATGAATAGAAAATTAGTTCACCAAACCTTCTAACTTTCACCCAAATTGATACGAGGCACCAAGATTTACAGATAAAACATATTATGCATCAAACAATACTCCTTGAGATCCACAACACAAAATACTAATAGAAAATTTGTAGATGAATCAAAGAACATGAAATTACTAGATGCTCTATTCTAGCTTAATAGATAATCATTGATCTTTAATCTATCTGTCGATATAAGAAAAATGCAACATGCAGATCAGCTAACTGACAAGGGTTGCCATCAATGACAACACCATAAAACATGTGCAGTGTCTCTTGCCAACAAAAGGTAGTGAAAATACAAAGAATGATGTGATGAATGTTGATACAAACGATGCACATCCTAATCCCATTCCACATATTACCACTGTTAATCCTATGGATGAAATGGTAGGTTGGATAGACGTTATCCCTCGTAAGGGCCAACATAAGAAATCTCTTGATATTGCTTTCTTCTCTAAGGACATACTTAACAATATCCCCAATGGTCCTCTTTACATAGAGGACCGTATTTATGATAAGCCCACTAATGGGATACTCATAGATCTTGCCTATGGAAAGAACGCGATCACCGAGGAATTGTTGGTATTACATGATCTTTATCAAGATGATTATGGGTATTCGCAGGATCATGATGGGCCAAAAAGTGGTGAAACAAAATTATTATTATTATTATTTTAATCAAATCATAGAAATATTCGACATTTTCAGAATCCAAGAAATTTTTTTTTCATTTGTTGGCTACCCAGAAGAATTTCAAAACCCCATAAAAATTATTTTCTTTCACAGAAAATATATTTATTAATTTTTATTTTTCTTTTGAATCAGAAAACTAAAGAATAAGAAAATGGAACCTAGAGTCCTGCACCTATTGAAAATTTGATGAAGCTTTGCTTGATCCAAATAGCCTTTTAGAAGAGCTCTCATTCCTTCCTTCAGAACTTCTCCACCCAATTTCCTTGACCAATTTTCTAATCTAAAATTTAATTCAGAAGAACCTCTCTTCTAGAACAATGAAAAACTAAATAAATTTCTATAGAAAAGAACAAGAGAGAACCCAATTCCCAAAACTCAATATTTTTGTGTAACTTCTGTCAATTTTCTCGTGAATTAAAAATCTCACAATTTTGCTATTAAATAAAATATATCTTCTTCTTTTTCGAAAGCTCCAAAATTCAAAATAAAAAGAAATTTTCTAATTTCATTCCTAGCTTTACAGCCAAAACTCAACATTCATTGGTCCTTTTCATCTTTTCTTTCGTTTATTGATTTTTTTCCCATTTCACAACACTTTTTGTTTTAATTCTGATTTTTCAATTTTCTTGCAATTCACACAATTTAATTTATTTAATTAATTTATTTCATAATTATCCTCAACATGCTTATTTAATTAAATTATCAAAATACTAATTTTAAATAATTTAATTTACACTTTCCCATTTATTTATCTTTAATAAATATATGGCTTTTAAAATAAGACTCTTATATTTTAATACAAACTATTCCAATCACTTATTAACATCATTCAATTATTTAAATTACATCATACTAAACACCGACGTAAAATAAATACCAAAAAGTACACTCACACAAACCACTTCCTTGTCATCTCTGTTTCAACATCATGCCCATTGGGTTAAATTGATGCTTGCCCTGTCCTACCGAAGTAGGTGGAATTGAGACTTTGTGCCTACAATTCCTGCATACAAAAAAGGTTGTGTACAACATGTATATATATATATATATATATATATATAATCTAAACATCACATCATGCGTAGCAGGGCACTCGTAAATGAGTGGTGCTACACTGTCCTCTCACCAGAAATATACTAACAATTACATCATTAAATATAATGTAACATTGCTAAACTAACTGATCTCATCATAGAATAATTACTAAACCACTGCATCACAATGTACTACTAAAATCAAATTAAACATCACCAAACCAAATCTAACCATAATGTCATATCATAATATCCATGTCATCAAATGAAGTAGCATAATCATCAATCAATCTAAACTATCCAATCCACCAATCCAACCAATAAATAATAACTTTTACAGTCTCAAAGTATAAAAAAAAACCAAAGAAAATAAGTCCAAACAACAACATGAGGGGTATTACAATGGGTATGTGTAGGGTATGTGGCTAACGATGTTTTTTTACCCAAAATTGATGAAACAAAAAAATATTTTTAAAGGAGATTCTCATATTTCCAGCAATATAAATTATGCTTTACTTTGAATTTAATAAATAATTATTATTCATTTTCTATTTGAATTATGACTAAAGTCCTGATTGATAGACTAATTGGAAAACATTTATAGCTTTCAAATAGTATCTCATTTTTTGAATTTAAAACATGTGTCACATTCTATGCTTCACATACTATAGGATTTTAAAAAGATAAATTGAATTTCATGAATTTTTGACCAAGTTAAGGTGGTCATACAGACAAGTTTTTTTATTTTTTAAAAGTTGTAATAAAAAATTCATTATTAATTATTTACTTAGAAAAAAATTACAAAAAATAATCATCACATCCGGACATGATTCTTCTACTTATATCTAAAATCTTATAAAAAAATATTATCATTTTATTGTGATTAGGGTGGTCAGACAGACACCTACTTATTTTTTCCCTAAAATTTAAGTACTACTGCCTTGGAATTTTAAATTTTCACCAAATAGATTTTTAATTTTTAAATAAACTTGTAGTTTAGAAACTACATTCAATTTTATACAGATTCTATTCTTAGATATTTTTGAAGTAATATAGATAACTTATTCAAATTTTTACATTCAATTTTTATGTCAAGTTGCCTAACTCTGATTTTTTTGAATTTTTTGCCACTTAAGGGCTTGTTTTTCCGTGATGATCCTGCACATACCTATATCACACTTTGTATTCATAATTTATATCCAAAATGTGACCAAATATGATTAGTTCACTAATAGTTTATGTTTGTTATATTTATAAGACATTTATATTTTGAAGAGCTAATTTTAATATTTACCCTATTTTTTACCATTTCAAATCAAATTAGATTGTTCACAATTTCACTATCAATTATGACCTTGGAGAACTTACCATTTTACTTACATGTAGTCCTAAATAAAATCCTCTATTATATGATCCCATTCTTCAATATTTCTACTTTCAATAGAATTGTCCTTATCACAAGGGATTCTCCACTCTTAAATCTCTTCATTCAATCAAATGAGCCTCTCAAATGATAAGACTTCAATTTTTACTCCTAGATCACTATATTATTTTATTTATTGGAAAATTAATCTTATTACCCACTTCTATACACTTGAAGCACTTTCCTAGGAATCCTTTACCTCATCCTTAACCAAAAATTAATTTTTCAAATGCTGAGTATAGCCTCTATCTTACTTTGTAGCTATTTTCCTAACTATAAGGGGGTTTTCCCTCTTGTCCTTCCTATAACTTATTTGAAATGTTATATTGGTCCTTCATTCATAACTAGCAAGTTCACTTTCTTCCTCAATACTTTATTTTACTAGTTGAACCTTGATATCTAATTGATTGTTTCTCCTTATCCTTGAGTAAAAATTAGTATAAATCTTAAAACATTTATAGAATAATATTAATCAACTTGAATTATATGACCAACTCTAAGCTATTCAAATATAGTGTGACCTTCATAGTTTCTAGTTTTTAGTGACTTGATCTAATGGAGTCTTTTTAACACTTTTTGGTATAACTCTTCAAATTTATATTTTTCAATCACATTTTCTACATATTTTTAACAATTCATTTTAATAATCAATCAATAGGAACATATCCTTAATTCTTCTAGTCATCGTGTCCCATCAAGTAATATTTTATCTATATTTTCTTCTTCTCTCAAGTTGCACTTCCTTCCACCATAATGGTTTTATCCTCTTAGCCTCTCATATACCACTCTCACCTTTCTTAGATCCTTTATATGATCATATGAAAAATACTACTCTATATATTTTATCAAATTTATTAAAGCATCTATCTCTTGACCTTACAAAAATGACAAAACCACCTTTACTATTCTTCCTATTCTAGAGATGGCCTCATAGAATATTTTCTCACCTACATTAATTTTTACTTGTGTATTCTAATTTTCTATTAATGAAACTCATCCCTCTGCATCACTCTCATTTTCAAACGTGCTTTTCCTCTTCTCCTAACACCTTAGATAGATTTGATCCTTATTTTTAGTCTACTTAGTGCATCCACTACCATATTTATTATACTTACAATGTCTACCACTATTCTCCTTTGAGACATATCCTAATTTCGTAAATTTCCCCCTTCCATTCTTTTAACTAAAATTATTTTATTAGAAATATCCTTTACTATAGAGATAGACAAACATAATCATTATTAATAGTAAATTTCCTTCAACCATAAGCCAAATTCAATACTTTCTTTCCCAAATATTAATCCTAGATTTGATACCAAGAAATTGGTCCTATTATGATCACTTGTAGGACATATTGACCCAAAATCACATATCTTAGCCTATGAAATAAATAAAATTCCCTTAAAATATAAATTATTTCTTGTTAGATTCTTCACCTCATATTGTTGTAAGGTGACTCTAACTAGATTACAAACTCTACCTACTTATTCCCAACAACATAAGTGTACACACACAAATAGACACACACACACTCTACAACTCATGAGCACCAATATTCACCAATTAATATAAGTAAATAAAAAATCATTTGGCACAAGGAATTGAATGAAGCAATATATAGACTTGGCACAAGGTAGTATTTTATTAGTTTTAACTTTGATATACTTTTCCAATTCTAGAATATCATTTACATGTTGATTTGTTCAAATACAAATAGACACATGAATTTTCCACAATTTTCTTTCTCTACATATTCTCCCACATTAAATTTTCAAAACATAGTTTTTGATTAATGATAAATAGGTTTTGAAGGGTACCTAAAACCATGAACAAAAAAGATAGTGACAGTAAGGATAAGACAATTAACTACCCACCCAAAAGCAGCAAAAAACTAGCTGATTAACAGACAATTAGCAAACCATCAATAGACTAAAACAACCCAGACAAAAAATAGAAAGACACACCACATGACCATTAGAGCAATTCTTTAATCATTTTTTCCACATCCATATCCTTAGACACTAGCTTGTCATGCATCTCCATGATTTCTTCAACATCACAAGTAGGATCCTTTTTACCTTTCTTTATTTTGCTCTGAGTACGCACACTCAGTCTAAAGCATCCAAATCGATAGTATGCATGTCCTTCCCAACACCCTCCCCATGTTCCATAGTTGCATGATCATCAAATACACCTTTCCTAGTCAATTCCTTTTCCTTCTAATTGAGGAAAATCATACCTTCAGTCAAGGCCTGCAACTTCTCTCTACAAATGTTTATAATCGTGTCCAAATTTCTATGAAGCTTCCTATTATGTCTTTCCAACAGAGCCAGCCTTAGACCATAGTCACTCTTCAAACTAGCAAGCTCATCCACCACACAACCAAAACTGGCATTTAAAGATCTGGTAAGCTTGAAAATAGAATCCTTCTCCTTAAGACTCCGCAGAGTAGAAATGTTACAATGGGAATTGGTTTCATGCTTGTTGTCAAGATCTTGCACCTCTTGCATAAGCCACATAAGCAGATTAAACAAGATATCAGCCCCGTCTTTTGTCAAACCCAATGCCTGAGAAAATTTCATTACCACACAAAACACATCCCTACCCTGGTGCCAACCAACTAGAGGATCCTCCTCATGTAGAACCTTAGAGAAAAGCTTGGCCTTCCCCCTATCCTTGGATAGGGACACCTAAACTTAGAGTCATCCATATTGATCACCAAATTCCTCTTGCCAGCCATAGGAGACCCACCAATACCAGAATCATCACCTTGAATATTCCTTGTCACCTCTTGAAATTTTTCACCCATATCCTTTACATGACCCTTAGACCTCTTACCATCTGAACCCTCAATAGAACCCTCCATCCCCTTCAACTTATGTTTAGAATGCATGATAGCCTTCAAATTTGAGGGCAACACCACCCATCAAAGGAGTATAATCTAGATTGGTAGCATAGCCATTGGACCATCCCTCTGACTCCTCCAACTTCGTACCCTCTGAATCCTAAATTTCTTCAATCCTACATTTCACACTACCTTTCCCCTTCTTAGAAATAGGGGATTGAGGGGTTCTAATAATGCTTGAGTTTGTTTGATAAACTTAACAATGAGCAACATCAAACCTTCATGCAAAAAGGGATTTCTAGGTTTTTTCCTAAAATTTTAAATACCTTCTTCTAGAGACGTCAACAGGTAAAAAGGGAAAGAAACTAGTTTATCATGGCGAAAGTGCTTGAGAAACACAAAGTGGTGACCATACAATGTCGTATATCTACCATTAAGAGTGAAGTAATGCATCAATGTCACTGCAACCTCCTACCAAATTGGTTTTATCTTGGTTTTATCATGGCCTCGTAGTCCAAATGAACCATTTTAGCCCTTTCTTTATCACAGAGAAAATTTTGTCTAGTTGACTGCAAAATTTTCTACCTTCCATTGACATACCTATGACCTCAACAATAAAATCTTCATTAATGGTAGTATACCTACCAATCATACTCAGCACACAGCCATGCCAAGCATCAACAAATTCCTTAGACATAGTGGACTTGAAACTATTCAATCTCTCCATGAAGGGAGTAACACCACCTCTCTACAAGATTGCCCAAATGTCAGAATTGGCTTTAGTTTCATTGCAAGACAATAGATCCATTTGACACATATCCCCACCCATCATCGAATTACTTGCAAAAGGAAAGCACATCTGAAACAAGCCAAGAGAAATGGCCAAAAAACATCTAGAAAGCGTGTGAGGCTATCAAGGGCAGTACCAATTGAAATAATGAGGAGGATGCTTAAACAACTCAGCTGAAGAATGCCACAAATTCCAATGAGAGTTAGTTCTGCGAGAAGTCTAATCACACAACAAACTTCATGATACCCATGCAAACCAAAGGCAAAGGTCGAAAAAAATAAAAAATTAATGAAGATCATTATGAATAAGGTTCCTTAAATCAATAGGCGGGATGCCATCCTCCCCCCACGATCTAGCCGATGTCACTCCATAATTTGCCACCCAATCAACAACAACATTTGCCTCTCTATAGGCATGAGAAATATATATTTCTTCAAATTCGCCACTTAATGAAATGGCATTTAAAATAAGATTATTAATAGACCAAGAAGGGGGAGATCTTTTCTTAAGGCAATTAACAATGTTTAATGAATCACCTTCTATACAAAGTTTAGAGATCATCATATCCCTAGCCAGTTTGATACTGTGATAGGCAGTCGCCGCTTCAATTTTCAAAACATAGTTATTCCTGCCTATGCACACATATTTCTTGTTAGTCACATGTAAGATACTCCAACTTGTTGATCACAAGACACTAAAATTCCTCCATTTAATAATATACCCTAAAAATACACCCAAAATTACTCAATGATCATGGATTGGTTTGTTCATCACTTCTTTTAGAATCCCATTCTATTTTCTACCATGTGCAAAAAAGAGAAAGGTTACCTTATTGTTGTAGTTAATAGCTTTCCACCGACCTCCCAGATTTTCCCTTCAAATGTAGATCACTATCGCATACTCCTTATCTTTCTCTCACTCCTTTTCATACATCCCAAAAAATTATTTCTATTTTACAAACTTTAGTAAAATTTTAGATCTTCTTCCTCTTAGGACAATTTTTTTTGAAAATTCTTAGACAACCAATCTAGGTGCCCAATGTAATCAATGTTGGCCACTCCTCTCTATACTCTAAATCATCTTAAGATCACTAAAATATCCTTTCTCGATCATGTCAATTCCACTCTCATGCATTTTAATAATTGTAAATGCATTGAAAGTTAGTCCAAATTACTCATTCAGCACCTACCTATCCTTAAATCCCTTTTCCCCCCCTTAAAACTACGGCTATTCCAAATTTGAATGCCATTACCTCTAATAACATGTTTGATTTAGAAATAGTCACACAAAAACTACTTGGATCTCTTGTGGTTCTCTAAATATCTTTTTGATTAGATAGTAGCTTCCAAATAAGAAAACCATGATTAGAAAAATGGGACTATTAGGAATATGCACATGCTTTTTCTACATCACCATGAAAAGAGTCACTAACAAGATGAAAAAGAGCTCTAAAAAAACATAGGCGTGGTTGATTAAATTTCAACATTTATAGAGCCAACATGAAATCTCCAATAACCAAATGTTGATGAAATTTTGACATTTCATGTTGTAGTTAAATATTTTTGGTATTCCTATTCAATCTCTATGTAGATTAGAGGCATGACATACTTCTTTCTTTAAGTTAAGTTTAGGTACATATTTTCTTCTAGAATGTACGTACTATTTTCTTTAAGTTACTTTTAGGTACTTATCTTCTTTTAGAATGTATTTATATTGAAACAAAATTAGAGTATTACATATACATTCTATTCTTTAAAATTAATATGTTCTTCAATCTTTCATAGATGGCTTAATTTTATTTTATTTTAAATCATGTATATTTGGTTTCATGTTTGTATCATACCTTTTTGCTAATTTTATTAAATGTTGAGTAATGTTTCACACCTATTTTTTATACAAATCTAATGTTGCTTAATTAATTTCAAATTTGCACACTTTAGAAAAGTGTTCATTATAGATTTTCATCACTTTGATTTATCAAGAAGTTAGACTCAAGGGGGACATCATAGTTGGGGATAAAAATGCCAAGAAAATATAAAATTAATAAGTGTATGTCACAAATTCTCACCCAATAAGAGTCAAGTGTGGAGGGAAATTTCATAAAATATGAATGTGAAAAAGTTAGGTGATATTGATAAAAAAATAGTATCAAGTTTGGTACCGAAGGAAAAATAATTGAGGTAGAACCCAAAGAAGGTATAAATGTTAAATAGACCTAAATTTAGATTTGAGAAAACAACAAAACATGACTCCAAAGTATTTTGGGTCCAAAGAAGATGAAGGTGAAAATATACATGAATGTGACCTCAACATTGACAAAATGCATCTTCAATGCACTTGACATTATTCAAATTGACCATCACACTTATAACAAATGAGATAGACCACCTAAAGGTTGAGACACAACCAAACAAGAGTTCAGATGGCTATGAAATGCAAATGATGAATGAAACACAAACTACATACTTAATATAACTTGTTGCGAGTGAAGAGTTCATCAATCTAATGGAGTCCAATGGATTGACAAAGAAGACTAAGCATGGGAAGCCTACAAGACTAAAAAATATGCAATTCATGGACCACTTAAAATTGTATGTAAAGATTAGAATAAAGAATCCAAGATGTAACAAACTTGAAGTACTATAAAAAAACTATATATATACAATATTGATTAATGATAACTACCAAATCCAACAAAATAATCCACCTCTTTAATGTAAAAAAAAAATTATTACTTTTTAATTTATTAAATATAGAAACAATAAAAATCATCCTACAATAACTTTCACTAGAACCTATCAATTCACTTAACCATGCGCACCTTACTAGTATCTAACCTAAATTATTTATGTGAATAATAATCATAAGAAACCGGTGAATCTTGTAAGTGATGTCATATTATGTTGTTTAATTCAATTAATAAATTCAAATACTCATATATTAAATCTGCTAATGATAACGTTGACGGGAGTGTCAGGCGGCGTGTTATATTTTCTTGCACAATTGCGATGGATGATTTTCTCGCGTTCTGCGCGTACTTCAGAATCAAAACACAATAATTCTTTCTAGAAGAAATTTAACGTCACGGCTGAGGGAAGAATATTTCGTTCCAAAAGGTATTTGGAAGATCGGGTTTGATGTCATTGAAAAATAATAATATGATTTCATTTGTTAAGCTGTAATTCAGTGTGAAATGTTTTCGTTTGTTTGCACTTTGAATAAAGAGATACATAAGACTCTCTTGCGTTTTCGTTCGGATTGACCATGACCATAGACAACTTCTCTGGCCATTTCTATACTTAGATTAAGTAATTTCAACAGAAAAAGGTTAAAAAAAAATCTATAACACTATTTTGGATGATATTTTCTAATTTACTAGTCTACAATCTAAAGAGAATGCACTATTTTTGGATGATCTTTTCTAATAAAGAGAATGCATTTTTTTTTTTAGTGAGTTAAATTTTATAAAGTATTTGTCAATTTTTATTTTTTGAAAATTATATTTAATTGTATTTAAGTTATAATAAAATTTATTAGTTTCTAACAAGGCCTTGGTCTTAATTAGTGATTAAATGATTTGCTTGTAGCGAATCAAAACTCATTATTTTCTTTTTCATATATTATATTTTAATTTTCTTAAAGTTAAATGCATGATTTTAAACATTTCAAATTTCTAAAATTATTTTTCTTCAATTTTATTAACTAAAAACTTTTGAATGATAAGGGCAGATTTTCAAGAATGCTAACCATAAACTTTTTATTGTGGTTTTTGAAGGCACTTTTCCAACAAAACCATAATCAAAAAAAGATTTAACTAATTTTTTAGAAATTTTTTAAATTCAAAAAGATTAATTTTTTTTTTTTATCAATTACAAAGTTTGTAGTTTTTCAATAATTCAAATTGATCATTTTTTACATCTAATAGTAAAACAAACAATTTATCTTCATTTTGATTGGAGAAAAAATTATGCTATGAAACAAAAGGAAGCACAATAATCTACAATAAGACTAAAACTATTAAATGTTGACATAATTTAATTTGGAAACATGTGACTTGGCATAGGGCTTTCCATGTTAGCTCTCATGTCGTCCTTTTTGTTATAATTTATCATTTTCTATTTCTTCAAAGTGGTTTCATACATTGGCATTATTATTTTACAATTTTTCTTTTACATGGTTTATGGTGTAGTTTCCTTACTTCATACAATGTGTTTTTCACTTTGTGGATTACATTAGGTATGATGTATTTCAAGAGCATGATCTCTCTTAGCATATTGCATTCCTCTTAGTGGCTTGATGTGACATACTACATCCCCTAAGTTGTGAATTTTCTATTCTTTGATTGATCCTCTCTTGGAGATATTAGGCACAATGTTTCCTAAGTTAAAGACCTCACATGAACTAAGCAAGACTCCTTTGAACATTTCCTATTTGGAATTTTGCATTTGGGGTATGTGCAAGATCATAATGGAAAAATCAGGCCCTTAAGTGGCAAAAAATTCAGAAAAATTAAAGTTAGGTAACTTGACGTAAAAATTTGAATAAGTTATCTATATTATTTGAAAAATATGTAAGAATAGAATATGTAGAAAATTGAGTATAGCTTCTAAACTACTAGGTTTATTTTAAAAAACAAAATCTATTTCTAAGGTGAAAATTTGAAATTTAAATCCAGTAGTACTTAAATTTCAGGGAAAAAATAAGAAGTAGGTGTCTGTCTGACCACCCTAACCACAATAAAATGATAATATTTTTTTATAAGATTTTATCTATAAGTAGAGGACTCATGTACCAATGTGAAACATATTTTTTTGTAATTTTTTTCCAAATAAATGATTAATTGTGAATTTTTTATTACAATTTTTAAAAAATATAAAAACTTGTATGTCTGACCACCTTAACTTGGTCAAAAATTTATGAAATTCAATTTTTATTTTTTTAATCCTATAGTATGCAAAGCATAGAATGTGACGCATGTTTTGGATTAAAAAATGTGATACCATTTGAAAGTTATAGATGTTTTTCAATCAACCTATTAATCAGGACTTTAGTCGTAATTCAAATAGAAATTTAATAATAAATATTTATTAAATTCAAAGTAAAGCATAATTTATATTGGTGGAAAGCTAAGAATCTCCTTTAAAAACCCTTTTTGTTTCATCAATTTTGAATAAAAAAAATGTCGCCAGCCACATGGGCCATCATATCACTTACATATTGCCATTTTTTGGCCCATCATGATCCTACACATACCCTTTGTCATTATATGGACACCTTGCATAATACAACTTGCATGCCTATAGAGCCATCTTGTTTGTTCATGAGCTCCAAGCATAAGAAGTTTTGCTTGTCTCATGAAGCTCCAAAATATTTTTTGTGTGGCACCTTATTAAAGTTATCGAGAGGTATAACTTTGGTATGGTTTGAGTGGGAAGCCCAACCGAGGTATGACTTTCCCCATAGAAATGCACGTGTGTGTGTCAATGCATACTAGCCCTAAGTGTATGTTTCTCACCTTTTTTAACTTCTCACCCGATGGAAAACATGAAGTTTCGTTGTCTCAGAGTTAGCATGCATTTTGTTTAGACAAACAACGTAGATCTGATCCACATCGTGATGGACAAATAGGTGAAGCTTAATCTGACTCTCTTTTATCTTCTTAACTTTTCTCTTTTCATCTTTGGCAATGCATGCTTGTGCCTCATTGTTTTTCTTTATATCATTTACATGAGTGTTCTTTAGTGCATATGTTATTTCATCATGGGATCTTGATCTTGGGGGCTTGATCACCCCTCTTGATTGTTATCTCATCTAATTGGCATTGGTACACTTCGACCTGTCTTTATGTGTCTTGGTGTACTTTAGTGTGATTTTGAAGCAAGTTCATCCTCTCACTAAAGTGGGGGTTGATGGATTCACTGAAAAAGTAACCCTTCTACTTTTTCTAGCTTGTTTGGGCCCTCCTTGTTATTTTGGCTTAATGTTTCCTTGACTTAGTGAGTTTTGGCCCCTTTTGAACTAATGGATTTTAATGGCACCTTGATAAAGTGTTGTGAAGTGTTGTAATTCACTTTCACACTTTTCTAGGGTTTTATCAAATAATCAAACTTAATAAACCTATTTTTAATCAAAATCAACCTTAATCTTTCCTTATTTGGAGTGTTATAAAGTGTTGTAACAAAATTTCATACTTTTCAAGGGTTGTCATTAATAATTGGGCTTTCTTATGCTTTAATTGGCCCTATTTTGCATCCACGAGCCTTATTTATTGCATCTTTTCAAGGATAATGTTGACATGATTCATTGAACAATCATATTTCAAGTTTTTTTGGCTTGTGTGGCATAGATTTGGTGATCTAGGCCTCATTCCCCATGTTGGGCGAATGGGACCCACCCAGATCTTTTGGCCTTGAACCAATGTTCACACAATTCTAAGCACTTTTTATTTTTGGTCCCATACATTATTCTTGGTGGGAGTCATTCACCACCTTGGGAAAATGAGTCCCATGTGGCCCAAAATTTATGGTGATATTTTATTTTCCTAGATCTAATGTTAGCTTGTAGTGTTGTAATTTTGGGAATTCTTCCATAATTAAGTATAAATACAATGTTATTTCACTCATATTCTCACATAGCATTCAAGAGAGTTCACAAGAGCATTCAAGCACTCACAAGAGAATTTAAGATAATTCAAGCATAGATTATCAAGCATTTTAGAGCAGCATTCAAATGTCAATTTCATCATGTCAAAGATTTCATCCATCATGTTTTTTATTGTGCTAACAATTGTGATGTAGGGTTTATGATTCAAGCAAGTGTTTAAGCAAAATCAACATCATTCAAGAAAGAATCAAGAACCACATCCATTGCAACCATCTCAAGCATACTTACAACATCTTATTTCTTAGGTTTGGTGAGTTGCAACATTGTCTTTTGTTCATTCATCATTCCCCATTCATAGATGCTTTCATTTCAAGGTTTAATTACCAACAAGAGGTTTGACCAAGGAAAACCACTATCCACTAGCCCAACAACATTTTTCCCTCTCCTTTGTGTGTGATTTGTAGGTTTAGGTTGCATATTTCATAAGGAGAAAGATTGGAGAAAAGTTGTCAAGTGATCAAAGCTGTCAAAGTTGTCATCAACCCTTTCAGAACATTGGAGATCACCTACAAGTTACAAATTAGAGAATCAGATCTGAAAATGAATTAGGAAGGACATAGCAAGAATAGAAGAACATAATTAGCTTTTGAAGGTCTAGAAAATCCCAACTAGATTGATTCACCACTTCTAGTGAATCAGTCCTAGTTCCTATCAATTTTTAGAATCTTACAGATTTGGATACCCTTTTTTCAAATTTTGTTCCTGCACATTTTCCCAAAAAAATGACTGATTCACCTAGCATGGCAAATGAGTCTTAATTAGTAGTAAAATTATATTTTCAAAAAATTCCAAACCTCCATTATGTCTTCTCCAGATTCTTAGGTGCAAACTTTCTATTTTACAGTTTTCTATGTTGTTTTGCTCACTTTTCTAGGACATTTAGTGTTAGTTTGCATCCAATTAGGTTTTTACATTACATCTTGCATTTCATTATCTTTTCCAAGTTTACACTTGGTGATGAACCCCTCATTAGATCATTAGCATTGCATTAGGATTTGCATTGGTTATTTTGTATTCTAGGGTTTCCAATTTTGCATTAGTGAAAGATCATTTTTGTTTACATTTTTGCATCCAATTTCATTGAAATTCTATCAAAATCTACATTTGCATCTCAGATATAGATCAGAAAACATAAAAATCATAAAATTCAATTCAAAAATTTTAAAAAAATCTCAAAAAAAATCATCTTTGGGACTCATTCACCACCCTAGGTGAATCAGTTCCTCTAAACATATTGCACTACACTTTAAGGAGCTTCATTAATGTTGGGCTTTTCCAACTATAAATAGTATCTAACTTTTCTAGTCCAAAGCACTTTAAAGCCACCAATATTCATAATTTAGACTTCATTTGTCTATTTATAAACATGTTGCATTTGAAACAGAAAGAAATGATTTCAAGAATTCCCTTTATACATAGCATATCTTTATCCATGTTTTTCTATGTACTTTCAAGTGTTTCATATATTATATATGTTTTTGATATTACATCTACTCACATTTTTCAATATTTCTAAGTCGACATTCATAAGGACTTGTAAGACAGATCATTTGTGAATCTAATTCTGAAGTGGTGGTGACTTTGCTGAAGAGGCAATAGCTAGAGGATTCCAGTTGGCATTTGGCTATTGTTATAAAATAGATTCGTAATCTGTGTGCTTCGTTGGAATCTATTACTTTCTCTCACAGTCCAAGAGAATGGAATGGGGTTGCGAATTGTTTGGCTAAATCGGCCTCCGATCATTTCAAAATTGGAATATTGTTGAAAGGGGTCAATTACCCCTAGATTTGTCACAAAAGTTGGACCACTTAGTGGAGATATATAGGAGTGTGTAATGCCCTTGCTTTATACTACTCTATTTTGATTTGAATAAATTTTTACCCCTCTTTTAGTATAATGTTTTCCATGGATGCATATGGATTCATACTATTTATCTATGGATTATTAACAATTATTCATGAAGAATTTATTTTTTGACATTGAGGATTCTATTTGGTTTATCGCAAAGATAAGCTAATAGTCTTCATCTAAAATCCTAGTTCTCATATTTTAGTGTGATGATGTATTTTTTTGTACTCGTTTTTTATTCAAATTTCCATGTGATTAAGGTGCTAGGTTGAAATATACTTTTTCTCTTACTACACCATTTAAAGCTCTTAAAATATTTATTTTTTTAAAATATAGTTATATATATTTTTTTTCAAAAATAGTTTTTAAATTTTTACCTTAACTCATGATCTAGTTATTTGAATTTTATGAAATCTAGCATGAACTTAAAGAAAAATAAATATTTAGAGTTATGTGGGAGAGTTTTCTATGTTGTACACGTGTGTGAGTTTAAGGTGATTCATATTAAGTGGTGTCAATATAATATTTTTTTATCTATTGTATGTGTAAACTTCTTAATGTGAGGACTTGTAGATTTTCTTTGTGATTATAATTAGGGAATGGTTATTCAATACATAAATTATTTATTTATCTTTAGTTTCCCTTTTGATACCTTAGGTAAACATCCATATGGTTTTAGAATATTACAAGGAAGAATACATAGTACTTTCTCCCTTCACTTGGTATAAAACATTTATTTCTTGATGGATTAGTGTTTCCTTTTTACCTAAGACCTAATATTGTTCCCCTTGTCATTTGATCACCAACACTTTCAACAACTTTTTGAGTCCCTTAAAAGGACAATAATCTTGAGTCTTATGGATGTCAAAGTGTATAAGATTTATTCTTTCATATTAATTGGCTGAAAAAATTAGAAATTTTATTAGTTAGAGTCACTTGGTCCATAATATGACTCCATATTCTAGAATTTTTTGAATTAGCTAATGACTCTCATCGAAAATATCATTGGTTATGATCACCAATAAGCTCAAAAGTTATTTATATTATACCAAAAAAAATTTAAAAAATCTTTTAATACTACCTTTTTTTCTAAAAAATAATTGAAGGAGGAATTTCCATTTTTCGTAATTTGACATTTTTCAAGATCTACTAATTCAAGGTTCAACAAGTTTACTTCTATGTTAAACACATTAGCTAAATCAACATCATTGTAATATTTGTCCAACTTTTTTCATAAGTTTATTAGATTATCTAAGTCAAAAAATAGTTTCTTTAAATTTGGACAATAATATTTTTTTTAAATTCTTTTTCGTATTGAAATTTGCTAATTTGCACAACACCTTTTCTTTTCCATCTTGAAGTTCAACCACTTCTTCCTTAATAATCATTATAAAATGAGGTATATGTAAGATCATTTTTTACTATGAGCTCTAAATCCAAAAATCAAACTTGTATATTGTTAAACCCATGGTGCAAGTGAAATTCATCTAAAAAAATCATATAACTAAACAATTTAACAAATTTTTTAGTTTATTGGAAAGAAACCTTCCTGTATGTTTGTATCACAATTTAATACTATGTCAAGCGAATGATTTTTTTCCCTTTTATTTCATGAAATAGCCCACAATCCCTTTCATAATTTTGTTTTAAATCTTTATATCTCTGACTTAAAAATAAAAATAGTAACTTCAATTTTCTAATAATTTCTTATTTATTTTAGGATTTCTATTTTCTAATAAGATTAATTCATTTTTTACAACAAAAATATGAGAAAGAGTATTTATTTCAATTTTTTTATTTATTTTTAAATAATATTGATAAGAAAAGGTACATTTATTTTTACTTAAATTTATAAATATTTCCACAAAAGAAATCAATATTGACACTAATTATTTGCTTCACAATTTTCTCAAAGGCTGCTTGAACTTACCGAATAAAACTGTGATTTCTATATCTTGTGCAAGATGAACCTTGGCATCTCATCTCTTTTGTTAAAGGTAGAAAAAGGAAAAGATGCTTCACAAAAAAGAATGGAATCCAGCCGTAGTGAGAGAGTCCAGCCATAACGAACACCACACCCTCCAACAATGTACAACGCTCAACTAGGTGAATTGAAACACCAAAATCGAATATATGAATTGGTTAGTTAATGCAACAATTTTACTTACTAAATGAAGGCCAGAGGCAGAGGAATTTCTTCACAGTAAAAAGATAACACTAAAACTTAAAATATTAATTTTTCCTTCAACACAGAGCTGCTGCTCATAATTTTCTGTTTGCTCACATTCACTTCTCATTAAAAATAAAAATAATTTACATATACATATAGGAAAAAGAAATCACGTGAAATATTTTCCACGGATGAGAAGGCCCAACAAAAATTTAATACAAATTACCTAACTAACTTTTTCCCGTCAACACGCATTTAAAACAATGTCTTTTACATCAATATTATAACATAACTATTAATTCTTTCGTATCTCGATATTTCCTGGCGGTGGCGGCTTTTTTCCATAGTTCCCCGCGGTATCGCAATGGGTAAAACCCATATTGTGATATCGCGGGCAACGGTTAGTTGACGGTTGTAAACACCAAGCGGTTAAAGATTAAAAAAAACTTCTACGAAGTCTCCCGCGGTATCTCGATGGTTAATTTCTTGATTGCGATATTGCGGGCAACGGCTGGCGGTTAACTATAAAAGAAGAATATTATGGAAGTCTCCCGTAGTATCGCGATGATTATTTTATTGATTGTTATATTGCGGGCATTGGTTGGCGGGGACGACTGCAGTTAGGGTTTAAATTCCAACACTCCCCCTTAAATATAACTGCACTGTCCACCATGCCCAATTTGTTTCTTTGAAAAATAAAATTATTTCTTCCCAGCGGCTTTGTAAAAATATCTACACTTTGTTCTTCTGATCTGCAAAATTCTAAAAATATATCACCATTATTAATTAATTATCTGATGAAATGGTACCTAGTATCAATATGCTTGCTTCTTTTATGAAAGACTGGATTTTTTGAGAGAGCTATGGCTGAATTATTATCACAGTAAATTTTTGTTGCCTCCATTTGTTCATTTTGCAATTCTTTCAAAATTCTTCTCATCTAGACTGCCTGACATGCTGCACTTGTGGCTGCCACATATTCTGCTTTAGCTGATGAAAGGCAGACTATTGGCTGCTTCTTTGAAGACCATGAGACAACTCCAGTCCCAAAATTAAATACATAACCAGATGTGCTTTTTTTGTCATCAATGCTACCAGCACAGTCACTATCGGTGTATCCTATGAGTTTGAACTCATCTGAACTTGAATACTTGATGCCAAAATTTCTTGTTCCACTTACATACCTTAAAATTATTTTCCTAGCTTTCCAATGGGTGTCTTTTGGTGTTTCCATAAACCTAGAAATCAAACTTACTCCATACATAATGTCTGGCCTTGTGGCTGTGAGATACATGAAACTTCCAACAAGCCTCTTAAACAAAGTTGGATCAACATTAGACCCTCTATCATCCTTGCTTAGTTTCAGACCTGTCACTGTAGGTGTTGGTGCTGGTTTGCACTTCATCATATTAAACCTTTTCAAAATGTCATTTGCATATTTTGACTGTGAAATAAAAATACCATTTTCATTTTGATACACTTCAATGCCCAAAAAATACTTCATCAGACCTAAGTCTATCATTTCAAATTCTTTCTTCATGTCTTCCTTGAACAGATCAATTGACAAATTGCCAGTGAAAATTAAATCATCAACATATAAGCATACTATCAGTATTTCACCTTCCTCATTCATTTTTGTATACAGTGTGGGCTCACTGCTACATCTATTAAATCCATTCAACAAAATATAACTGTCTATTCTGTTGTACCAAGCTCTTGGGGCTTGTTTCAATCCATACAATGCCTTTTTCAATTTGTAAACTTTGTCTTCTTGACCCATAATTTCATACTCAGGTGGCTGATCCACATAAACTTCTTCTTCTAAATAACCATTTAAAAAAGCTGACTTTACATCCATTTGAGATACAAACCACTTATTCTGAGCTGCTAATGCTAAAATCATCCTTATAGTATCCAATCGTGCTACAGGTGCAAATGTCTCATTGTAATCAATTCCAGGCTGTTGTGAATAGTCTTTTACAACCAATCTTGCTTTAAGCTTCTAAACTTCATCTTTTTCATTCAATTTAGTTTTATAAATCCATTTCACTCCAATGACATCTTTGTCTTTTGGAAGACTGACAAGATCCCATGTCTGATTCTTTTCAATTGCTTCAATTTCTTCATCCATAGCACTTACCCATTTATCATCTTTGACTGCATCTTCAAAATGAACTGGATCTTCTATTTGAGAATAAAAAGCAGAAAGAGAAATCTGATCTAAATTATTTTCACCTTCATTTTGCTCATATATATCTCTTATGCTTCTGATTTTCTGTCTTCTCACACTTGCCAATGTAGGATTTGACATATCACTTGAACTTGTAGAATGTGGACCTGATGGTCCTACTGTAGATGGTGTTTGTTGTCCTCTTGTTGGACTACTTCCTTGAATGCATGAGGCTGTTCTTACAGTCGATGTTGGTGTCAATTGTGGACTACTTTGTTGAGGTTGAATGGGAGTGGTAGGAGTCACAATAGCTGGAATATTTGTTGATGCTGAAACTTCATTCTCCTCTTGAAGTATACTAGCTGGAATATTGACTGTCTTCTCTATGCTTCCATCCCATGCTTCATCTTCTACAAATTGTACATCTATGTTAATTATAACTTTCTTTGTTGTTGGATTATAGAGCTTATAAGCTTTGGATTCTTCACTGTATCCAACAAATATATATTTTTCTCCTTTGTTATCTAGCTTCCTTCTCAATTCATCAGGCACATGTGCATATGCAACACATCCAAATACTCTCATGTGAATAACACTGTGTTTTCTTCCTGTCCATGCTTTTTTAGGTACCATATTCATGACACTTTTTGTTGGACACCTCTTCATTATATAGGCTGCACAAGATATTGCTTCTGCCCAATATTCATTTGACAAATGTTTGGCTTTCAACATGCTTCTAGCCATTTCCATGATTGTTTTGTTTTTCTTTTCAGCTACTCCATTTTGCTGAGGTGTGTATTTAGTTGTGAATTGCTTGTGAATTCCATGATCTTTGCAAAAATTAAAAAATTCTCTTGAAATATATTCACCATCTCTATCTGTTCTCAACACTTTGATATAATAACCACTCTATTTTTCAACCAAATTCTTGAACTGACGAAATAGATCAAACACTTCATTTTTCTGCTTTAGAAAATAAACCCATGTTTTTCTTGAATAATCATCAATGAATGTTAGAAAATAAAAACTACCACCTATTGAAGGTGTTTGCATAGGTCCATACAAATCTGAATGTATAATTTCCAAAGGGGCTTTTGCTCTAGTTGACTTTCCTACTGGAAATGATTCTCTATGTTGTTTTTCTAAAATGCACCCTTCACATACCCTTTCTGGTTTTTCTATTAAAGGTAGGCCCTTGACCATGCCTTTCCTATGAAGTAAATTTAAACCTCCAAAGTTGAGATGCCCAAATCTCAAGTGCCATAACCAGTTTTCATCTTTTATCTCAGCTTGAAAGATTGTCTGCACTACTGCTGTAGTTTCTTTTCTACCCACTTGTGAATTCATTAAGTGTTGTGCTTGAGCATAATTTATATTCAAATTTGGCCTTATCTTTAAGGGAAACATTCTTTTGTTTGTCATTCTGACTTTTGCAATAAGTTGGTTGCTTGGGTATTTATCTAAAATTTTGCACAGACCATTCTTGAAGGTTACTCTATACCCTTTTTGAACTAGTTGCCCTACACTCATTAAGTTATGTTTCAGACCAGGCACAAAATACACATCTGAAATATACTTTTTCTCCCCCTGTTTAGTTAGAATATTGACATCTCCTTTTCCTTTGACTGACACTTTGTTGTCATTACCCAATGTAACATCAGACTTTACATTCTCATTTAAACTTGAAAACATTTCTAGATTCCCTATCATATGATTGCTATAGCCTGAATCTAAAAACCATACATCTTTTTCATTTGTTTGAGCAACATTACAAACTAAAAACATTGTGCTCTTATCTGAATTCTGATTTTGACCATCTCTTGAAAAATTTGCATTTTGTTTATTATTATTATACTGCTTCTTTCTACACTCATTCATATAATGCCCATATTTTTTACAGTAGTGACATTGGACTTGAGATTTATCATACCTTTGATTTTGTGACTGATTCTGTGTTGGGTTTTGGCTTGAGCCTTGATTGCTGCCTCTTCCACTTGAATTTGATATACTGTATCTTTCACCTCTGTAAGAGTTTCTTCCTCTTCCTCTTGATCTACCTCTGCCTCTTCCTTGACTGACTGAAGCCTGAGTTTTGAAAGCATGCTCCAGTGGTGTATCTACTGACCTCTTCAGCCTGTGTTCATGAGAAATTAGAGATGCATACAGCTCATCAACTGAAAACTGTGAGAGATTCTTTGTCTCCTCTATAGCAACTACAACAGTAGAAATTTTGTGGGAAAACTCCTTAAAATATTTTCAACAACTTTGGTATCTTCCAGATTCTCTCCATGAGACCTAATTTGATTAACCACCCCAATGACTTGGGTGTAGAATGAATCTACAGATTCATTGTCCTTCTTATATATTGTTTCAAAATCTCTTCTCAGCATTTGTAGCTTTGCTGTTTTAACTTTTGCCATGCCTTGATAGGCTGTTTGAAGTATGTCCCATGCTTGTTTGGACTTTGTTGCTGCAAAAATCCTTAGAAAAATGCTCTCATGTATAGCTTGAAACAGATAAAATAAAGCCTTTGAATCTTTCTTCCTTGTGTCCTTCAATAAGTCTTTCTCTGCTTGTGTTAAAGCATTGTATGCTACTGCATCTACTGGCTCTGGAAATCCATTCTCTACTAAATCCCATATATCCTGTGAGCTAAATAGTGCTTTCATGGTAATTGACCAGTACTCATAATTCTTCCCATTAAACTGTGGAATTTGTGGGTTTGTCAAGCTTGTGCTTGCTGCCATTTTTGAAATTTACCCAGATAATCTGCTTTGATAAAGTTAACTCTGATAATCGAACTTGCTCTGATACCACGTGAAGGCCAGAGGCAGAGGAATTTCTTCACAGTAAAAAGATAAAACTAAAACTTAAAATATTAATTTTTCCTTCAACACAGAGCTGTTGCTCGTAATTTTCTATTTGCTCACATTCACTTCTCATTAAAAATAAAAATAATTTACATATACATATAGGAAAAAGAAATCACGTGAAAGATTTTCCACGGATGAGAAGGCCCAACAAAAATTTAATACAAATTACCTAACTAACTTTTTCCCGTCAACACGCATTTAAAACAATGTCCTTTACATCAATATTATAACATAAATATTAATTCTTTCGTATCCCAATATTTCCTGGCGGTGGCGGCTTTTTTCCATAGTTCCCCGCGGTATCGCAATGGGTAAAACCCATTTTGCGATATCGCGGGCAGCAGTTAGTTGACGGCGGTAAACACCAAGTGGTTAAAGATAAAACAAAACTTCTACGGAGTCTCCCACGGTATCGCGATGGTTAATTTCTTGATTGCGATATTGCGGGCAACGACTGGCGGTTAAATATAAAACAAGAATATTATGGAAGTCTCCTGCGGTATCGCGATGATTATTTTATTGATTGCGATATTGCGGGCATTGGTTGGCGGGGACGGCTGCAGTTAGGGTTTAAATTCCAACACTAAAGAGATCTATTAAAGCCCGTGAATAAAAAATATGAACCATAATACCATTCGGAAGCTACGGTCAGAAAAAATTCTCTCAAGATGCCGAGGGGTCAAAATTTGGCTTTATGGCAACCCTGTAAATGGGAAGAGACTATCTTGTGGATGAGTTATAATATCATTTCAGAATCAAATAAATCAAGTACTCACGATTTTTTGTCAGTGAATGATGTAACAACAGGGCTGTAAGCTGCTGTATTTGTTGACAACATATAGAGGGTTGAAATGAAACAGTTTATCTGTTTGGCAAGTTGTAAACTCAACTTGAGTGGAAACAAAATCACTCAAAGACAATTATAATAACACCTAAATATGCAGAGCATTTGGTAGAACACTTGCCTGTGAATAAGTAGATTATAAGGTTGAATTTGCCAAGTTTTGCTTCAGCTAGCACAATTTTGTTGCGGCTGTATAAGCTGATGTGATCGAAAATGGGTAAACTTTATAAGTAAGCCTTCTAAATGCTCGTTATTAGTTCCTTTAATGGTGTCAATGTCAAAATATTAGCGACAGAGCATGTCATAGAACGGAGAAGTATCCACATGTAAATAAACCATATTGCTTAATTAAAAATTGTGAGTTTTAGTAGCCCAAATATAACAGTTGGCTTGAACAAAATATATAATTCATAGAACAGTCAGGAATAAGGACACGTGAATACTGGAGTTTGGATTGCTTTCAAAGGTACGAAAGTGAACTCAATCTGATAAATCTATACTCCCCATAGCGGCCCCCAGGACAGCAAGGGATCCACCTCCTCATACATGATATCTTCCCTTGGTTGTGATGACCCATCTGTTGGATATACAAGAAGTTGAGCATCAAGAGATCCCGTGCTCAGCAACAATACAAGATTATCATACTGAGACCGCATATTCGTTAACTCTCCTTTTGTGGTTGCCAACTGAGATTCCAGCTCAGCGATCTGCATCTGAAGGCGATGAATTTCAGTTACACAGCCATTCACGGGGTCCTTCACCCTTGCACTCGCTTCATACACCATGCTATTTACTGCATCTCCTCTTTGCGCAGCTTCCACACCCTGAAACAACACCACACGGAAACGGTAAGTCTCGCTCCCTAATTTGTTCGCTAAACATATACATGCTTTAACGAAAACGATATATTATAGAGAACTTAAAATGTATACCTGTATTTTTGCTTATTAAGGATTTATTACAATTTCGTTCAATTTCAAAATAACAGTAGGCTACATACAGTTTCTTGAAAAAATAAAAGAACATTGTTTAGCTGAAGATTAGTTAACCAGCAGCTGGTTATTAATGGACAGTTAGGTAGGTATCAATTTTGACTTGTTTCTTATAAATAATGTATGTTTTCTTTCATAAATTATTCAAGGTAGAGGTTGTGAGTTTTCCACAAATATTTTGCGATATATTGTTGTGGTTTGTAGATGATTTGGAAATCGTTATTCTCTGTTGCTAGTTCTTTAAAAACCAAAATGTGGTATCAAAGCCGTAGGAGAGTCTTATGAAGCATTGGAAGAGAGATATATCAGGTTGAAGTTTGGATGGAGTCCAGCAGGGAGGACTAGAGGCAGAGAGACATCGAAGGAAGAAGATGGCTGACGCTAGGGCAGCTCACAATGAGGCACAGAGAGCGAATAAGAATGAAACCACTTGCCCGTATGAAATAGTACAAGATTTTATTTAGCTCGCCAGCCCTTCCCACTTGCTCGAGACATCACATCATTATCTGGAGTGTTAAAATGTTCTGGTAATTTCTACCAGCTAAGAGATAAACTTTAGCATTTAGATAAGGTTTGCTATTTTTAGTAAATAACCATGTCCGCCCAAAACAAAATAATATAAATATTACACATGTCGGCCTATTCCAGAAGTATCTAAAACCTCTATAATACAGGATAATGTAATTCATTTTGAAGCAAGCAATAAAATATTTTGTGTGCAGCAGCACGTGTTTGGTTTTATTCTTCTTTGTCTCTGCCCCCAACAGGTGGTATCAGAGCAGGTCGCTGACAGAATAAGCAGATCGAAGTAAAGAGATTTTCTTATTTGCCATCAAGGTAGATCGCTGGGTTTAAAGGCGCCACTGCTAAAGGAGTTCACAGTTTTCAGAAGTATTAAAGCCATCATAGTTAAATCACCAGTCGAGGTCTGATCGCTGAAGTTGTCTAAAGAGGCATAGAGAAATTGCAGAAGCAGAAGACACCAGTTAAAGGTTCGGTGAGAAATATTGCAAAGGAGATCGATAACAGAGGAAAGCCAAGAAGCAGATCGGCACATAAAGGTCAAGGATAAGGGTAGACCGAGGGAGAGTGAGCAGCTCCAAGTCACCACAGCTAAGTGTCCAGATCGCTCAGAATAAACAATGAAAACAAATCTGATCGCAGTATTAAACGCAAAGAGACAATAGTGGTTTGAAATCCACCAAGGAAGTTATGGATCCGCAGATCTGAAGGAGAACACTGATTGAAGTCTAAAAGGAGTCAAGGCATGAGAAGCTGCCAGTTAATCAAACTAGAGAGCAGTACCTCTGTTTGACATCATGGGATCAGGTAATTATGTGCAGCCCTTAATTCCTTTTTCAACTGGTAAGAATTATGACAATTGGGCAATTAAGATGAAAACTTTGTTTCCTTCTCAAGATCTATTGGATTTTTTAGAGAATGGGTTTGTAAAAACACAGGATGAGTCAACATTAATATCAGATCAATTGAAAGAGCTTAAGGAGAAGACAAAAGGATTCAAAGGCTTTGCAATTCATTTAACAAGGTATGGAAGATAATATTTCAGTAGAATTTAAAGTTCAAGTACATCTAAGAAAGCATGGGAAACACTTGAGACAATATATCAAGGTACATCTAAGGTAAAAATAGTTTTGTTATAAGCATTTATAAGAGATTTTGAAAATTTGCAAATGAAAGATTCAGATTTAGTAGATCAATTTCAAGGTTCATTAATGAATGTGGTTAATCAAATTAGATTGAATGGCGATGAGTTATCATATCAAAAAGTTATTGAAAATATTCTTAGAAGTTTGCCTAGCAAGTTTGATACTATTGTAGTTGCAATTGAGATGTTGTTTGGATAATTGTTATCCCATGAATACAAGTTGAATAGAAATAAAAATGTTTCATTCGAGAATGCATTCAAATCACAAATATTATTTAGCAGAAGCAGAGGTAGAGGAAGAGGAAGAAAAAAATTCCAAAGAAAAAAAAGAAGAATTCCTAATCCAAGAGGAAGGCCAAATCAAGGTTTCAAATCTAAAAGGCATGGATATAATCAAGCACCACAAAGGTATGACAAGTCTAATATTCAATGTGATTATTGTATGAAGTTTGGACACTTTGCAAGTGAATGTCAAAAGAAACAAACAAATATAGGAAAGCAAAATGCATTTTTTTCTAAAACAAGTTCAAGCATTTTGTTTATCACATGTCATGTAGTTCAAGAAAATTCAATTGATTTTTGGTTTCTAGATTGTGGTTGTATCAATCACATGATAGGAAATAGAGATTTGTTTGAAAGCATGGATACTATAGTCAAATCAGAGGTGAAATTGGGCAATAATGATACAATGGTAGTCATGGGTAAAGGTATAGTCAATGTGGTAGCAAGTCATAGGAAGAGATATATTCCTGATGTTTACTTTATTTTTGGATTGAAAGCATAATCTTATAAGTATTGGTTAGCTTGTACAAAAGGGTTGCAAAATCATTTTTGAGAACAATGTTTGAACTATATTGGATGTACCTCCTAGTAACATGGTAATTGCAAGGGATGAAATGATAAAGAACATGATGTTTCCACTAATGATGAGGAGTGAAAACCTAGGAGGATTTGAAACAAATTTCAAGGAAAAATTTCAAGATCAAACATGGGTATGGATATCTTAATTTCAAAGGATTACATTTGATACAAAAGAAGAAAATAGTGAAAGGATTACCCCCCAATTTAGGAACTAATGAGTTCATGTGATAGTTGTATTTTCACAAAACAACAGAGAGCTAACTTTCCAAAGAAAATTCCATATAGAGCATGGGCACTTTTGCAACTTGTGTATACATATTATGTAGTCCAATGCAAACACCATCATTAGGGGGAAGAATTTATTTTGTAACTTTCATTGATGATTATATAAGAAAGGCATGGTTTTACTTTCTTGATTATAAATCTGAAGCATTTGGATAGTTCAAAGAATTCAAAGCATTTTTTGAGAAGAAAAGGGGCCTATTCATCAAGGTATTAAGATCTAATAAAGGAGGTGAATACAAATCAAATGAGTTCTTCTATTTTGCAAGTACCATGTCATAAAGAAATAATTAAACTACAAGTTACACACATCAACATAATGGTGTTGTAGAAATGAAGAATAGAACAATAATGGAGATGGCAAGAAGAATGTTGAAAGGCAAGAATCTATCTAATTAGTGGGTTGAAGTTGTAGCTTGTGCGGTATATATCTTGAACAAGTGTCTAACAAATAGTGTAAAAGACAAGATCCCTCAACAAGCATAGAGTGGTAAGTCTCATAGTGTATCACATTTTAGAATTTTTGGTTGTGTTGCATTTGCATTTGTGCCAAAGAAAACAAGAAGCAAGATGGATGATAGAGGTGAGAAGTGCATATTCATTGGTTATTGTGAATATTCAAAAGCATATAAGTTGTTCAATGTTACCACCAAGAAGGTTATTATAAGTATAGATGTTGTATTCAAAAAAGAACAATCTTGGGATAGAAATATAGATAAATCAATTTTAGTTAGTGCAACAATACCTCATAGTCAGGAAGAAAAATTTCAAGAAAGTCAAGATGATCAAAATAATGTGAGAAGGTACCCCATCAAGAACTGCACCAAGAGAAGAAGATCAATCATCAAGCCATTCCTCTTAATATTCACAAGTGAGTAATGATTCCAATCCTACACTTGCATCATTGAGATCAATAATTAGAGGTAAGAAATTTAGAAGTTTACAAGAAATTTATGATCAATGAGATAGAATAGATTTGTAATCAAATTTTTCTGTATTTGCACATGATCCTATGTATTATGAAGACGCAATTAAGGAAAAACATTGGGTTGAAATGGGTTTATAAAACTATGTTTAATGCAAATGGGGATGTTGAACAATAAATTAGTAGCTAAGGGGTTTAGACAATAATATGGAGTTGATTATAATGAAACGTTTGCATCACTAGGAATACTTGATATAGTTAGAATGGTATTAGTAATTGCAGCTCAACATGGTCAGAAAGTCTATCAAATGAATATAAAATGTGTTTTCTTGAATGGATTTTTAGAGGAAGAAGTCTATGTACAACAACCAAAAGGACATGTGGTGATTGAATATGAATACAAAGTATACAGGTTGAAAAAGGCACTTTATGGACTTAAGCAAGCACCTAGAGCATGGTATAGCCGATAGATGCAACATGATGGATAATGGATTCAAAAGGAGCAGCAATGAGCCTACATTATATATGAAGGTCAACAAGCAAGGTCAAATTTTGATTGTTTGTTTATATGTTGATGATTTGATCTTTACTAGAGATTTTTCTATAGACATGTTTAAATTAGCTATGAAAAAGGAATTTGAAATGACAGATTTGCAATTAATGAGATATTTTCTTGCCATTTATATTGTATAAAATGATAATGGGATTTTCATTTGTCAAGCTAAGTATGCAAAGGATGTGTTGAAGAGGTTTAGAATGGTGAATTGAACATCATCATTGACTCCTATTGCCATAGGTACAAAACTTAGCAAAGATGATAATGGGTCCAATGTTAATTCAACCATATTCAAAAGACTTGTTGGAAGTTTGATGTATCTCACAACAACTAGGCTAGATATTATGTATGGAGTTAGTTGGATATCTAGATTCATGGACTCACCAAAAGATTCACATTTGAATGTTGGAAAAATAACATTGAGGTATCTTGCAAGGACTATTGAATAGAGCATACGATACTCCACAACTGATAAGTTTAAATTTGTTGGATATAAAGATAGTGATTTTTCAAGCAACATTGATGATTAAAAGAGCACTTCAAGATATATATTTCACTTTGGAACAGGTATTATTACATGGGAACCAATGAAATAACTTATAGTGACAATCTCATCTGTAAAAGCATGATATGTGGCAAGTACATCAACTACATGTCAAGGAGTATGGATGCAAAGAGTTTTGATGGATTTTATGCATGAGAAACAAAAACCTACATTTTTTTTTGTGATAATAAGTTGGAAATTGTGCTATCAAAGTGTAGAGTAGGGGATTTGTCACCCATGGGACTCCAAGTCACAGGAGAGTCCCAAGGAATGAGCTTCCCTAAACTACCTCAAGTTGACTAGATAGATTGAAAAGAATAAAAGATTGATGCTAAAAAGGAAGGGCAAGTAGTGCACCACTTTCTTTCTACTAAAACCAAGTGTTTACATAGTTAGAAGAGTTGGCTACATAGGTTTCAATCTACTTCCTAGACAACTCACTATCTAAGGATGGAAGCATAGATCTCAAACTCCAGCGTGGCATGCTCGCATCCTAGGGACATGCTAGTGTCCTATACAGACAAAGGTCTAGAAAGAAAATTGAAAACACTACGAGCCTACTAACTATTTGACTAGTTATTCTTTTGTAATTTGATAGAAAGTAGAAAAGCACTATAACAAAAAATACAACAAAGGGAATATTTGAAATTAACTATTCTAGAAATGACGAAGAAAGGATAGAAAAGGAAATTTTACTTCCCATGACATAGATTCTTCAATCAGCTCCACTTGAATGTGTCTACACACATAAAAAAAATAAAAAAAATTGGGCTGTGTTTGAGGTCTGCCTCAGTTAGACCATTGTTTTGATGTTCCCACCTCCATAGATAGTCAAGATGCCACAAGATATAGAAATTGATAAAGAAAGTAGAAATGAAGTAATTATACAACTAGATAGAAAGTAAATACAATGGAAATGTTATCCAATAAGCATGATGATGCAATATAGAAAAACACAACATTACCTTCCCAACTACAAGCTCTCAAGGCCAATAGTGGAAGGAATAGAGTGACACCACCATTAGGGAAGGTGAAGCTTGGAAATCCTATAATGGTTATGGTGTCTCAATGACAGTATGCTATTGGAGTGAAAGTGAGAAGGTTGCAGCAAGAACAATGGTGTAGAAGGAAGAATGAAGTGAGAATGAGAAAGTGAAGTGTTAGAATGTGTGAGAGATCATGAAAGAATGATGCAATGAGAATGAATTGAGTTTTGAATGATAAAAATGGAATCAAGAGGTTGATTTTCATCAGTCAAGGGAGGCAAGGAATGTTACTCTTTGTAGCCAATAGAAAACATAAAGTTTATGTAGACCACAAAGGCAGGTATCTTTTTAGGATGGAAGTATGGTGCACGAACATCTACATGACATGTGTGTGCCCCTGACAAAAATTTTTCCATCAATGTAAAAAAAAATGCGACTGGGTTGAAGGACAAGGTGGCCGCAATGGATTTTGCATCATTGATTTTATATTTTCTAAATTAGGGGAAATTAAATGGGGAATTTTTCTAGAGTGAAAATTCACGCCATTATGTATTTTTCCCCCACTTTATTGAGAATACGTGTCAGTGTGGATGCAAGGTAAATTAGAAACATATTAACGAGAATATACCTTAACCATTAGGGAAGAAGATTTTTTATTTTGCACACCTGGAGATGAAGGATGCAACTCCACTAGTTCTCAATCCTGTGGGGCAACCTTGATGTGAAATAGAGAGAGATGTATCCACAGGTTCTTGGTCCTATGATGTTTTGCATAATCTTTACAAGTTCTCAGTCCTACAAAGGAAGTACCATAGGTTCCTAGTCCTACAGTGATTGACATGGAAGGCTTCTATAGGATCTCAGTCCTATAGAATTTGACATGAAATATCCTTATAGATTTTTAGTCCTACAATGCAAGCTTGAAAAGGTGCTTGGTCTTCTTAGGAAAGATTGGTGTAGAAGATCTTTACTGGTTGTCAGTCCTACAAACCAACATGTTAATCTACAGACAAAACATGTTAGGAAGAAAATCCAAAACACACGCACATATCACACAACATGCAATTAGAGGAGAATTTTTCAAAGGACGTGCCTTTGGGAACCCTTGAAGATAGCAAGGGGCCCATTTAAAGAGACGCTTTGATTTAAAAAGAATGTAATTTCCAAAATTGATTCTATCATCAAGGAATCATTTTCAAAGATCTCTCTTTCATCATTAAATCTAGTGGAAAGAATGATCCTTCTCAAAGGAAATTTTTCAGACTTCTTCATTAGAAAAAGTACTCCTTTTTCAAAGGAAAATTTTAAGATTCTTTCATTAGTAAAAATTCTTTTTTTGAGAGAAAAAATTTACCAAGGGGTCCTTGTAGAAGAATGCACCATTTGGAAAATGAAATTTTTTTAGTAAGGGATTCTTTGGCCAAATAATTCACCTTATTGAAAATTAGAAAATCATGGTAGCGGGTGATCCCATAATAGTGGTTTACAATTTTTGGCCAAACTGGACACTGAAATTATAATTTTTAACTAAATCTTCACATTCGGGCACCTATAGCAGCTAAATCATGAGGAATTTGAAGATGGTGTAAACTAGAGTCTCATCAAATTTTGTTTGTAGATTCTAAAAATATTTTTTTCAAAATTTTTGGAATCAAATTGCACTTCGTTTTCCATCTCCCACAAAAATTGATTTTTTTCAGAAAACATTTTTAAAAAGTGACACACACCGTATAACACATAACTTTTTTTCCATGAAGGATAAAATTCTAATTCTTTCAAATTTAGATTTTTATCTCTGATATCTAGTGCTTACACTTGGTTAGATATTTTTATTGAATATTTTTCCTTAATCAAGTTTCAAAGTCAAACTAATTACAATTTAGACACACGACCCATAACAGTAACTTTTTTGTATATGTCAAAATTTAATTTAATTTTTTGTTGGATCAAGGACTTCAATATCTGGTGCACTCATATTTTTCAATTTTTTTTGATAATCTTCTATTTTTCCACATGTGAAGAAAAAAAAAATTCATTTTCAATGAAAAACCTATGTTTAATAAAACTTAAAAAACAAATACATAACAAAACCAAAACATATTAAAATTATATTCATTGGATAGCTTGTTCTAAGGAATACCATAATCCTTTGAAATAAATTTTAAATGAATTCATTTGATTCCCCAAAAGCTAAATCAAAAGTATTTTTTATCAGCATTTTGATAGGTGTAAAGGAGACACATTAATAGGTATGGTTTAAAACTAGCGAGGTTCTACCCAAGGGGGTTTGATCTAAGGTGATTTTATCAAACCCTCTTCAATTGGAATCCTTAAAATGCAACTTTTTAAGGTTAAATCATTATATTTTCTAAAAATATGTGATTTCAGCTAAAATTCGTTCCTCTCAGGAATTGTAAACCACTATTGTGACAGCACCCTAGCCCCCCCTTGGATGGTGTGTGCTACATAAAGGAGTGTGTAACATCCTAAGGAGACAAAGGAGAGGCAACGATGTTGTGTCCCCTGAGACATAGAAATATGTAATCATAGAACGTTGTCACATATGTGAGGGACAACACATAAGAACCACAACATCATGAAAAGGATAGAGAGAGACAAGAAATGATAAAGAAAACAAGAGATAGGGAAATCTGAGAGTTCAAGGTTAGATCTGTTCATAGATATAAATAGGTACAACATGATGTATGAATGAACGATCATCAATCCCCGAAGTTCCTAGATCGTGAAAAAGAGCACATGAAGATAAAATAAAAATAAAAACTGGGTCAACATGGAAGAGGGCTTAAATTCCCCCATCACTTTGCATCATCCCCAATTGTTGAAATTAAAATTCATGACATATAAAAGAATGATGAGACAAATATAGGAAGCGCACGAGAAATTTTTCCACACCTCTATCTAAGCACCTACAAGGGTAGCAAGGGTTCTCTAGGCAGGATCACAAACACAAAAAGGCAAGCATAGGGGAACACAAACATGCACAAAAATCTATGCTATAGGTAAAGAAGACGTACCACCCTACTCATTGACCAGCAAGTCATTTTTTTCCCAATCTAGATCATTATAGGGCAAGGGAGGACAAGAATACAAAGGTTGGATAGCAAGAGTAGTACCCTTCGACTCCCTTTCAACAAGGGACAAGGAAGAAGGCCCCTCAAGGTATTCTTCATTGAGCTCTTGTGAGGTAAAGTTCATCGATCTCGCAAAGATGGAGGACATAGCTAGGATATTATCTACTAAGTTAAACATGCACTTCAATAAAGTGTCATGTGTTAACTAGGTGGGAGAAGAAGGCCCCCGAGATCCACTACCAGCCTCATCAAGAGGGTCAATAAAAAGCTCAAGGTATGTAGGGGACACCTCTGTCATGAGGATGGCACAAGCAAAAATAGGACTAGCTCCCAAAGAAGGTCAACCATTTTTTTAGCCACCACTCGAACCGAGGTTATCCTTTGGCTTACACTTCAGTGGATGATTTTGGATCCCCACATAGTAAGTAGAGGTGAAGGAGGGAGAAGATAGAGCTGTAACTATTGCCACCATTGTGTTTGACATGTATATAGGCTGAGAAAAATGAGGGATGTTTGGGAGGGACATTAAGAGAGGAGGCTCCATGGAAGGAGTGATGAAGAAATGCACCCTTTTGGGGTGAGAATCAGCAACACCCACTAAGAGAGCTGGAAGTAGAACAAAGGTGATTAGAACTGAGGAAAAAGGATAAAAAGGAAGAGACATAGTAGAAGATGCAAAAATAGGAGCTACTATCTCCCCCTCCTTCTGTAAGAGCTTTTTCTGTGACTAGATCCTTTCACCCGCACTTGTGCTCATGCACAAGATGGTTATGTCAACTTCGGGGACTAGAAGTTGAAGCCTCAAAAGAGATAGCAGGATCCTATTTTACCATAGGAAATTGTCTTCCACAACCATGGCTAGTGGAAAGACACCCTCCTAGATAGGAGCAGAAGTCAGGAAAATAAGATAAGAGATGACATCAAGTGGAGAAGCAAACATAAATACTTCAATAATGCGCCTCTTCTAATTCACTGCTAGAGAAGCCAGAGGAGGAACGATAGGATCTAGTAGAGGTTGAAACATAGAAACAACTCCATGAGGACCTTTTCCCTTGTCATAGACAATGATTATAGGAACTATGGCTAAGACAAGAAGCTCAAAAACTTGGTGCATAGATTTTTTCAAAGAAGGAACCATCAATCTTCCCATTTGATGTATGGGAGTAAGATCTGAAGATGCCACAACATGGCAATAAATAGAAGCATATGGAGCAGAGGATGTAGAAGAGGAAGGCCCTTGGGAATGAGCAAGCTTCCCCTTACCCTTTTGTTGGAAGGAGGAAGCAACTTCCTACTACACAATCATCAAGTCTTTCATAGAGATAGCATAGGGAGACACTAAATAACTCACCTTTGGTGCCTTGCCCATAATCTTATACTTAACATAAGAACAATACATCAAATACCCCTAGGAGGGAGAGGTTGGATTGGAGCAGGCCAAAAGTGGTCCAATAAAAAGTCCCCATACAACACCAACGATTTATAACTAGTGTTGTGCAGTACGTGCATAGAGCCTTCATGAGAGAAATTGAGACACTTGTGAAGCATGAAAGTGACACCATTCATGTAGACTAGCCAAGGAATTCCTAGCCTCACTCTAAATAGGTTTGAATATATAGGATTATAACAAAGGAAGTATAAATGGCTCTAGGTACTACAAAGATTGAAAGAGAAATAGAGCCAATAGGAGGAACTAAGAGTCTATCATGTGCATGGATAGTGGCCTTCGACTCTTCATATTCCTCTTGGTTCAAAGTTTTTATAAGTAGAGTTTCTTTAATTATAACATTCACTTGGCTCATTGAGTCAATTAGGATACTAGTCACAATGTTTCCATTGATTTGAGAGGGAATGTATTATAAGGGAGAGGGCTCCTTATTTAGAGGCAGGTCTTACAAAGTAAATGTTATGTCAAGTGATGTGCTTATAGATTGGGTAGGAGGAATATGCGAGAATGAGACCATATTCATGTATCCTAATGGGACAAACCCAAAGGAAGTAGACGATTCAACAATTATGTTTGAAAAATGAGACACAAATGGGTCAGTATTGAGTTTCAATTCACTATGATCCTTTTCCATAGACTTGTTAGAATTTTTTGTACCATAATATAAATAGTCATGGATCTCATGATGCAGGTGCACACATCTTTTGGTATCATTTCTGTGTACTTGGTCGTACTGGCAGAATTGTTTCTCATCATACCAATCAGGATAGGGCCCAATAAGAGGTCAAGGGTCTAGTGATGTTAGGAATTTGTCTTTTAATAACCTTTTCAAGACAAAATTTTAAGAACCAAATAGCTTTGTAAAGTGCTTGTTGTGCTTCGGGCCCTTGTTCTTTGATGTAGAGACCACATTTACAATAACCTTATTCTTACTATACACCAACACTACTGAGTGACCATTTGAATGGGACCATGAGGAAGATCCCCCGAACTATGCAACAATTTGTTGGTACTCTCATAATGTAGCACATAGATGTGCAAAAGAGGGATAATTCATCAAGGCAATTTTTTCCTTCCAAGGCCTCTATAGGTTTCCAATGAAAACAATTTGAACATTCGAGTTGAGCAAAGGATAAAATATTTTTGAGAACAATTCTTGATAATGAGTGATACAATTATTTATCTTCTCGTGGTCCCCTTTCTTACATTGGACAACATCTGAAAAGTTCATATTTGTTCTAATATTAGCTTGGAACTATTGGAGAAAATGATTTACCAGTTGATCAAACAAAAACATAGAATTATTTGCTAAGGAATAGTACCACTCAAGGGAACTATCCTTGAGAGACCTTGGAAACAACTTAGCCATTAGAGCATTGGGAAGAAAGAAGTCGGTGCACATGGTGTTAAACATCGAAATGTGAATATGAGGATCTCCTTTACCATCATAATTTTTCAAACTTTATAATTTCCATCCCTGAGGGATAGGATTGTTTAGAATGTCAATTGATAAAGGACTATGATGAAAGAAGGCGTAAACGATAGGTTGTGAAGTAGCACTAAACAAGTTCACTAGTTGGTTTTGCATCTGATCCATTCTCTGCAAGAAGGCACTCAAAATAGGGTTAGATGACAAAATAGGATTAGTGGAATAGCCACTACAACCACCAAGGCCAACAAGCCCCATTCCAGTAGAGACCTCATCACTAGGACCAACATAGGCTCCATAATTTCCAACAAGAATATTAGAGCTAGTAGAGTTGAAACCCAAGGGTACCTTGTTTACTTTAATGATGGGGGGCTGCTAAGGAACAACAATAGTGTTGATAAACGGGCTTGTCTCAACCATGTATAGAAACACCTTCGGAATCAATACTTCTATGTATCTTTTAGTGGTCTTGGACCTAAGGTCTTGAGCAACACCTAACCTAGGGTTGTATGATGGCATGTGAGTGTACACTATATCAAAAAGGACCCATTGAAATTCTAGACCCACTCAGTCCATTTCCAACATAATTCTCAAGTCATTAACAACCTTAGCAGCCCTAGCCAAAATTCTTTCTTTTCCTAAATACTCCCCTATAGCGTAGAAAAATGTAGATCCTTTTATATTTTCACACTTAATTTGTAATTAATGTCAATTTGGACTTAGTTATGCCTTATTTTAGTATTATAAAGTGTTCCCCTTTACAATTTCACACTTCTTTAGGGATCCTTTAATTAATCGAGCTTAATTTTCCTTAATTGGCCCCTTAATTCATTTTCCAAGCCTCTTTTGTTATATTTTCTAAACAAGAAACCTGAAATTCATTAATGACTTAACATAACACTTCTCATTGAGCAATGTGTGTCCTAGGGTTAGGGACCTACGACCCATTCGCCCATGGGAAAATGGGTCCTCCCTTAGACCTAGGACCTAAATATAAATTATGTTTTTGGCGATATTTTAATGTTTTCAAATCTATATATAGATTTTGGCTTGCAATATTTGAATTTTGGGAAATTAAGGATACATATCTATAAATATAAGGTTATTTCAATATGCGTCATCTAAGAGTTTCCAAGCTAGACTATTTTCATGAGATGAAGTTAGAGTTCAAGATAATTTCAAGAGCAATTCAAGGCATTCAAAGTAAAATTTATGGAAGATTTATTGTAGAAATCAAGATACAATTGTCATGTCAAAGTCTTATTGCATCATGCATGTTATTGGAGATAATATCATGATGTAGGTTTCATGATCCATTCAAGTATTCAAAGCATTATTTCAATTCAAGATTCAAGTGTCAAGATCCACTTCCATTGCAGCCACTCTGTGCAAGTTACAGATTTACATTCCAAGTTTTATCCAATGGTTTGGTGAGTTGTGACAGTGAGTTGTTCATTCATCATTCCTTTCATGCTATTTTGTTTCATTTCAAGGTTTAATTACCAAAAAAAGGTTTGACCAAGGAAAACCCCCATTCACCAAAAAAAAAACATTTTTCTCTCTTCATTTGTGTTTTTAGAATTAGGTGGAAGAAATCTTGAAAATCTCTTGAAGAGAAACATTGAAGAAGTTGTCAAAGTTGTAAAAATCATCATAAAAGTTGTCATCTCACAAAAACTCACCTAAATAATTTATTTCTAGCTTTTGAAACTTGAAACCAGGGAAAACTGAAGGATTTAGATTTGTAGTAGAGGCTCCCAAAAGTTGCATACAAACCCTAACTTAGGACCCATTAGTCCTTTCGCGAATGAGTCCCAGATCACCTTAAAATTTTGACTTTTTGTGAAAGGTACATTTAGATCTACCTCTTTTTGATTTGCATTTTTTTTATGGTTCTATTAGTATTGAGCTTAATCTAGTTGTTCTAAGTGTTAGATTACATTTTGGTGTTGATTTACTATTTTTAGTTTTTCTCCCCAAGTGTTAATTGACTAGAACCTCGTCTTGACACCAAAAAAAAATTGTAAATTCACACTCTAACTTGATTCACCTAAGGGTTGATAATCATTTTATTATGTGGATCAGATTTCATAATGAATTGAGGAAGAATAGTCCCATCATATTCAATTGATACCCCAACCTATTTTTCTTCATTTCATTTTGGTGAACCCAACCCTTTGAGCATTGTATTTTTTTTATTTTCACCCTAGATCTAGTTCTTGCATTCATTTGTATTGCACTGCATTGAATTGAATCTCATTTAAAGGGTTGTTTAAATTGCATTAGTTTGCATCTCATTTAGGGTTTTAGAATTACATTTTTGCATCTCTTAAATTCTAAAACAATACAAAAAGCCAGGCATTTTGCAAATCATTTACGTAGCATTCCATCACCATTCATTTACATTTAAAAATTGAATAAAAAATTGCACATAAAATTAGCTCTCCTAAGTTTTCATTTAGTCATATTTTTCATTAGCATTCAAGCTTTAATTTCACAAAAAGTTGAAATTGTACCTCACTATTTGAAACCAGAATATGCAAACTACAAGAATCAACTCAAAAATTTGTATTAAAAAAAAAACCCTAATCTAGGACCCAATTGCCCAAGGCCCAAAATGAGTCCCTGATTAGGATTGTTTCCTAAATTTATGGGAATTAAAACATCTATTTTTGTATTTTGTTTAACTATTTTTTATTTTTTTGTTTCAGTTTGTAGAATTTTTGTTAATTGGAATTAATCATATTAAGCTTCATTTGATAAAGCTGGTGCATTGTGTGAATTCAAAATTACATTTACAAGACATCACTTTTATCTTTTCACATAGTATAATCAAAAAATTATCTTGTTTCAAATCTAGAAATTGCTTTTACATATTTATATTGCACTCTACATGTTAGGTTAGTTGATTGCATTTCACCTTCTTTCCATTTTGGGTATACATTGACTTTGTTAAACTTGTATTAGATTCACAACTTGGTGTCTTATTATCAACACTATCATAAGATGTAGTTTAAGACTCATGTCATCACACGATACACCATTCATCATGGATATTGGGTTCTCCAACTCCTTCACTCATAGTGTTGTACTAATCAACCCACTATGGATCATAGTCTTCATACATCATTTCCAATGATTTCCCTACCCACAACTAATGTGCATGATGTTAAAAAAATGGTTGCTAAAGTCCTGCAAGAGAACATAAGAAGGATAGATGAAGAAATAGAAAAAATGCAAAAAATTATCACTTCTGAAAAAATTGCTAGTAGTGTCATTCCTGTTTTAGATAATGAGTAAAATGCTTGAAAATGAACATGGAATAGAGATTGTGCAAATTATAGCTCATATTGTTGATAAACATGTCCCTACCATGACTAGTTGTGCTCAAGCTTTGGGGTATACTCAAAGCCAAGGTGGAAATTCAATTCCTCCTTCCACAACCCTTACCTTTATTCCTACATACACTAGTACTCATGTTACTACAATCATTAAAACTATTAGCAATGTCAACACTTCCTTAGGTATTTACATTGGGAATCCTTCTAGCTTTGTGAATTCAAATCTCATATCTGCTCAACCATCCCCCCTCACAAGTTTAAAATTTTCTCACA
The DNA here is from genome assembly GCA_007258455.2 of Sequoia sempervirens. Classification (NCBI taxonomy): domain Eukaryota; kingdom Viridiplantae; phylum Streptophyta; class Pinopsida; order Cupressales; family Cupressaceae; genus Sequoia; species Sequoia sempervirens. The sequence continues at coordinate 69,397 of VDFB02093239.1, forward strand.
CTCCACATACATACACAACTCCACCTTATTCACCTCCATCTCTCAATATCAACAATGATCCAATCCTTAACACACTTTTGAAAAAATCCCACAACTAAACCAAAACAACAATATCCAACCTTCACAATACATCAAAACCAATCCGTTATCCTTGGCGATATTGAGAACATAAATGCCACAAGGTATAGAGGTTTGTAGGTGTGAGAAATATGGTGGGAAAGGAGATAATTTTAGCCATGTTTCCATTTATACAACATTATGGAGTGACTTCATTTTTTAAGATAAACTCTTGGCTAAGCTATTCCCTTGATCCTTGAAAGATTTTTCCTTAGAGTAGTTTTGCTCCCTACCAAATAATTCAATTATTTCATTCAATGAATGTATTGATGCTTTTTACAACCACTTCCAAACTCACATGATTCCTAAGATTTCCTTAGCTGATTTGATGACATGTAAATAGAAGGTTGATGAAAAGGTCACTAATTTTTAGCACGATACCAAATTATTTACTCACAAATAAACATTAATATTTCTAATGCAAACCTTCAAATAATGTTTATTTCTAATTTACAAGACAAAATCCAAACTAAGCTGGAGATGTTAATGTTTCCTAAAGCTCCACACAAATATGTACAACCCTTCATGATTACCAAAATTTGGTTTGTAGTTGTGAAGTAAAAATTCCCTCTAACCATCTTGAAAATTCCCAATCCACACCTTAAACCAACTATCAACCTTTCAAGAAACAAAATAAGGAATTTCTACAACTTTACCCCCCCTTAATCAAATCAAAATGTTGACACCCAAGTGGTTTCTATGAATATGAAAAAACCATATGCCTTTGTGGATAGAAATAGACAATTTACACGTTTACTTGGTACCCTTCATAATATCATGTTACAGCTCTTAGATAAGAATCTGATTTCCCTACCTTTTGTTAGAGCTCCTGATCCTACTAAGACTTTACCTTCAAACTATAAACCATATACCTATTTCCATTTTCATCAAAAAAATGGACATGATACAGAACATTGTAAGCATCTTAAATATTGTGTGCAAGACCTCATTGATTCTAATCATATTCAAATCAATGGTGTTAATGATCAAGGTAATAAGTCTATAGCTTCTAATAAAAATTTCCAAATCTTTACCAATCCAATGCCTAATCATAATATCTCCTTTGTCAAGGCTAGTGAAACAAAGAATGATGTGATGAATGTTGACGCGGATGATGAAAACATGAAAGACAATTAGAACAACCTTATTGATGGTTTGGTTGGATTTATTGATGCTAAACCTTGTAAGGTCCTAACTAAGATGCTACTTGACATTACTTTATCATAGTTGAAGACATACTTAAACACACACCTGATGATCCTCTTTAAATAGCTAGAAGAATCAATGAGAAACCTAATAATGGGATATTAATTGATCTCGTCTATGTAGAGAATGTGATCACTAAAGAATTCCTATTTGTGCATAAGATTTATCAAGATACATATGAAAGATTGAAAGCATGGATAAAAATGCATAATGGTTTCTCTTTCCCTACGACAGGTTTGATAAATCTCCCTTTAAAAGTTGGACCAAAAGAATTGTCCCATTCACCATCATCTAGACCTCAGTCCAATTTTATGTGAAGTTAGGCTATCCATGGCTTAGCTCCATGAATTTTTTCATGTTAGTTTTGCATAAATTCTTAAAGTTTCCATTTGGAAGTGAAATATTTACAACATAGTGGCTTTAATCATGTGTCTTCCCATGGGAACTTTTCATTAGATTTCTTTTGGCCTAAGCCTATTGAACTTATTTGATCCTGTGAAGACTTCTTTTTCAAATCCTATCAAAAATTTAAGGCAAAGTACATAGCAGAATTATCCCTTACCAATTTTCCTCAACCCATGATTGAGCCTCCTATCCTTGATGAAACCATGCTTGAACCAAAATCTCTTCTAAGTAACCAAGACTAGCCTATGACAAATCCTCCCCCTATTTCATATAAGATATAATGAGATAATAAAATCAATCACGTTGTGCCTCCTAAAGTCAAACAAGTTTATAAAGCTAATGAGAAAGTTATTGAACATCCTCCCATGTTCTTTCCATTCCTCCCTTAAGGGAAGAAAAGAATCCTATGGTTCACAAATCCATTCCTACAAAATCACAACTTGAAAACCAAATGAAAATAAATTGAAATTATAGAGAGTGTAGGCGTAGACGTCGTGTTATTTCTCGTTTGTCACAAGAAAAAGAAGAAAATAATAACATAGAAAAACATAATCCAAACTTGTCTCAAGCGATGCATGATGCCTCTCCACCCTCGCCGCAATAGTAACAAACTTCTATAGATATGGTCATTAGACCTCTTATTGTGATTAACTTGGATGATGATAATAAAATTGCAAAGATTGATGAACAAGTGCATAATGAGTTGAATTCATTGTTTTCCTCTTCTATGAGCTTAAATTATGATCCTCCTAATAGTAATGTTGAACTTGGTGCTTGTCCAAGTTTGGCACTTGATGTTGTCTCGTTGGCTAGTTATTTTCCTTCTACATATACTAATCAAGATTGTGATGCAGATGACTTGCTATAGGTTGAGTCGCATGTGCCTTACTAGTTTTGTTTTTGTCTTTCATGTTCTTTGTGTGAT
>VDFB02093239.1:72149-118997 GCA_007258455.2 Sequoia sempervirens
CCAACGATTTATAACTAGTGTTGTGCAGTACGTGCATAGAGCCTTCATGAGAGAAATTGAGACACTTGTGAAGCATGAAAGTGACACCATTCATGTAGACTAGCCAAGGAATTCCTAGCCTCACTCTAAATAGGTTTGAATATATAGGATTATAACAAAGGAAGTATAAATGGCTCTAGGTACTACAAAGATTGAAAGAGAAATAGAGCCAATAGGAGGAACTAAGAGTCTATCATGTGCATGGATAGTGGCCTTCGACTCTTCATATTCCTCTTGGTTCAAAGTTTTTATAAGTAGAGTTTCTTTAATTATAACATTCACTTGGCTCATTGAGTCAATTAGGATACTAGTCACAATGTTTCCATTGATTTGAGAGGGAATGTATTATAAGGGAGAGGGCTCCTTATTTAGAGGCAGGTCTTACAAAGTAAATGTTATGTCAAGTGATGTGCTTATAGATTGGGTAGGAGGAATATGCGAGAATGAGACCATATTCATGTATCCTAATGGGACAAACCCAAAGGAAGTAGACGATTCAACAATTATGTTTGAAAAATGAGACACAAATGGGTCAGTATTGAGTTTCAATTCACTATGATCCTTTTCCATAGACTTGTTAGAATTTTTTGTACCATAATATAAATAGTCATGGATCTCATGATGCAGGTGCACACATCTTTTGGTATCATTTCTGTGTACTTGGTCGTACTGGCAGAATTGTTTCTCATCATACCAATCAGGATAGGGCCCAATAAGAGGTCAAGGGTCTAGTGATGTTAGGAATTTGTCTTTTAATAACCTTTTCAAGACAAAATTTTAAGAACCAAATAGCTTTGTAAAGTGCTTGTTGTGCTTCGGGCCCTTGTTCTTTGATGTAGAGACCACATTTACAATAACCTTATTCTTACTATACACCAACACTACTGAGTGACCATTTGAATGGGACCATGAGGAAGATCCCCCGAACTATGCAACAATTTGTTGGTACTCTCATAATGTAGCACATAGATGTGCAAAAGAGGGATAATTCATCAAGGCAATTTTTTCCTTCCAAGGCCTCTATAGGTTTCCAATGAAAACAATTTGAACATTCGAGTTGAGCAAAGGATAAAATATTTTTGAGAACAATTCTTGATAATGAGTGATACAATTATTTATCTTCTCGTGGTCCCCTTTCTTACATTGGACAACATCTGAAAAGTTCATATTTGTTCTAATATTAGCTTGGAACTATTGGAGAAAATGATTTACCAGTTGATCAAACAAAAACATAGAATTATTTGCTAAGGAATAGTACCACTCAAGGGAACTATCCTTGAGAGACCTTGGAAACAACTTAGCCATTAGAGCATTGGGAAGAAAGAAGTCGGTGCACATGGTGTTAAACATCGAAATGTGAATATGAGGATCTCCTTTACCATCATAATTTTTCAAACTTTATAATTTCCATCCCTGAGGGATAGGATTGTTTAGAATGTCAATTGATAAAGGACTATGATGAAAGAAGGCGTAAACGATAGGTTGTGAAGTAGCACTAAACAAGTTCACTAGTTGGTTTTGCATCTGATCCATTCTCTGCAAGAAGGCACTCAAAATAGGGTTAGATGACAAAATAGGATTAGTGGAATAGCCACTACAACCACCAAGGCCAACAAGCCCCATTCCAGTAGAGACCTCATCACTAGGACCAACATAGGCTCCATAATTTCCAACAAGAATATTAGAGCTAGTAGAGTTGAAACCCAAGGGTACCTTGTTTACTTTAATGATGGGGGGCTGCTAAGGAACAACAATAGTGTTGATAAACGGGCTTGTCTCAACCATGTATAGAAACACCTTCGGAATCAATACTTCTATGTATCTTTTAGTGGTCTTGGACCTAAGGTCTTGAGCAACACCTAACCTAGGGTTGTATGATGGCATGTGAGTGTACACTATATCAAAAAGGACCCATTGAAATTCTAGACCCACTCAGTCCATTTCCAACATAATTCTCAAGTCATTAACAACCTTAGCAGCCCTAGCCAAAATTCTTTCTTTTCCTAAATACTCCCCTATAGCGTAGAAAAATGTAGATCCTTTTATATTTTCACACTTAATTTGTAATTAATGTCAATTTGGACTTAGTTATGCCTTATTTTAGTATTATAAAGTGTTCCCCTTTACAATTTCACACTTCTTTAGGGATCCTTTAATTAATCGAGCTTAATTTTCCTTAATTGGCCCCTTAATTCATTTTCCAAGCCTCTTTTGTTATATTTTCTAAACAAGAAACCTGAAATTCATTAATGACTTAACATAACACTTCTCATTGAGCAATGTGTGTCCTAGGGTTAGGGACCTACGACCCATTCGCCCATGGGAAAATGGGTCCTCCCTTAGACCTAGGACCTAAATATAAATTATGTTTTTGGCGATATTTTAATGTTTTCAAATCTATATATAGATTTTGGCTTGCAATATTTGAATTTTGGGAAATTAAGGATACATATCTATAAATATAAGGTTATTTCAATATGCGTCATCTAAGAGTTTCCAAGCTAGACTATTTTCATGAGATGAAGTTAGAGTTCAAGATAATTTCAAGAGCAATTCAAGGCATTCAAAGTAAAATTTATGGAAGATTTATTGTAGAAATCAAGATACAATTGTCATGTCAAAGTCTTATTGCATCATGCATGTTATTGGAGATAATATCATGATGTAGGTTTCATGATCCATTCAAGTATTCAAAGCATTATTTCAATTCAAGATTCAAGTGTCAAGATCCACTTCCATTGCAGCCACTCTGTGCAAGTTACAGATTTACATTCCAAGTTTTATCCAATGGTTTGGTGAGTTGTGACAGTGAGTTGTTCATTCATCATTCCTTTCATGCTATTTTGTTTCATTTCAAGGTTTAATTACCAAAAAAAGGTTTGACCAAGGAAAACCCCCATTCACCAAAAAAAAAACATTTTTCTCTCTTCATTTGTGTTTTTAGAATTAGGTGGAAGAAATCTTGAAAATCTCTTGAAGAGAAACATTGAAGAAGTTGTCAAAGTTGTAAAAATCATCATAAAAGTTGTCATCTCACAAAAACTCACCTAAATAATTTATTTCTAGCTTTTGAAACTTGAAACCAGGGAAAACTGAAGGATTTAGATTTGTAGTAGAGGCTCCCAAAAGTTGCATACAAACCCTAACTTAGGACCCATTAGTCCTTTCGCGAATGAGTCCCAGATCACCTTAAAATTTTGACTTTTTGTGAAAGGTACATTTAGATCTACCTCTTTTTGATTTGCATTTTTTTTATGGTTCTATTAGTATTGAGCTTAATCTAGTTGTTCTAAGTGTTAGATTACATTTTGGTGTTGATTTACTATTTTTAGTTTTTCTCCCCAAGTGTTAATTGACTAGAACCTCGTCTTGACACCAAAAAAAAATTGTAAATTCACACTCTAACTTGATTCACCTAAGGGTTGATAATCATTTTATTATGTGGATCAGATTTCATAATGAATTGAGGAAGAATAGTCCCATCATATTCAATTGATACCCCAACCTATTTTTCTTCATTTCATTTTGGTGAACCCAACCCTTTGAGCATTGTATTTTTTTTATTTTCACCCTAGATCTAGTTCTTGCATTCATTTGTATTGCACTGCATTGAATTGAATCTCATTTAAAGGGTTGTTTAAATTGCATTAGTTTGCATCTCATTTAGGGTTTTAGAATTACATTTTTGCATCTCTTAAATTCTAAAACAATACAAAAAGCCAGGCATTTTGCAAATCATTTACGTAGCATTCCATCACCATTCATTTACATTTAAAAATTGAATAAAAAATTGCACATAAAATTAGCTCTCCTAAGTTTTCATTTAGTCATATTTTTCATTAGCATTCAAGCTTTAATTTCACAAAAAGTTGAAATTGTACCTCACTATTTGAAACCAGAATATGCAAACTACAAGAATCAACTCAAAAATTTGTATTAAAAAAAAAACCCTAATCTAGGACCCAATTGCCCAAGGCCCAAAATGAGTCCCTGATTAGGATTGTTTCCTAAATTTATGGGAATTAAAACATCTATTTTTGTATTTTGTTTAACTATTTTTTATTTTTTTGTTTCAGTTTGTAGAATTTTTGTTAATTGGAATTAATCATATTAAGCTTCATTTGATAAAGCTGGTGCATTGTGTGAATTCAAAATTACATTTACAAGACATCACTTTTATCTTTTCACATAGTATAATCAAAAAATTATCTTGTTTCAAATCTAGAAATTGCTTTTACATATTTATATTGCACTCTACATGTTAGGTTAGTTGATTGCATTTCACCTTCTTTCCATTTTGGGTATACATTGACTTTGTTAAACTTGTATTAGATTCACAACTTGGTGTCTTATTATCAACACTATCATAAGATGTAGTTTAAGACTCATGTCATCACACGATACACCATTCATCATGGATATTGGGTTCTCCAACTCCTTCACTCATAGTGTTGTACTAATCAACCCACTATGGATCATAGTCTTCATACATCATTTCCAATGATTTCCCTACCCACAACTAATGTGCATGATGTTAAAAAAATGGTTGCTAAAGTCCTGCAAGAGAACATAAGAAGGATAGATGAAGAAATAGAAAAAATGCAAAAAATTATCACTTCTGAAAAAATTGCTAGTAGTGTCATTCCTGTTTTAGATAATGAGTAAAATGCTTGAAAATGAACATGGAATAGAGATTGTGCAAATTATAGCTCATATTGTTGATAAACATGTCCCTACCATGACTAGTTGTGCTCAAGCTTTGGGGTATACTCAAAGCCAAGGTGGAAATTCAATTCCTCCTTCCACAACCCTTACCTTTATTCCTGCATACACTAGTACTCATGTTACTACAATCATTAAAACTATTAGCAATGTCAACACTTCCTTAGGTATTTACATTGGGAATCCTTCTAGCTTTGTGAATTCAAATCTCATATCTACTCAACCATCCCCCCTCACAAGTTTAAAATTTTCTCACACTCCACATACATACACAACTCCACCTTATTCACCTCCATCTCTCAATATCAACAATGATCCAATCCTTAACACACTTTTGAAAAAATCCCACAACTAAACCAAAACAACAATATCCAACCTTCACAATACATCAAAACCAATCCGTTATCCTTGGCGATATTGAGAACATAAATGCCACAAGGTATAGAGGTTTGTAGGTGTGAGAAATATGGTGGGAAAGGAGATAATTTTAGCCATGTTTCCATTTATACAACATTATGGAGTGACTTCATTTTTTAAGATAAACTCTTGGCTAAGCTATTCCCTTGATCCTTGAAAGATTTTTCCTTAGAGTAGTTTTGCTCCCTACCAAATAATTCAATTATTTCATTCAATGAATGTATTGATGCTTTTTACAACCACTTCCAAACTCACATGATTCCTAAGATTTCCTTAGCTGATTTGATGACATGTAAATAGAAGGTTGATGAAAAGGTCACTAATTTTTAGCACGATACCAAATTATTTACTCACAAATAAACATTAATATTTCTAATGCAAACCTTCAAATAATGTTTATTTCTAATTTACAAGACAAAATCCAAACTAAGCTGGAGATGTTAATGTTTCCTAAAGCTCCACACAAATATGTACAACCCTTCATGATTACCAAAATTTGGTTTGTAGTTGTGAAGTAAAAATTCCCTCTAACCATCTTGAAAATTCCCAATCCACACCTTAAACCAACTATCAACCTTTCAAGAAACAAAATAAGGAATTTCTACAACTTTACCCCCCCTTAATCAAATCAAAATGTTGACACCCAAGTGGTTTCTATGAATATGAAAAAACCATATGCCTTTGTGGATAGAAATAGACAATTTACACGTTTACTTGGTACCCTTCATAATATCATGTTACAGCTCTTAGATAAGAATCTGATTTCCCTACCTTTTGTTAGAGCTCCTGATCCTACTAAGACTTTACCTTCAAACTATAAACCATATACCTATTTCCATTTTCATCAAAAAAATGGACATGATACAGAACATTGTAAGCATCTTAAATATTGTGTGCAAGACCTCATTGATTCTAATCATATTCAAATCAATGGTGTTAATGATCAAGGTAATAAGTCTATAGCTTCTAATAAAAATTTCCAAATCTTTACCAATCCAATGCCTAATCATAATATCTCCTTTGTCAAGGCTAGTGAAACAAAGAATGATGTGATGAATGTTGACGCGGATGATGAAAACATGAAAGACAATTAGAACAACCTTATTGATGGTTTGGTTGGATTTATTGATGCTAAACCTTGTAAGGTCCTAACTAAGATGCTACTTGACATTACTTTATCATAGTTGAAGACATACTTAAACACACACCTGATGATCCTCTTTAAATAGCTAGAAGAATCAATGAGAAACCTAATAATGGGATATTAATTGATCTCGTCTATGTAGAGAATGTGATCACTAAAGAATTCCTATTTGTGCATAAGATTTATCAAGATACATATGAAAGATTGAAAGCATGGATAAAAATGCATAATGGTTTCTCTTTCCCTACGACAGGTTTGATAAATCTCCCTTTAAAAGTTGGACCAAAAGAATTGTCCCATTCACCATCATCTAGACCTCAGTCCAATTTTATGTGAAGTTAGGCTATCCATGGCTTAGCTCCATGAATTTTTTCATGTTAGTTTTGCATAAATTCTTAAAGTTTCCATTTGGAAGTGAAATATTTACAACATAGTGGCTTTAATCATGTGTCTTCCCATGGGAACTTTTCATTAGATTTCTTTTGGCCTAAGCCTATTGAACTTATTTGATCCTGTGAAGACTTCTTTTTCAAATCCTATCAAAAATTTAAGGCAAAGTACATAGCAGAATTATCCCTTACCAATTTTCCTCAACCCATGATTGAGCCTCCTATCCTTGATGAAACCATGCTTGAACCAAAATCTCTTCTAAGTAACCAAGACTAGCCTATGACAAATCCTCCCCCTATTTCATATAAGATATAATGAGATAATAAAATCAATCACGTTGTGCCTCCTAAAGTCAAACAAGTTTATAAAGCTAATGAGAAAGTTATTGAACATCCTCCCATGTTCTTTCCATTCCTCCCTTAAGGGAAGAAAAGAATCCTATGGTTCACAAATCCATTCCTACAAAATCACAACTTGAAAACCAAATGAAAATAAATTGAAATTATAGAGAGTGTAGGCGTAGACGTCGTGTTATTTCTCGTTTGTCACAAGAAAAAGAAGAAAATAATAACATAGAAAAACATAATCCAAACTTGTCTCAAGCGATGCATGATGCCTCTCCACCCTCGCCGCAATAGTAACAAACTTCTATAGATATGGTCATTAGACCTCTTATTGTGATTAACTTGGATGATGATAATAAAATTGCAAAGATTGATGAACAAGTGCATAATGAGTTGAATTCATTGTTTTCCTCTTCTATGAGCTTAAATTATGATCCTCCTAATAGTAATGTTGAACTTGGTGCTTGTCCAAGTTTGGCACTTGATGTTGTCTCGTTGGCTAGTTATTTTCCTTCTACATATACTAATCAAGATTGTGATGCAGATGACTTGCTATAGGTTGAGTCGCATGTGCCTTACTAGTTTTGTTTTTGTCTTTCATGTTCTTTGTGTGATTGCATGTGTGTAATATGATCCCTTGTATTGTTTTGTTTGATGTATCTCTCTTTGTGTGCATTCACATATTGTATCTACATTCTTGTATTTTTCGTAAACATTTATCTTTTATTTTGTCTTGTTTTTTCCTTTTGGGGATGACACAAGGCATCAAGACATTTAGGACTCTTTCATGTTGACCTAAAATATTTTTCTTTGTTTTCTCTCTCTATGTGCCATTATTCTTGTTTTACGAGTATTTTGGGAATGATGACATTTTCAAGCTCTATAATATCATTGTAGCAAATATATATTGACCCCAAATCCATAGATCCCTTATGCATTTGGGTTTTCATTTTGGAGGTAACCCCTTCTCTCTCTTTTTTATGATGTAGCTTCATTTGGAAACATATGACTTGGCATAGGGATTTTTGGATAAGATCTCATGTCTTCTTTATTGTTAGCATTGATTATCGGCTACTTTAAACTAAATTGCTCATAACAATGGTGTTAGCAATTTCTTTAAAGTGAGGGCATATATTGGCATTATTATTTTTGAAATATTTTACATTCCTTATATTTCATTATGCGATTTTATTTCTTCTTGTGATGCATCTTATTATTGGTAGTGTCATTGGGTTTGATGTCCTCCAAGAGTAATATTTATTGGCTTATGACTTCCCTCTTAGTGGTAATGCTATGCATTGAATTCCCTAAGATTACAAATATTTTATCCTTGACTTTTCCTCTCTTGGAGACATTGGGTACAATGTTCCCTAAGAGGAGACCCTACATAAACTAGTAAAGATCCCTTTTAACAAAAAAGTTATTTATATTTTTTTCATAAGTGTTTAGCATAATACAACTTGTTAACCTTATGAAGCTCAATGTTTATAGTTTTGTGGTGCCTTATTGAAGTTATGAGAGGGATAACCTTGCTATTGTTACTATAGTGAGAGCCTGTAGACCTAGCATAAATTTCTCACTTAGCCACTTTTTGGGGGCTCACCTGGTGGACATCTTGAGGTTCCATTATCCTAGAGTTAATGTGTGTTGTTTTTTGCACAGTGTACATCATGTTCTACTTCTGAATGTTTTTGGACAAACAATCGAGACATGTTCCATATCGCATTGGATAGTTAAGGCTTGATCCACACTTTTTCTTTTGGACAAACAAGTAAGGCATGTTTCATATCATGTTGGATAGTCAAGGCTTGATCCACCTTTTTTTTACATTTCCTTTTAGTATTTGATGTTGTATGAATGAGTATCTTGTTGTTGTTGCATAAATATGTTTTAAATGTCTACTTCAGTGTAACTTTGCACTTGTGCTCATCCTCTCACTAAAGTGGGGGCTAAATATAGTGTAGAAAAATGTATCATTTTATATTTTCACACTTAATTTGGAATTAGTGTTAATTTCATCTTAATTGTACCTTATTTTAGTGTTGTAAATTTTACCTCTTTACACTTTAACACTTATTTAGGGCTCCTTTAATTAATTGGGCTTAAGTTTCCTTAATTGGACCCTTAATTCATTTACCAAGACTATTTTATTAAATTTTTCGAAGAGGAAACCTGACATTCATTAATGCCTTAACTTAACACTTCTCATTGACCAATGTGCTTCCTAGGGTTAGGGACTTAGGACCCATTCGCCCATGGGGAAATGGGTCCTCCCTTAGACCTAGGACCTCAATTTAAATTATTCTTTCGGTGGTATTTTACTATTTTCAAATCTATATTTAGATGTCAGCTTGTGATATTTGAGTTTCAAGGAATTAATGATACATATCTATAAATATAAGGTTATTTCACTATGTTTCATCTAAGATTTTTCAAGCTAGAATATTTTCATGAGATCATGTTAGAGTTCAAGAGAATTTCAAGAGAAATTAAAGGCATTCAAAGGAATATTTATCAAGAAGATTTATTACAACAATCAAGATCCAATTGTCATGTCAAATTCTTCTTCCATCATGCATGTTATTGGAACTAATATGATGATGTAGGTTTCATGATCCATCAAGTATTCAAAGCATTATTTCAAGTCAAGATGCAAGTTTCAAGATCCACATCCATTGAAGCCACTCAATGCAAGTTACATATTTACATTGCAAGGTTTATCCAAGGGTTTGGTGAGTTGTGACATTGAATTGTTTATTCATCATTCCTTTCATGCTATTTTGTTTCATTTTAAGGTTTAATTACCAAAACCGGGTTTGACCAAGGGAAAACCCTATTCACCAAAAATAAAACATTTTCCCCTCTTGATTTGTGTTTGCAGATTTAGGTGGAAGAAAACTTCAAATCTCTTGAAGAGAAAAATTGAAGTTGTCATAAAAGTTGTCTCACAAAAACTCACATAATTAATTTTTGGCTTTCCAAACCTAAGACCTGGGTAAAATTAAGGATTAAGATCTATAACATAGGCTCCTTAAAGTTGTAGATAAACCCTATCTCAAGACACATTCATCTCTAGGTGAATGAGTCCTAGATCAACTTTAGAAATTAACTTTTGTTGAAAGTTACATTCAGATCTACCTCTTTCTTATCTACATTCTTTTTTTTGGTTCTATTAGTGTTGAGCTTAATCTTGTTGTTCCAAGTGTTAAATTACATTTTGGTTTTGATTTACTATTTTTAGTTTTTCTCCTGAAAGTGTTGTTTGACTAGGACCCTCATCCTGACACAAAAAGGAAATTTGTAGATTCACACTAACTTGATTCACCTAAGGGTTGATAATTATTTTATTGTGTGGACCTCATTTCCTAATTAATTGAGGAAGCATAGGTCCATCATATTCATTTGATACCCCAACCTATTTTTCTTCATTTCATCCCTAGAATTTGAAAGTCTTATGTTTATGTCTAGAAGTTACTATGTAGGAACCTCGAGAGCCTCATCTTCCTCCATAGATGAAGTGAAAGGAGAAGAAAGAGGAGTAGTAATATGAGGGTCTTCCCCAAAGGGACTAGAGAAACTTGTACTTGTTCTAGAGACTAATTCTTTGAAAGTGGGACCTATAGTGACCTTCTTAGGATTCATCTCTATATGTTGCATGCTTCTTCTGATAATATGCCTAGAGGTTGTAGACAGAGTTTTAAACCTCATAAATCTTTACAACACACCAAAGATGTGAGAGAAGAGTTCTTGACAAAAACAAACAGAAACAAAGTTGGGTTCACCAAAAATATAGAGGAAGGGGATCTGTCACCCTTGGGACTCTAGATCACAAGAGAGTCCTAAGGAATGAATTTCCCTAAAATACCTCAAGTTGACTAGATAGATTGAAAAGGGTAAAAGACTGAGGCTAAAAACGTAGGGAAAGTAGTGCACCACTTTCCTTCTGCTAAAACCAGGTGTTTACAGAGTTAGAAGAATCGACTATAGAGGTTTTGTTTTGTTTCCTAGATAGGTCACTATCTTAGGATTCCATCATGGATCTTAGAATCCAACATCATGCAGTATTGTCCTAGGGATGTGTTGGTGTCCTTTATAGATAGAGATCTAGAAAGAAAATAGAAAACACTATGAGCCTACAAACTATCTAACTAGTTATGCTTTTGTAATTTGACAGAAAGTAGAAAAGAATTGGAAACAAAAAATACAACTAATAGAATACTTGAAATGAACTATTCTACAAGTAACAAAGAAAGGATAGAAAATGATACCATTCTTCCCGCAACTCAATTCTTTAATTAGCTCCACTTGAACATGCCTACACACATAGAAATGAGAAAAATGTTGTGTTTTGTTTGAGGTCTACTTCAGTAAGACCCCCATTTTGGTTTTCCCACCTCCACAAACAACCAAGATGCCACAAGATATAGAAATTGATAAAGAAATTAGAAAGGATGTAGTACAACTAGATAGAAAGAAAAGACAACTGAAATGATATTCAATATGCACGATGATACAATTGAAAAACATAATGTTACCTTCCCAAATGCAAGCTCTGAAGGAAAATAGTGGAAGGAATAGAGTGATACCACCACGTAGAGAAGGTGAATCTTGAAAATATTGCAATGGTGATGGTGTTGCAATGAGAGTACATTGTTGGAGCCAAAATGAGAAGCTTGTAGCAAGAAGAAAAGTGGTGTAGAAGGACAAATGAAGTGAGAATGAGAATGTGATGTGTTAGAATGTGTGAGAGAGCATGAAAGAATGAAGGAATGAGAATGAATTGAGTTTTGAATGAGAAAAATGGAGGAAAGAGGTCAATTTTTATTAGTCAAGGGAGGTAGGGAATGTTTCTCTTTGTAGCCAATGGAAAGCATAATGTTTCTATACATCCCAATGGCATAAATATTTTTAGGATAGCAATGCAGTGCATGGGAATTCATGCAACAGGTGTGCATCCCTGAAGAAAATTCCTCCATTGACATAAAAAAATGTGGCCAGGTGGAAGGACAAGGTGGCAATGATGCATTTTGCATCATCGAGTTTATATTTTCTATGGTAGGGAAAATTAAATGGGTAATTTTCCTAGGGTGAAAATTCAAGCAATTACACAAAGAATCATGTTTTTCATAAAAGGAGTAAGAACATTGACACAAGTTATCACTTTATTTGAGATTTCGTGAATAGTGGAGAGATCAATCTTGAGCATTACAAATCTGAAGACTAGTAAATATTGCTCCCTCCATTTAGATAAGGTTTTTTATTTTTAGTGAATAACCATATCAACCAAAAATAAAATAATAAAAATATTAAACATGTAGGCCTATTCCAGAAGTATCGAAAACCTCTATAAAAGAGGATAATGTAATTCATTTTGAAGAAAGAAATAAAATATTTTGTGTGTAGAAGAACGTGTTTGGTTTTATTCTTCTTTGTATCTACCCTCCAACATAAAGATGTCGTGAAAGGTGAAATCAACTTTAAAAAGTTCAGGAATGGGAGTATAATTTTTTTTTGTATTTTTATTACTACCATTTGCCTTGTTTCATTTTTTGTGTCATATTTTATAAAAAGTGCAAATTGCTTAAAGTGTGTGAGATTTGAACACACCATATCAGTTTTATTTTGAATGGTCATTGAAAATTTTATTTAACAACCATAAAACTAGAGCATATAATTTTTTTTGTAGAGGTATATATGTAGAGTGAGGAAAAGTGTGCTAGCAAAAATTTAAGAGTTTTCCAAAAAAATTCCTTAGTGTATTGTTTGTGATGTTTATTTTTTTCTTGTGTGTGTTAGAAAATATACTAGATACATTAGCATTATTGATTGTTACTTCTTATGAAAATAATTTTGATTATTAAAGAATATGTAAATATTATAAATTAAATGATGTTATGATGAATAAAGTCATGCAAACTAAGGACCCAATTTTTTTTATCAAAGCTCGTGAAAAAGAAGAATGGGTTGAATCAATCATGTTGACAAGATAACATCCATTGAAAGGAATAATTTACATGGAATTTGGTCAAGTTAGGTGTACATAAATTGAAAGAACCTGCAAATACAAAGATTAAAAACAAGCACAAATGAAGCAATATTGTATAAAGTTGAACAATATTTTAAATAAATAAGGCATGCATAAATAGAAATTAACAAGGCACTTGACCTCCATGAAATGAGGATAAGACTCCTCATTTATGGAGTGGTAGTGAGTTTCCTATCAAAAATATAGGAATAGGTTATGAAAGCGAGTCGAAACCTCTAAAGGCACCTATCTACATTGACACCTCATGTGAGAATGATTCAATGGGACACCTAAGTAGGCTTAAAGCCTAAGTGTATGCAAATAATTAAATATATAAACACCCCCCTTAAGCATAACTTAGGCATGGGCATAAAAGAAATGGGTCCTGGCTACTAGTCAGTTAAAAAAACTATCTTCCAAAAAGAGAGAATATGAGGAGAAGACTAGAAAGCCCCTCCAAGGATGATGTTGCTAATGATGTCTACTGCACACCAAGAAGAGATTATAGATGAATGAAATTTCTCTCAGTAAAGGGTTTGGTGAAGATGTTAGCAACCTACTTTAAAGAATAGAAAAAGAATGAGTTGATGATCTATCCATGAAACAACTCTTTAATATAAGGGTATGTGCGTAGGATCATCATGTGGAAAAAATAGTCCCTTAAGTGGTGATGAAAATTCAAAAAAAATAGAGTCAGGAAACTTGATGTAAAAGTTTGAATAAGCTATCTATATTATTTCAAAAATATATAAGAATAGAATATGTAGCAAATTGAATGTAGTTTCTAAACTACTAGGTTTATTAAAAAAAAATCTATTTGGTGAAAATTTAAAATTTCAATGCAGTAGCACTTAAATCATAGGGAAAAAATAAGAAGTAGGTGTATGTCTGACCACCCTAACCACAATAAAATGATAATATATTTTTATAATATTTTAGAGATAAGTAGAGGAATCATGTCTTGATGTGATGCATATTTTTTGTAATTTTTTTCCAAGTAAATAATTAATTATGAAATTTTTATTACAAATTTTAAAAAATATAAAAACTCATATGTCTAACCACCTTAACTTGGTCAAAACTTCATGAAATTCATTGTTTTTAATCCTATAGTATGTGAAGCATAGAATTTGATGATTGTTTTAGATTCAAAAAATGTGATACCATTTTAAAGCTATAGATGTTTTTCAATCAGCCTATCAATCAAAACTTTAGTCACAATTCAAATAGAAAATGAATAATAATTATTTATTAAATTCAAAGTAAAGCATA
Source organism: Sequoia sempervirens (assembly GCA_007258455.2). NCBI lineage: Eukaryota > Viridiplantae > Streptophyta > Pinopsida > Cupressales > Cupressaceae > Sequoia > Sequoia sempervirens. Next base: position 86,503 of record VDFB02093239.1, read on the forward strand.
ATTTATATTGGTGGAAAGTTGAGAATCTCCTATAAAAACCCTTTTTGTTTAATTAGTTTTGGGTTAAAAAAATGTTGTCAGCCACATACCCATCACATTGCCACTTTTTGGCCCATCATGATCATGCACATACCCATAATGCATATGAATCTCTATGTGTTTGATTTGATGATGTTGAACTGGATTCCTACATATTTGAATGGTGCTCTTGGTGTCACAATAGATGATTGTGGGCTACTTGAAAGGAATACCAAACTTAGAAAGAATGCCCTAAAGAAATATAGCCTTAGTAGATGAGTCAATTGCCCCCCTAAACTCTAACTCCATGGATGATATAGCAATAGAATTCTACTTCTTTCTAGATGAAATGATAGGACCTAAACAAAGTCAAAAACTATAACCTGAAGTGGACTTGTGAAGCTCAATATCACCAGCCCAATCTAAATCTGTAAAACCCACCAAGTCAATAGATGAACCAATTTTATAGTGAATCCAAAACCCAAGAGTACGATGAATGTGTTGAAGGACCCTCTTAGTTTCTTTCTAATGCAACACATAAGGTTCCTACATAAATATTGAAACCATGCCAATTGAATAGACAATGTATGGGTTGGTATGAGTCAAGTATATAAGACTACCAAGAAGTTGTCGATACAAAGTGGCATCAACCAATGATGCAGTACAGGAAGTCTCAAGCTTGAATATAGATAGAAAGGGAGTCAGAGATGATTTACAGGTAGTCAAGTGAAACTGTGCACTTGAGTTGATTAAGAGTATGCCTAGGTTGTTCAAGAGTGATCCTTGAAGCAAACTATGAAATCTTAATGCTAAGGAAGTAGTGCAATAAACCCAAGTCTATCATGTCAATTCTTTCTTGAAGTTATGACTTCACTCCTGCGATGGTGGATAATGTACTCTTGGTAATCAAAAGGGGTGATCTCATAATAGTGGGTTACACTTTTTGGCCAAACTTGACATTGAACAAAACTTTTTTAACTAAGTCTCCACTTTCAAACACCTATAGCTACTAAATGATGAAGAATTTTAAGATGATGCAAACTAGTGATTTGTGACATTTTGTCTATAGATTTTAAATACATATTTTTTCAATTTTTTGGAATCAAATTTCTTTTCTTTTTCAATATCCTTTGAAAACTAATTTTTAACAATAAACACATTTTTTAAAGCGTGATGTTCACCATATCACACCACATTTTTTCCATGAAGGATAAAATTCTATTTTTTTTGAATTTATATTTGTAGCTATGATATTTAGCACCTTCATTTGGTTCCAAAGTGTTTTATTGATTTTTTTTCTTAATTAAGTTTTGAAGTCAAACCAATTACAATTTAGACATAGGTGGATCGTAGAACACAATTGTTTTGTATGTATCAAAATTTAATTTCTTTTTTGGATCAAGGACATCAATACCAAGCACCTAGATATTTTTTAGATATATTTTTTTGACAATCCACTATTTTTCCACATGTGTAGAACAAAGAGTTTGATTTTTAGTGAAAAACATATGTTTAATTAAATAAAAAATACAATAAAACTAAAATATATTAAAATTATACTTGATGGAGAGATCATTTCAAGGACTATAATATTCTAGCTAGGTTTGTTAAGTTGATTTCATTTTCATCCTCAACCTGATCTTCGAAACCCAAAATTCTGCATAAAATTGCAGATGGAGGGGTGCAAGGGAAAAAACTGGGGGTTCTAGCAAACCCCCTAAAAAAAAATTTGAGTACCCAAGCAATTTTTGTTTGTTAATGCAATTGTAACCCACTTATGTGGGATCACCCAAAGATCATCGACATATAGAGCCAATATCAAAAGTGAATCATCATGTTGCAATAGATACACATTAGGATTTGAATGACATCTAGTAATTAACCTAAAGATAAAATGTATGAATCCATCTTTTCATACCAAGCTTTAAGAGCTTGTTTGAGGCCATAGAGAGATTTCCTATGTATACAAACTAAGGATGAATCCTAAACAAACCCTGGTGGTTGTTCCATGTAGATTTCCTCTTCAAGGTCTCCATGAAGAAATGCACTCTTTATATCCATTTGATGTACATGTCATCCATGTGCTATGACTATAGCTAGTGTCAGTCAAATTCAAATCATCATAGTAACTAGTGCAATTTTTTGTGTACAATCAATGCCTACAACCTGTGAAAAGCCTTTGGAAACTAAGCGTGCTTTCTATTTATCAACTGACCCACTTTTTGTAAATTTAGTTTGATATAGCCATCTACATCAAATTGTATTCCTTCCCTTACGAAGTGAATTCAAATCTCAATTGTGATTTGTAATCATGGAATCATATTCCTCATCCATAGAAATATCCCACTCAGGTATGCCTGATGCCTCTCTAAATTTTCATGGATTATAATCTAAAGCAAAGAAGGCATGCAACCCCCCTTAAAAATCTACCTAAATTTTTCTATCATCTACTAGATCCTATACCCATGTATCTTCCCTATTTAGAGTTCGAGATGTGGGTGATTTTGGTGTGAAAATATCAACTTCCAATCGAATCCCTAAACTAAATGAAGATGAACCCTCATCAATGTTGTTGTTATGATAACTGGAAGAAGAAGAAGATATTGCACTAGGAATCTACTTAGAATTATATGAATTTTTACTACTATAACCATGATTTGGTGAGTCCTTAATATGTCGAGGAGTGTTAAGTATAGTTTCCAAAGATGTTTCTTAAAACTTAAATATTCTCTCAATAAACAACTCATGTGTGGTAGGGTAGAGTAGGTGATAACCTTTTACACCATCTAGATATCGAACAAAGATGCAAGGCTTAGATTGTGGATCCATAGCCTTATGATGTTCTTTCAGAATGTGTGCCATGGCATGAGAGCCAAAAATATAAAATTATCAACTATTGGTTCTCATTCTTTCCAAGCTTTAAAGGGAGTGATAACCTTCAAGGCTTTATGTAGAACTCTATTCTTAATGTGACATGCATAGTTAACCTCTTCTATCCAATATGATGGTGTGATTCCCTTAAAGTGAATCATACAATTAGTCATCTCTTTTACAGATCTATTTTTTTATTCGACAACACTATTTTGCTAGGGGGGTGTAAGGAACTATGCACTGCAAATATATCCCTTCTTATACTCAAAACTGCTCAAAATAGTTGTTGACATACTCAAGCCCATTATGTGTTTGAAGAAATTTGATGAATTTCCCTAACTACTTTTCGGCAAGAGCTTTGAAATCTTGAAAATATTCAAACACTTACGATGTTTTCCTAAGGAAGTAGACCCATGCAAAATATTAGAAATCATCAATAAATGTGAGAATATATCTAGCCTTTGTAAAAGATTGATGGGGAAAATCCCCTAAAAAATCATTGTGAACAAGATCAAAAACTTTTTTTTCCCTCCATAATTTTCCTTTTTCAATTTTTTTCTTTTGGATGCTTGCCAAATGCACAACCTTCATAAAGTCCCTTAGAAAATTTAACCTTTGGTAATCCCTTAAACATATTATGTTGGCATAGTTTCTCAAGATAGTGATAATTAAGATGGTCAAATCATTCATGCCATAATTAGCTAACTTCATCTAAATGAGTTAGTAGTCCTTTTGGAAAACTATCTATGGAAAAATTAGAGAATGTATATAATCTGGATTGGTGATTTGCCTCCCCTATTTCTACCAAATTGTTTCTTTAAAATTCTCTTATCTCAACTGAATTTGGAGAGAAGTGTATTCTCATTCCCTTCCCTAAATGCATTATTTGACACACTAAAAGGATATTAGTTTAAAGTTAAGGATCACTTAGAAAATTTGAAAATTTTCCCCCTTCAACTTCAAAACACCCTCTCCCTTTTACCAATGCTTGAGTATCATCACCTAAGGTGATTGTGGACATACTCGATGGCTCTAAGGATGAAAGAAAACTTGTGAAGAACCCAAATGGTGTGAAACACCGAAGTCTATAATCCATGATGGAGATGAAGATGGTGTAGAAACTATGGATTTTCCCTTTGATTTCTCTTTGTCTTTAGTGTTTTCCTAAGTTGATGAAGATTCTTTGATAGAATTAGGTAGCCCTAGTTTATTCTTTTTGAGAATATGTTGTAGAGACTCTATTTATTTCCTCATGCACTAATGTCCATTATGTCCAATATTTTTATAAAAGGCACATTTAACTTTCTTAGTAAATGACTTACTTTAAGAAGAGATTTTGAAGTTATCAAGATTTCCTTCTTTCTTAACTTCCTTGTCTTTTTAGTGTTCTTCTTCTCTCCTCTTAATTTTTTTTGTGTTTCATTCCCTACAAGTAGGGCTTGAGACATAGCATACTTCAAAGTGCCCATTTGAATTAACTTTTCTTGCTCCCTTGTGAGATTAGCAATAAAGTTATCAAGTGTGGGCATTGACGATAAGGCTCCAAGAGCTTTTTTAGTAGAGTAAAAAGTTGATACAAACAAAAAAAAATTGGACCTACCTTGGAAAGTACAAAAAGGATTAATTGAGCCTCTTTTTTGTCAATTCCACAATCTTTTAACTTAAACTTTGAATATTTACATTTAGTGAAGAAGAAATGTAAGGTTTAAAAGATCCTATGACTAAGACCTATGAGTTGATTTTCTAGCTCATGGATTCTAAGTTCATCTATTTCCCCAAACAATTTGTTTAGAGCTTTCCAAAATTTGTTGGTTGTTTTCAAGTTCTCCACATGGAACAACAATTTAGGAGACAAATTTAAACATAGGAAGCCAATTTTTTTATCACAATTATTGAAAAACTTTTCTTTTTCTTTAGTTGATGTAGGTCCTTTCTCTGTTCCCACAATTACCCTATATAAACCTTTGTTCTTAAGCTCAAGAATTACTTTCATCTTGCAATCATGATAATTGAAAGGTGTTAGGGGTAGTATGGTAACATTAGATTCCATGCTACTAGACATTAGATAGTTTGTTTGTAGAAATGCATAAATGAAGAACATAGAAATGCATGCAAAAGTGAAGGAAAAACACAACACACAAAATCACTTTTTGAGGAAGTGTGAAAATTGACCACACACAACACCCACCTTGATTATTTGTTTAGCCTTCAATTTGACTCTTTATAGAAGAAGTGCTTTGTAACTAACCCAAAAGAAGTATAAACATGCACTTCATAGAATGAGTACAATATTACACTCTTTGGATCATGGTGAAAAAATAAGCACTTTTACCAAAAATGACACTCAAATGTATGAGTAAAAGTTATAGCACTTTGAAGTTTTCCACCTATTATAAAATATTTTCCTTCTTGCAAAATAAATTTTTAGATCTGTAGAAAATATTATTACACCAGAAAAATTAGAAAAGAGAGGAAAAAATAAGAGGTGACTTAAGCCCCCTTGGTTGGAAAGAACTAAAGGCTAAAGATTGAAAACGTTTGCCTCCACTATGCATGAAGCATAGAGAATTCCAAAATACGAGCTCAACAGAGAATTGCACCCCGAACAGAGATTGCACACACCAATCTTGGCACGTAGCCTGAAGCAAAGTATGCCGTAGCCTCAATAGGTAAAGAAAGCAGATAAATCACTGAGTTGAGCGATAAGGATTTTATCAAATGCCAAGTATGGCGCGAATCCCCAAAATTGCACTTTCCAAAGCTGCAAATCTGGTTCAAATGCTGTGAAATGGAAGAGCAGGCCACAAAAAAGTGCAGATTTAAGCTCTATTGCTAGCCCTGTTGCATGTCATGCCACAAATTTAGCAAAAATAAAATTCATCTATTCAAGCCTATATAGGGATGTGTGGGATCTGTAGACTGAGAAGAGGATTTGTGGTGCCTCAAACTCTCCTACAAACAATGATCCCACTATACAAATGCCAGAGAGTTGTGTGCATATTCTTTGTTCGAACTGCTCACTTGTAAATTTTAACACAAAGAGCAATAGACTCTAAGAAAATATAATATATTTGTTCACCTATGACCTTAAACTATCTCCCCATATGTTCTCATATCATATAAGAATTAGGAGATCATGGAGATAAGAAAAAACACAATGAACAATATCAATATTGTATTTAGTCGATATAAATGTACAAATAAGGAAGCCTTGCATATATAGGCAAGGAAGATGTAATCTACCTATCGTGTGGATTGACAAGTTCCCCATGAAGTTGCAAAAATAAGTAGGATAATGTCTTATAAGTTATCAACCTTCATGCCAAGTGTTGGGTGACCCTTGAGGTGAGATAGAAAGTCTTCCAATCTCAAAAACGTTGCACATGGGGTTTACAAAATAACTTGGTAACCTCTAGAGGTTTAAAAGTTTGCACACTTTTAATTAGACAAGATGTTGTTTAACCTCATCAACTAAGTACACTTAAGTATAGTGAATAGATGAATTATTCACTCTAACAATAAATACATCTATATTAGTTTTGAACTATTTGATTTACTCAATAGTTGTTTAATTTTATATTAAAACTATTTTATTTACTAAATACATATATAGATAGATATATTTTAATTTTTTAGTTAAGAATTATTTGAATATATCCACATTCTTTACTTAACAATTTTTTAACTTTTAAGTTTACTTAACAAAATTCAACATTAATTATTATGGTTATTTTTTATTTTATATATACTTTAAAAGTGTATTAAAATATCATGTATAAATTATTTTTTAATATTTTTAGTTCTAAGTATGTATATGTCTTTTAAAATTTTGATGTCTTTATATTTTAAAAAATTATATTATGCAAGGGGGTACATTTAAAATTTATAGTTTTAGTTTTCATAAAATGTATTGCAACAATGTTTTTATTTATGGATATGGTCATGCAATGATTCTTTGTTACCTCCTAGCACTATAGAACATGTTCTAGTATAAGTAGTTGTCATAGTACATGCTTTAGGAGCATGAGAAAAATATTTTGTTGGTAAAATTTTAAGCGCAAGTCTTATCATCAAATCTTGAAGCATATCTTTAAGTAGAAAAATCTAAATCATTGATAGTGGACATGATTAGAGATGTGTGACTACAAAAATTTCCATAGACCTCTCAATGATCAAATGGATAAAAATGAATTAAGGTTTGTCTTTAAGTACAATACCCTTGTAAACAAGTCAGATTTTTTTATAATAGCTAGTTCAGGAATTTATCTTTGGCCTATATTTAAATTAAATGTGTAGAAGTTCAAGTGTCATTTCTGCATTCATGGAATTGACCTAGATCAATTTGTCACCCAAGTATTTGACCAAGCATATGAAGGTTTGAATGGTTAGTGATGACTAGCCCCTAAGGATGCATACATATTGAACTAGATATGGTGCAATTTAAATATATAATCTCAAGTTAGAATATGCCACTTGTGCAAATAAAGAATTGATCTAAGGATGACCTAGTCAAAGTAAGCCGAAAACAAATAGTAAAAGTGCAAGGTATGTAATTTTAATTATTGTTGTTATTTTATATGGATATCTATATATCTTGACTAATGAATTAAGTATAAATAGAAGTATGGAAATTTTGTATTTGTTATAATTTAAGGTAGACACTTTTGAGGAGAGCTGTGAATGGTGAAACTACAAATGGGAGACCTCATCCATAATATGAACACTCAACAATAACACCCTAGTAAGAGTTTGAACCTTGATGGAAAGAATCACAACCTCATGATTTAACCATCACATATTATCAAAACTATAAAAAAAATGAGTTAATACATTGAAGAGTATCATTTTGTTGATTCTTACAAAAAATAACTTTCAAAATGAATTATCTTATAGTAAAGTGGGTATATCATTATTTCTGAATTTATTTTAATACAATTTACCCATTTTATAGAAATATGCAAATGCAATCACATTAAAATATTTTTAATGTATGCAGCTTTATTCTTTTAAATTTACATAATATTTTTTAATTTCAAATAATAATCAATATAAATGGTTGTATTAGCAATATAAAACGTAATAATCTATCTTAAAAATAACTTCGAAGTATAGTAATAATTAGATCTCTAAAGATGTGTCGTGGGAGAATAATAACGCCGAGAGCCGTTCTACGATGGCAGAAGGGTTCGCTGAGATTTTCACAATTTTATTGCCGAATTCAGGTACACTAAGTTTCAAGTGTACTAACTAAAGTTGAAGTGATAACTTGCCCGCTATTCAGAGTCAATAAACAGAAAACTCAGAATATGTATGCTTTTAAATTAGGGTTAAAGTCCAGTAGTATGAGAAAGAAAAAAAGCCTTACTCTGATCACTCAGAACCTTTAGAACATAGAATCTAAATACCAGAGTCAATACAGATGAAGCAAATAAGTAGAATCATAATGAAACGCAGCAGATGGATATGTACCTTGACAGAAGAACTCAGCTGAAAAATATTGAAGCAAAGAAGTTGAATATGCACCTTAACAACAGAAATGAGCTAAAAGAATTTCAGCAGCTCTAATTAAAAAATCAATTAAGTGGACACATGGGAGCTGCTAATAAGCAGTTGCACATCTTGAATACAGTATTATGTGAATCTTAGATATTATCCCATGTGAATCTCAAGTAATAGGCAAGAATAAAAAATTTAGGAAAAAAATAAACTCATTCAAAAACATATACATACGGTTAGAAGCCGATTCAACAGAAAATAAAAATAGAGCTATGGTTAAAACTTACTTGAAGCAGTTTGATGATATTGCTGGTACCATACACTCTCTGCACGACTGAGAATTTCTCTGGATTATCAGAAGGAAAATGAGGAGCGAAAACACATTCTTTTGAACATTTTTTGCGGTTCGCTCTACAGGCGGCGCAGGATACATTATTTCTTTTTGCCATTACTGGTGGAAAAAGGAAAGGAAAGGTTCTTTTATAGTCTAGGATATCAGGTGAGATTTTTTTGATCTACAGACGACTTAAAATATATGGGACTGCCTGGTACTCCCAGACGATCTTTTTATGGCACCTAACTCTTGCTTCACACTAGAAAGTGTACATACCCTACTCCCTACAAGATTTGAATCTATAACCTCTCTTTTCACGAATGCAAACTCTAATATAAACAGTCTATATGGTGGGGCTAGTATTTTATATTAGAGACTCTTGTACAAAGACTGTGGTGGTACACGATTCCAGTTTTTCAAACTATTCACAGGAAGGGACAAAGTTGGCACACTGAAGTACAACTCGACAAATCAAAATATTACATCGCTTCAACGAACTGTCGGTACACTTGATTAAGAGTGCTTTTCTACATAATTGTATCCTAAGTTTTAGGATGAATGTTCCAAATTAAATTGTCTAGAAGGAAAATCTGATTCAAAATATTGATAGAAACACCTATATCATCTCCGAAAATATTTTCTTTTATTCCCATAAGACACGCCAGCATTAGAGTCGCCCACTTTTTATTTTGACACATCCTTTGAAGCCTGGAATTGTGGAATGTTCAATGTACTTTGAACTAAACTTTCAATGTGCAAGTCCTCTGTTGAACTGTTTATATTCAATGTATTTCAAAATTCACTGTGCAAACCGTCTTGTGTGGTTTGACAGTGCATTGCTGGACTCGAAGAATTCCTATATGAAACAAAGCTTTCTTCTTTGGTTTTGGAATGCATTGCTGGTCTTGAAAAAATCTTATATGAAACGAAGAAATATAGACGAAGTTTGTGGGCGGAGAATGAGACAAAATCATCTATCGTAATTGCGGGAAAAGAGGTAGTCAGTTGCGGATTTTCAAAACTAAGACCCTCTTCACATTTAATCGAAGACTAATAGGTGGCTCAACTCTTAGAAAAAGTCCTAGAGTTAAAAGGAGTTTACATGAGTAATATTCACCACCATCAATTCATGCCACGGAAAATTGATCAACAAAATATTAATGTGATTAATTTTCGGCCCTGATGAATTTCTGGTGGTGAATTTTACTTGTGAATTTGTCATGGCGGTGAATTTTCCCACAGTGAATTGTTGGCCGTGAATTTTCCATGTGAATTGCTCGCCGTTAATATGTTTAATGCTGAAAATGCTGAAATTTGCATAACCATACCATATCCCATATAAATTTATTAAATAATATTTTTATATTCAAAAATACTATTATTTTAAAAAAATATTTTATTTTTCTTATATTTTTATATATTTATTTCTTATATCTAAAGACATTTAATTTTAAGGAAGGAACACTTCAATTTAGTATCCTTAATTTACCACTTGCACCTTAAGCTACATCTTAAACAAAGGAGTACAACATCTTTTAACAACTATAAAGTACTCAAGAAAATAATCTCTATGGAACATAGTGTGCATATCACCATTTTATAGATATATAATGCAAAAGGAGAGAAGTGATAACCCACTTCAATTACATATCTTTTATCAAGTCTATTAGCGACAAAGATAATCACATAAAATCATTGAATGATAAGAAAATCCTATTGAAGAAATTCCTTAAGGAAACGTTATGTCTAAACATCATGGCAAAATATATTGCACCTTGTTTGCTAAATAGTTTTTAATTTATAATAAATCTAGCCCTAACATATGTACTGAGGATTCTTTTACAACAATGGAAAGTAGACATGTCAAAATTACAACCATTGAACCTTATTATTCTACAATTTGATAATACATATAGATATTATTTATGTACTATTATTAATTTGATTCAAACTAGAAAACAAACACTAGATATGTTGTTCCATGTGATGCCCAAAACATAACATATAACATCCTTCTTGAGTGTCCATGTTTTCTTTCCATGATATTGAATGCCTCCACATAACATCAATTTGTAATATTTTAATGTCATCATTAAGGTAAGCTTTGTTACATATGTATCAATCCTCAACTATACAACAAGTGCGAAGTAATGGATACATCAAATAATTGAATTTCATAAAATAAACCCTTTGAACATTAGCATAGTACTTAATTTGGTGATGATTACGTTTCACTGGATATTTTTGATAGAATGTGAAGATAGTCACCTTCTATTGGGATGCTTTAATACAAATTGATGCAAGATACACCCAACCAACTAGCACATCACTTAAGACTACAACCTATGGAAACTTATGGCATATCGCTTAAGATTACAACCTATGTGAACCTACACCCACTGAACTACAATATAACTCATAAAAACTTCACATGAGACCCTAAATTGAACATCTAATCATATGCACCTACCCAAGTGACAATTGTAACACCTATTATACACCATTGAAAAATAAAAATAATATTTCATAAAATATTCTTACATAAATATAGGGGTTTAGCCTTCCCCATGCAAGAGCATCCCAAGTGTATGGTGATCCGCATCAAATAAAAAATTGTTCCAGTTCAATGTGTTTTTTAGTTGTGTGAATAAATTTTGATTCATTGTCTGTAGTTCAGAGAGCTAGTTGAAGTGACATTTTTTCATCTTCAGATGATAAAATATTTTAGTTCAATTTCAATTTTTGATTCAGTTATGTTATGTAATTCCATATTCTATAGTTTACCATTTTCTTAGTGTGGATGAATGATGATACTTGTCATTCAATCCAATTTATAAAATAGAAGAAATTATATTTAAATTCAAATTAAGAAACATATTCAAAGGCACATTTTAGGGAACACATAGGGGCGCCCCATCAAAAGATTATTATGAAAACTTCATTGAAAAATTAAAAAGACAACAAATATGAGGGGGTCGTGGCATATGAAAAGGAAAGTAATACAATGGAAAGAATTTTCCAAATAAGAGAAATAGGAGGGGCGCACGATGGTACATGCGAGGCAGTAGACAAAGTGGCAGGAAAAAGGGAAGCCAAAGGGGGGTGTAGTAGATAGGGGAACACCTAGATGAAAAAAGAGGCCCCACGCAGCCATTGAGGGAAAGAACATGCCATGCCAATAAGAAGAACCATTTACTTGTTGATAGAAAAAAAAAATAGTGGTTTCCTGTAGCAAATCGTGGAGGAAATTCAAAACAACAAGAATTGCGATGATTGCGCCATGGTAGAAGGAAAGATTGAATAAAATAGAATAAAATAAGTATGTGTGTTGAGAGATTGAGGTGAAGGCGGTGTAGGGAAAAAAACACATGATGGGAAAATTATAGTGAGAAGTAGAGGAGATGTTATAGGAGAAAGTATGTAGTGAAGTTTGTAGTGTAGAAAAATGTAACCCTTTACATTTTTTTACTTGTTTGAGCCCTCTTATTTAAAATTAGAATTAAATTTTTTTTAATTTAGTGTTGTTAAATGTATTTATTAAATTTACACACTTATTTGAGACCTATTTTAGATTAATTGTGTTTAATTATGTCTTAATTGACCCTTTAATTCATTTTCTAGGCCTATTTAATTATATTTTTCGAAAGAGAAACCCAATATTTATTAATTCCTAAAAATAAAACTTTGCAATGAGCAATGTGTGTCATAGGTTTATGGACCTAGGACCTATTCGCCCATGGGCGAATGGGTCCTCACTAAACCGGCGAATCTAAATTTGAATTATATTTTTTGTGGTATTTTAATTTTTTAAAATCTATAATTCAATGTCAGCTTGTGATATTTGAATTTCGGAAAATAAAGGATACATACCTATAAATACAAGGTTATTTCACTATGCTTAACCTAAGAATTTTTATGCATGTATTCCTAAAGCAAATATTGTGATCAAGGACATTCAAGAGTAGAAATATCAAAGTTTTATTGTAGCATTCAAGATCCATCCATCATGTCAAAGTCTTCTTGCATTATGCATGTTTTTGGAGCTAACATTGTGGTGTAGGTTTCATGATAAAACCAAGAATCCAAAGCATTATTTCAAGAAAGATTCAAGTGTCAAGATTGACATCCCATTCAACCATCTCATGCAAGATAAAAACTTCCTAAGATCTCCATTATCAAGGTTTCATTCAAGGGTTTGTTGAGTGGTAACATAGCTTTGTTCATTCTTCATTCCCTAATTCATATTTCAATTCATTTCAAGGTTTGATTACCAAAATGAGGTTTGACCGAGGAAAACCCGTATTCATAAAAAATAAATGTTTTTCTCTCTTGTATGTGTTATTGTTGATTTAGGTTGAAGAAAGCTCGAAAGTGCAAGTTTTACAAATTTGTCAAAGTTACAAAAGTTGTCAAAATTGTTGTCATCTCATGCAAACTAAGAACCTGAAGTCATTTTGATATTCTGACTATGAAACCTGAGAAAATTTGAAGATTCAGATCTGTATCAGAGGCTCACAGAAGCTACAAAAAAACTCTACACTTGGACCCATTTTCCCTAGGTGAATGAGTCCCAAATCTACTTTGGGAAAGCACTTTTGGTGACTGTAAACATCATTCTACCCTTCTCTGATCTCTAATTTGATTTTTGGTTCTGTCAATATTAATATTGATATAACTTCTTCAAGTGTTAGATTTCATTTTGGTGTTGATTTGCTAATTTTAGTTTTTCTCCCCAAAGTGTTGTTTGACCTTGAACCTCGTCCTTCAAGCATAAGGAAATCTAAAGATTCCCACTTTCACTTGATTTTCCAAAGGTTTGATAATTATTTCATTGTGTGGATCTCATTTCCTAATGAAATAGTGAGAAATAGGTCCTTCATAACCGCTTTGTTATCAATTCCACTTTTTGGGTGAACCTATTTTTCACCTTTTCATTTTGGTGAACCTATTGTTTGAGTATCATCCCTCACTGATTTCAAGTCCATTTTCAGCCCTAGATCTAGGTTTTGCATTCATTTGCATCTCATTTAGGGCTCTAAACTTGCATTATTTTGCATCTTGTTTAGGGTTTAAGGTTTGCATTTTTGCATTCTTTAAAATATGGAAAATTTAAAAATATTAGTCATTTTGCATAGTGTTTACATAACAATGCATCATCATTCATTTGTGTTTAAAAATTGAATCAAATTTGCATTTCAAATTAGGTCTTCTAGTTTGTCACTTATCACTATTTTTCTTTTACATTTAAACTTAATTTTACATAAATTTAAAACTATAACTGTCACCTGTCTCAGTCTAGAATATGAAAACCATAGGAATCAACTCATAAATTTGTAAATTCATTTTTCAAAACCCTGAGCTAGGACCCATTTTTTCATGGGCAAATGAGTCCCTTATTAGCAATTTTTTCTTGTATTTTTGAGCATTAAAATCTTTGTTTCTATATTTTGTTTTATTGTTTACAAAATTTAGTGCATTATTTGAGTTCAAAATTGTATTTAAAAATATCATTTTTACTTTTTTACATAGCATAATCAGAAAATTATATCTTGTTTGAAATTTCAAAATTACTTATTACATTGCACTTTACATTCTAGGGTATTTCATAGTATTTAACCTTTTATCCATTTTGGGTGCATGCCATGTTTGTGAAACTTGCATGAGCTTCACAACTTGGTGTCCTACTGCCAATACTATCATGAGACATAGTTTGAGACTCTTTTCATCCTACAATACACCATTCATCATGGATCTTGGTTTTTCTAACTCTTTCACTCATAGTGTTGATGCTAGTCAACCCCCTGTGGATCATACACTTAACACTTCATTTCCTATGACTTCCCTACCTACACATAATTTGACTAATGTTAAGACAATGATTGATAATTCAAATCCTTAAGAAAATGGATGAAGAGTTAGAGAAATTGCAAAACTTTATAAATTCTAAACCCATTCATGTTAATGCAATTCCTATGATACAAAACATAATAGATTCACTTAAAACTAAACAAGGAATAGAAATGGTGCTTGACCTTAATCACTTCGTGCAAAATCAAATAATAAATTAAGAAAGAAACATTATAAATCATTATGTCAACTTCATTGAAATTCAACCTCATAAGGGCCTAACTAAGATGTTGCTTGACATTGCTTTCTCACAAAATGACATAATCAAACACACACCCGATGGTCATATTTACATAGCTATAAGAATCAATGACAAGCCTACTAATGTGATATTAATTGATCTCATTTGTGTAGAGAATGTGATCACTGAAAAAATTATATTTATGCATGAGCATTATCAAGATACTTATGAAAAACTGAAAGCATGGATCAAAACGCATAATGGTTTTGCTTGGTGTATGATAGGTTCAATGAAGTTCTTCCTTTGAAATTTGGATTGAAAACATTACATGTCTCATTTTCTATCATCCCATCATTAGACCAATTTCATGTGAAGTTAGGCTATCCATGGCTTCGCTCCATGAATGTTGTCCCATCAGTTGTGTATAAATGCTTAAAGTTTCCATTTGACAATGAGATCTTTACTGTGCACCATAGTGGCTTCAATCTTGTATCTTCACGTGGGAATTTCTCATTGAATTTATTTTGGCCTAAACCTATGGAACCTATTAGGCCTTGTGAGAACTTCTTCAAATCTTAACAAAATTTTAAGGAAAAGCACATAGCAGAGTTATCCCTTACCAATATACCTCAACCCGTGATTGATCCTCCTATCCTTGAAAAAACTATAATTGAACCAAAAGCTCTTTCTAGTAATTGAGATAAAAACATAGAAAATCCTCAACCCATTTCCTATAAGAGATCATGAGATAACCAAATAAGTCTCATTGTTCCTCCTTAATTCAAACATTTTTACAAAGCTAAAGAAAAAGTGGTTGAACAACCTCCCATGGTTCCGTTCGTTCCTCCCTTAAGGGAATAAAAGAAGCCTATGGTTGATAAACCCACACTTACACAATCACAACTTGAAAACAAAACAAGAAGATATAGAAATGCTAGAGAGCATAGGCGTAGACATCATGCTATTTCTCATTTGTTACAAGAAAAAGAAGAAAATAAAAACATAGAAAAACAAAATCCAAACTTACCTTAAACAATTCATGATGATTCTACACCTTTGTTGAAACAAGGAAATCCTAAACCTTGAACACAACAAGAAAAAACATCTTCTATGGAAATTGCCATTAGATCTTTTGTGATTAACTTGGATGATGATAATGAAATTGCAAAAATTTATGAGGAAGTGCATAATGAGCTGAATTCATTGCTTTCCTCTTCCATGAACTTAAATGATAAAAATTGTGATGATCCTCCAATAAAGAGTACTTCGCGGCATGTTGAACTTGGTGATTGTCCCAGTTTGGAACTTGATGTTGTTCCTTTGGCTAGTTGTCCACCTTCCGCATATGATGAATAATACTTGGATGTGAACGACCTGCTATAGGTTGACTCAAATGTACCTTACTAGTCTCAAGTATTTGATTTCTTTTGCAAGTTCCTTTTGTGATTGCATGTGCATAATGTGATCCCCCCGTACTATTCTATTTGATGTATCTCTTCATATGCATTCATCTATTTGTATGTACATTATTCTATATGTCATAATCCCTTTACCTTTCTTTTGTCTTGTGTTTTCCTTTTGGGGATGATGCAACACGTCGAGACATCTAGGTCTCTTCCATGTAGACCTGAAAGGATTTTTCTTTGTTTTCACTCTCTATGTGTCATTCTTCCTATTTCATGAGTTATTTAGGGAATGATGTTGTTTTCAAGCTCTATAATATCACTATAGAAAAATATATATTGACCTTGAATCCGTGGATCCCTTTTGTGTTTGAGATTTCATTTTGGGGGCAATCCCTCCCTTTTTCATGACGTAGCTTCATTTGGAAACATATGACTTGGCATAGGGATTTCAAAAAAATCTCGCATGTCCTCTTTATTTTTAGTATTTATCATTTCCTACTTTAAATTAATTTTTCACAACATGGTGTTAGCAATATATTTAGAGTGGGGGCATACATTGGTATACATCGACATTATCATTTTTGGAGATCTTTGGAATTTTCTCATGTTTTATTGCACAATCTTCTTACTTCACGTGATTCATTTTCTTCTTGGTGGTTTCATTGGGTTTGATGTCTTCCAAGAGTTTGACCTTTCTTGGCATACCAATTTCCTCTTATTGGTGATTTTACACATTGCATACCTTAAGTTGTGAGTATTTTATCCTAGACTTTTCCATTCTTGGAGACATTAGGCATAATTTCCATAAGAGGAGACCTTACATCAACTAAGAAAAACCCCTTTGAGCATGCCTCATCCTATTTTCATTTTGTTCATAAGTGTTTAGCATAACACATCTTGCTAAACCTTATGAAGCTTGAAGTTTCAACCCTTTTTAAGGCCACCAAGCATAAAAAACTTTTCTTTCTAGTGGAGCCTTGTTTTTTCATAATTTTTTAGCATAACATACCTTGCTAAGCCTTATGGAGCTTGAAGTTCATGTCTTGTGGTGCCTTATTAATGTTATCAAAGGTATAACTTTTGTATGGTATGGGATCCTAATAAGATTCTCTCATTTTCCACCCTTGGGAGCTCACCTAGTGGACAACTAGAGTTTCACTAGCCCATGTGAGCATGTAGGTGTTTACAAAGAGGACATCAAGGTTCCATGTGTAAACATTCCTTTTGAACAAACAACTAAGGTGCATTCCACATCATGTTGGATGATTGAGGCTTGATCCACCATTTATTTCTATAGTGTAGAAAAATGTATCCATGTACATTTTCACACTTTTTTGGACCCTCCCTACTAAAATTAGGCTTCTTTATGCATTATTTGGTCCTATATTGCATCCACAACCTTATTTAATGCAACTTTTTGAGGATAATCCTGACACATATCTAATGACGAATCCTAATTTAATAATTTTGAATTGTATCACCCAGATTTAGTAGTTTGGGACTCATACACCACCTTGGACATATGTATCCCACCTAAGTTTCAGGGCCTGGTCGTGAATTTGACATATAACATAACATTTCTTGATTTTGTGCCTTGAGCTTAGCGTACTGGGACTCATATGCCCTAACTATCATATGAGTCCCTTTTAGCTTGGACCTATTTCAAATGCAAATTCTTAGAAGGATTTTATTCTCCTAGGTCTGATGTCGGCTTGTAGTGTTGTAATTTTGGGAAATCTTGCATTTAAACAAGTATAAATACAAGGTCATTTCACATATTTTTTCCAAGAAGTTTTATGTAAGCACTCCTATAGAAACTTTATGAGATCAAGAGCATTCAAGAGTGCTTATCAAGTGTTTTGGAGTTACATTCAAGACTCAAGCATCATGTCAAAGTCATCATACATCATGTTGTTTTTTGAAATAACATTTGTGATGTAGGTTCTTATCATTTAAGCAAGCATTCAACTCAAGATATACAAAATACAATCAAGATTCAAGATCAACATTCATGCTATCCAGTACATACAATATTGAGCCTTTGTTCCAAGGGTTTGGTGAGTTTCAACATAATAGATGTATTCATTCATCATTCCTTCATTCTATTTCTATTCATTTCAAGGTTTGATTACTAAAATAGGGTTTGGCCCCTATCTACTAACAAAACAACATTTTCCCCTCCCTTTGATGTGTGATATGTAGATTTAGATTGAAGATCCATTGAAGAAAAAAATTGGAGAAATTTGTCAAAGTTGTAAAGTTGTTAAAGTTGTCACCTTTCTTGGAAGATCACAGAAAGTCATCTACGTGTCAGAATTTAGAGTTTCAGACTCAGAGATCAAAAGGGAGAGAAGCTATAGAAGATCACTAGAGGATTCAAAAATTTCATATCAATCTTGATACTGGGAGTAAATCACCACTTGTGGTATATTAGTCCAACTATACCATATTTCAAGCATTTTCTATAGATCATGGTTTAACAGTTCCAAATTCTGGATTCAACTAGAAACCCTAAACTGGGACTAAATTTCCCCTACTAGTGTATGAGTCCCAATATCCTTTAAAATTTATACTTTTGGGAGTGCAAACCTTATTTCAAGCATCTTCAATTTTTCAGGTGCCCCTCTATCCTTTCTCATTTCATTATTTTGATTTTCTGGTTATCTAAGGTTGCATAGGGTTATGTGCAGGATCATAATGGGCCAAAAAGTGGCGATATAATGGTTGTGTAGGGTATGTGGATGAAAAAAAAAATTACCCAAAATTGATGAAATGAAAAGGGTTTTTAAAGGTGATTCTCAGCTTTCCACCAATATAAATTATGCTTTACTTTTAATTTAATAAATTATTATTATTCATTTTCTATTTGAATTATGACTAAAGTCCTGATTGATAGGCTTATTGAAAAACATCTATAGCTTTCCAACGGTATCACATTTTTTGATTCTGAAACATACATCACATTCTATGCTTCATATACTATAGGATTTAAAAAAATAAAAATTCATGAAGTTTTGACCAAGTTAAGGTGGTCAGACATACGATTTTTTATATTTTTAAAAGTTGTAAAAAAAAAATCAGTAATTAATTATTTACTTGGAAAAAAAAAAATTACAAAAAATATGCATCACATCGAGACATGAGTCCTCTACTTATGTGTAAAATATTATAAATAAAATTATCATTTTATTGTGGTTAGGGTGGTTAGACAGATATCTACTTATTTTTTCCTTGAAATTTAAGTCCTACTGCATTGAAATTTCAAATTTTCACCAAATAGATTTTTTTTTTTGTAAATAAACCTAGAAGTTTAGAAACTACATTTAATTTTATACAAATTCTATTGTTACATATTTTTGAAATAATATAGATAGCTTATTCAAATTTTTATGTCAAGTTGCCTAAATCTAATTTTTTTGAATTTTATCGCCACTTAAGGGCCTAATTTTTCCATGATGATTATGCAGATAACCATAGGTCAATTTTCATATCATTTGCATTTCCTTCTTACTAATTCTTTGTTTGGTGGTGAACCCCCTTTTGTCTTTAATCACACCCAAGGAAACCATCTTAACAATCCAACCCTTCCCTCAATCAAGCCAATTGGTTGAGGGATCTTGGTTTCCTTTCATTAAACATAAGTGAAATAGGTGGAAGAACCCTAATTCCCCTTTAGTTCCATATGCCAAAAGGTGGAGCACTATTTCTGAGGTTTCACTTTGGTGAACCTATCCTTTGACACCTTTTTTTCTTATTCAAAGTGCATCATATTCCTAGATCTAGCTTATGTTAACTTTGCATTAGGTCCTGCATTAGTTAATCTAGGATTTCTAAATCTTTCATTATTGAATTTCACTTGAAATCTGTAATTGTAGTTAGCCTAGAAAAACTTCAAACCGAAAAACCTAGCATTCACTTAAAATTTGCTGAAATTAGTGTAAAAACCCTAATCTAGAACTCATACGCCCCTCTAGGCGATTTAGTCCTAGTACAGGTGGTTTTACCTAATTTCTAAGTATTCTATGTGCACGGTTTTTAAGTATTTGAACCCTTGAAAAACACTAATTGGGAAGTTCGTATGCCCCTCTGGGTGACTTAGTCCCATGTTAGACCTAAAACTACATTTTACAACATTAGAAACCTTGTTTTTTGTGTTTTAGTTTGTTAGATCTTTATTTCAAATTACTGAGTTTTTGTTTCATTCATTTCACTGCATCTAGCTTAATTTCATTTGAGTTGTTATTAGAATATATCATTTATCTTGTGTTCATTCCATTTATCTTGAATTCATTGATTTTCCCTTGCATGAGCTTTACAACTTGGTGTCCTATTGCTTATACTATAGTGAGACAAAGTTCAAGACTCATGTCATCCTGTGATAGCACAATAATTGTGGATCTTGGGCTATCTAGCTCCCTCACTCCTAGTTTTGACAGTAGTTCACTAGGTATGGACCATACCCTTAATAACTTTCTACCTTCAAGTGGTGTAACAAGTGTTGAAACAATGGTTACTAGCATCCCTTAAGAAAGCATAATCCAAATCCATGAAGATTTAGCAAACATACAGCATCAAGTAAGTACTGAAAAAATTTCAACCACTACTATTCCCACCATAGATAACATACATCGCATGATTGAAAATGAAGAAGGAATAGAACCTACATGTAACCTAGCTTAGATTTTTGGAAAACTTATTAGTTGTGCTCAACCTTCAATTTTTTGTCCAAAGTCAAGGAGGAACTCAAATTCCTCCTCCCACAACCATTGTCACTATTCCTACCTATACCAATCCTCATGTTACAACAGTGATGCAACCTACTAGTAATGTTTTTCCTACCTTGGGTATTTCTACTAGCAATCCTTGTTGCAAGAATAAAAATAATGTGGAAGGTTGTCATTGATGTCAACGCAGTGATACATATATATTAGAAGTCTACCGAAGGTTATTATCTGTTTAAGTTTCTCTTTACTGACGAAACAATGTAATCATTTTTGGGTCCGAAAGATGTCTGGTTGAAGAATTGTTTGGCGGTTTGGAGTTTTTGAGTTTAGGTCTTAGCCTTGGCCCACCTAACACACGTTTTGTATGAAGATGATTGAATCTACTTTAGAGATATTTTGTATAAGTATTATTTGACTTGATGAAACACAATACATGGATAAGAAATGAATCTTATAAGATACCGACAAGAGTATTTTTGTTTCAATTGCTTTCATCTGTTTAGGCCAACCTAATTGATGAATAAGATATAATTGTATATATATATGAGACTCTTTGAATATGAAGAGAATGAACATAATGAGAGAGATGAATATGCAAATGAGAGAGATATAGTGAAGGCATATGAATGTGTATTGGTGCGATCCTAAAAGACATCAGTCAAAGGCCAAGACAAAAATTTTAAACAAGTGCAAAGGGAATCAATATTTCACATACAAAGCTTAATTGGAACTGAATCTGACACATGAAGGTATATCCTATCATTTCACTCTTTTGGCAGTGAGCCATTACTCCTATATTCTAGCGGTGAGCCATCTTTTGTATCTCTATGGTAGTGTGTCCAGACAACAAGTCCTTATTCTAAGTAGTAAGCCTTATTCCAAGCAATGAGCCTTTTTGTAATCAGTTTTGATATTCTCTATAGTGTGAGTTAATCCTGACCATTGTTTTTCCCTCATTGGGTTTTCCACGTAAATCCGGTGTTATTGTGTTTGGCCAATTTCACTTAATGGTTAATCACTTAAACATTTTATGTGTTAGTTTCAGTAATTTAATTTAAGGTTATAATTTCTAACAACTGATTCACCCCTCCTCTCAGTTGTCCTATCCAACAATTGGTATCAGAGCTTGGTTCCTCAGAAGAAGCCGAACTACTTGAGGAAGGTCCTGCAATTTGAATACATGGCTAGAAAATATCTTTCTGGTCCTCTAGAAGAAAACCTTGTATATGAAGAAATCAATGTTGCTCTTGAGGAATTGGAGAAAAGTGAGGATGAGAAAGAAACCCTGAAAAAGAAACTTGAAGGAAGCAAATGATTGCATTAGGAAACTAAGAGAGCAGATCAAAAAGTTCAAGGATAGACATAGAGAAGTTAGTGATTAGTTGAAAAAGGCTAATGAGAACATTACTAAACTAAAATTGCAAGTGGAAGAACTTAAAAAAATTGATCAATGTCAAAAAGTTGAAATCCAAAAAAAATTGATGATTGTACAAGGCTTGAAAAGGAAATAGTAACCCTAAGAGTTGATATGGAAAAAGTGAAAGCACACGAAGAAAGATTCAAGACAAGTTCTGCAAAGATTGATGAGTTGATTTCATCTCAAAAGCTTGCAAAGGACAAAAATGGTCTAGGACTTGAAGGACAAATTTCAAAAACTGAACTGATCTACAACAAAATGGATAATTGAAGTAAATTTTGACAAAGCAATGCTTATCAAAACAAGAATCGAAGGAACAATACCAGAAGGATCCCCATTCAACAACCTAATGCTTAAAGGTACCCATCTTTTAATGGATTTTGTTTCTCATGCAATATTTTCAAACATAGAGCAACAAAATGTAGTAGTAGGATGAACTAGAATAAAATAAGTTAGAATATTGAATTATTTATTGGTAAATGCTATGTTTTCCACAAGTTTGAACATAGAGCTATAGAATGTAGAAGTCAAATGATGATAAATAGATTTAATGCTAGTAGAAGAATTCAGAATTTTCATGGCTACTGCTACACATGCAATGTCTTTGGACATAAGGCTAATCAATGTAGGTGAAGGATAAAGGAAAATTCATTTGATAATGGATATGTTATGTGTTACACTTGCAACAAACTAGGACATATCTCAAAAAAATTTAGAAGAAAAAAATGAAAGAAACCTAATTCAAAACAAAAGGACAAATTAAATCTAGAAGAACTAAGAAGCGAAATGGAAAAGATTTGGAGAAAGAAAGAAGAACTTGAGAACAAGGAAAAATTAGACAATATTGTACTTGCACTTGGTGCAGATTCCCCTTTTATGAAATGAATCCAGTAATGGATTTAGGGGGAGCATTCACAGAAAAATCTAGAAAACCCCTGATATATGAGGTGTCATGCAAAAAAAATGGATATATGATGAGAATATCTATTTTGAAGGCATTGGAGAAAATTGTAAAAACAATGGAGTCAAAGAAAATGTTGTATGGAAGCAGATCTACCGGTATCTAGGATGTTCGGCTAAAAAGGAGAAATTTTGTAAAGATTACTTTGTAAACATGATGAATATGTGGATTTCTGGTTTGGTTTCAAGTCCGGTTAGGATATTTGAAGTAGGAACTTCCTCTGGGAAGAAGAAGACAAGAATAATTATCTTTGGTTCTCCTCCAAAAAAAAATAAATTGAAGATAGAAGAGAAAAAAGAAGGAGAAGAAAAGGACAATGTGTTGACAACACAAGGGTAGACAAGTGAGAGGGGGGTGAATCGGTTGTCCTGGGTATTTAAAACTTATTCAATTTAATAACCTTATTCTTAGATCTAAATAATAACCATGAATGCACAAATCAATAACACATCAGAAACACACAAAACACCAAGATTTTTACATGGAAACCTTGTTAGAGAAAAAACCATGGTGGAGGTCAGTCCACAAGATTATACCCTATTAAAAGTATAAAAAAATGAAATATGTGGAATGCACATGCATTTAGGCACACTGCCTAGATCTTACTGCTCAATTACAACAAGGCTAACCACCCAAAGGAAGACACACTATCTTATAGAAAGAATCATATTACATCCGCAGGGATTTTAACTAATTAAATAGCATCTGCTAATGCCTAATCACAGTTCCGGTTAAGAACATGAACATTTCTTCACTCTTCTTCACACTCCACTATACCTTTGAATGATTAGGACTTTATTCAAACATACACACACACTCAACATTCACACACACACTTCAATTCAAATAAAAAATAACTTATATATATCTACAACAAGAAATTTCATCTCTACATGTTGGCTTCAACAAAATAATAAAATTAATATAAAATGTCATCCCAAAACACTAAATATTATTAATGTGAATCAACCAAGGTCAGCCACAACTTAGTGAAGACCCAAATCAATATCTCGAACATGAAAACACTTCAATTAATTACTCCTCGAAGATCCACAACATGCTATAAATACCATGTTAGCTAAGAACATGAAAAACATGAACACACAAGAGAAAATCTCTAACCACAAGCATAACAATCAATGTGGAAGTCCAACAAAGATATAGCATGATCTAGAAACATCCCCAAACATCATGAATCAATAGAGAGGCATCCATAGTAATTGAACTAACTATAATTTCATCATCTTCAATCTATAACACCAACTGAAGCAACAAAAAAACTGTCAGAATGTAAATCTTTATAACTCAAACAAATCTTCATGCAGATTTCTAAAAATCAATGTGGATAAACAAGATACATCAATGAAAAACCCTTTAGTCCACAACCTTTGATCATCAACATACAGAACTTACCAACATATTGAACTTCACTTCACCACTGACAACCTACAACTCATTCAATTACAATTTTCCCAATATCCTCAACATATACGACTTATAATGAATTAATGCTAATAGTGTTAACATCAATGACAACCACATATCAACAACACAACAATAACATCCAACAATCTCCCCCTTTGGCATTGATGGGAACACATGATGTGAAAAACACCATCAATGTAACTAACTCTTGACACTTACTCCCCCTTAGGTTTTGACTCATTTTCTCCTCAACTCTTCCACATGATCTTCTTTCCCATAAGGCTCTTCTTTTCCCCTAGAAATTCTTTCACATGATCTTCTCCCCCTTTGACATCAATGAAAAAGATCTCTAAGCTCCACACAAACTCTAAACCACATATCTGAGCATTTGAACATCTAACTACTCCCCCTGAGTAGTAGCCACCACAACATTAATGTGGATCAAGATATAACTATGAAATGCACGGACTAATGCAATGCAACGCATCCTTAGTTCTGATTAGGAGGGGTAATCACCCCTAACTTCCCTATGAGATACTCAAAATTATCCTTACGCAACGACTTGGTAAAGATGTATGCAATCTTCTCCTTAGTAGGCACATACTCTAGTCTGACTTCCTTTTCACTCACCTTTTCTCTCAAAAAGTGAAACTTAATAGATATATGCTTTCTCTTTGAATGTAGCACTAGATTCTTGGAAATGTTAATAGCACTTCAATTATCACAAAATATAGCAATAGGCTCATTATACATAATTCTGATATCCTTCAACATCTACTTCATCCACAAGACTTGAGTACAATTGTTAGTAGTAGCAATATATTCAGCCTCTGTAGTAGATAAGGAAATGGCATTCTGCTTCTTACTTAACCATGAAATCAGCTTCTTACCCAAGAAAAATGCTCCACCACTAGTATTTTTCCTGGAATTTACATCTCCCACCCAATTAGCATTAGTAGAGGCACTTAAAGTAAGATCGTCTTTAGGATACCATAGGCCAAAGTCAATTGTTCCCTTCAAATATCTGAATTTTTTTTCACAATAGTCACATGAGATTCCTTCGGATCAGCTTGAAATCTTGCAACAATGCATACAACATTCATGATACCAGGCCTAGTTTGAGTTAAATACAATAATCCACCAATCATTGATCTGTATCTAGTCTTATTTTCTTTTAGAGAATCATCTTTTGTTGTCAACTTGCATCCGATTACCATGGGTGTACCAAGTGGCTTTGAATCTTCCATACCAAACTTCTTCAACAATTCCTTTACATACTTGGACTAAGATAAAAAAAAACCCCTTTATCTAATTGAGTAATTCGCAATCCCAAAAAGAGTTTTATCTCACCAAGTATTAACATCTCAAATTCATTATGCATCTCATTAGCAAACTTCATGCACAAACCATCATCTCCTCCAAAACTAATATCATCAGCAAATACCTCAACAATCAAATCTTTATCATCATTCTTGAAAAATAGATTACTATCAGCAATACCTTTGTTAAATCCAAGCTTCAACAAATACTTTTCCAATCTAGCATACGAAGCTCTAGGGGCTTGCTTGAGTCCATACAATGCTTTCTTCAACTAACACGCCATATCTCCCTTATTAGTTAATTGAAATCCATTAGGTTGTTCAATATAGACCTCTTCTTCCAATTCTCCATTTAGAAAAGATGACTTGACATTGATCTAATAAAACTTGTAGTTCTTGTAAGAAGCATAGGCAAGAAATAATCTTACAGCTTCAATTCTAGCAACAGGGGAAAAATTCTCTTCAAAATCAATTCCTTCCATTTGTGAATATCCTTTAAATACTAGTCTTGCTCTGTTTCTAACAACTTCACCTTGCTCATTCAGTTTATTTCTAAAGACCCATTTAGTTCCAATGACATTCTTATCCTTAGGTTTGGGAACAAGAATCCATGTATCATTCTTTTCAATCTATTTTACCTCCTCTTTCATTGCTTCAACCCAATGTTCACCTTTACATGCTTCATTCACACTAGTAGGCTCAGTCTTTGAAATCAAGCAATATTCTTTAGCAATCTTCAGTCTTTGAAATGAAGCAGTATTCTTCAGCAATCTTTCTCCTAGTCTGGACACCTTTGTTCTTATCATGTATAATCTGATCTTCTAAATGATTCAATCTTACATACCTCAGAGTCTTCTTAGGATGGTCTTCAACTTCAAGCTATTATGTTCTTTCTTTTTCTATTGCACTGTTTTCTCCTTCCTCTTGATCTTCTAGATTCACTGAAATGATTTGAACTTGATTTGTAGTTTGAACTTGATTTACTTTGTTTGTACTATCATCCTGATCATTAGATTCATATCCAGAGGTTCCATATGGTGTACTAAAGTCTTCATCAACCTTGACATTTTCACTTTCAACCATTTTCCTCAATATTTTATTGTAACACCTGTAGGCCTTGATTTTAGTAGAATAACCCAAAAAGATACCTTCATCACTCCTAGCATCAAACTTTCCTATATCTTCATCTCTCTTGATATAAAATTTGCTTCCAAATATCTTGAAGTATTTAACAGTAGGCTTTTGACCAGTCCATAGCTCAAAAGGGGTCTTACCAGTACATCACCTTTGATTTGTACCCGGTTGAGTGTATACATAGTAGTACTCACAACTTCTCTCCAATAGATATGAGGGGCATTTCCTTCTAGCATCATAGTTCTAGAAGCATCTTCAATTTTTCTATTCTTCCTTTCCACAACTCCATTTTTTTGAGGGGTCCATGGTGCAGATAATTGTCTCTTTATTCCATGTTCTTCAAAAAAGGAATTAAATTCACCAAGAATTCACCACCTCTATCTGATCTCATAAATTTAATCTTCAGACCTATCTCTATCTCAACCATAGCCTTAAAGATCTTGAAATTTTCTGGTGCTTCATATTTCTCCCTTAAGAAAGCAACCCACACCATTCTAGAATAATCATCAATAAGAAACATGAAATACCTATAACCTTATAAACTTCTAACTTTAGAGGGACTACACAGATCAGTATGCACAAGCTCCAATAATTCATTTGAACAATTTTGTTTTCTTCGAAATGAAATTCTAGTTTTCTTTCCTAACTAACATTCCTTGCATATGGCATTAGTAGGTTTCACCAACTTAGGTAGATCTCTCACAACCTTAGTAGAACTTATCTTCACAATATTATCAAACTTAACATGACACATTCTCCTATGCCAAAAGCAACTTTCATCAACTTGAGCAATCAAACAACTTTTACTAGTAGCACTCAAGTGAAAGATATTACCTTTTGTTTTTGTACCTAATGCAATTTCATTTTCGAAACTCAATATTCTGCACTTTCCATCCTTGAACTGAAGATTGTATCCCTTATCAGCCATCTGACCAACACTTAAAATATTATGCTTCAAGCTTTCCACATATAGGATATCATCAGTATTATGCTTACCACCAAGAGAAATGCATCCTCTGTGACAGATTACACCAGTTGTATTATCACCAAATCTCACAACACCACCATCATAGTTTTCTAAGCTCACAAACTTACATTTATCTCCTATCATATGATGTGAACATCCACTATTAATCACCCATTCATCCTTCTCTTCAACTCGAGCAACTGGGGCTTTCTCCACATTTGTACAACTAGCGGATTTAGTAGATACATG
The DNA here is from genome assembly GCA_007258455.2 of Sequoia sempervirens. NCBI lineage: Eukaryota > Viridiplantae > Streptophyta > Pinopsida > Cupressales > Cupressaceae > Sequoia > Sequoia sempervirens. Next base: position 114,912 of record VDFB02093239.1, read on the forward strand.
ATTATTTTCCTTGATAGCAATAAATACCCATTTATCATCACTTCTATTTCCTTTATCAGATTCATCATCTGTCATGCCTTCATCAACAACATAGTAACACTTATTTTGAAATCTAGGCTTGTTATGTATTGGTTTAGGATCTCTTTCCAAAAACCTTGATGCAAAATGACCTATCTTATTATAGGAAAAACATTTAAGAGGCAATTTTCCTTCATAGTTACCTTTTCCTCTCGATACTCTTTTGAGAATAAGTGCTTCTAGCTCTTCTAGCTCTCTTTCTTCTTCTTCAATTTGTCTAATTTTATCCTCATATTTGAATGTCTTTCTAGATGAACTCTCACCTGGATCATATCTTTGTCTATCTCTTCCAGAAGTAGTAGCCTTAAATGCAGATTAAACCTTACTCAACTCAAAAGTAGTAAGCTTACTAACCAACATATCTCTGGTTACATTTGTTACAATATTTAGCTCTTCAATAGCACTAGCTTTGAATTTGTAAGAATTAGGAAAGGATCTAAGCACTTTAGCAACAATCTTTGATTCGTCTATCTATCCACCAACACATATGATTCCACATGTGACCAATTCATTCACTCTCTGGATGGAAGTATTAATCTTCTCATCATCAACCATTCTCAACTTTTCATATTTCCCTTTCAAACTATGCAACTTATAAATACTCACATTAGCATCACCTTCATAAAAGCTTTCTAGCTTTTTCCAAATCCATAACATTTGTAATCTCAGAATCAATCAAGGCACTCAACAAGGCTTCCTTAGCCTAGATATTATACTCAACAACTCTAATCTCAAAAGTAGTAGTAGGACCATTTTGAGGAATAACATACCTATTAATTGTAATCTTCTAGAAGGGTTCACCAATGCATCTTAGATGGCACTCCATTCATGTCTTCCATAAAGAGTAATTTGTTCCATTAAATCTAGGACTATCCTTCTTGTATGTCATCATCCTAGATCACCTCAAGCTGTTAAACTTCTTCCAAGGAACCTGGTCTGATACCAATTGTTGGTAACACAAGGGTAGACAACTAAGAGAGGGGGTGAATCAATTGTCCTAGATATTTAAAACTTATTCAATTTAATAACCTTATTCTTATATCTAAATAATAACCATGAAAGAACAAATCAATAACACATTAGAAACACACATAACACCAAGATTTTTACGTGGAAACCCTATTAGCGGAAAAACCACGGTGGAGGTCAGTCCACAAGATTATACCCTATTAAAAGTATAAAGAAATGAAATATGGGGAATGCACATGCATTCAGGCACATTGCCTAGAGCTCACTACTCAATTACAACAAGGCTAACCACCCAAAGGAAGACACACTGTCTTACAGAAAGAATTGAATTGCATCCGTAGGGATTTGAATAGATAAAATAGCATTTGCTAATGCCTGATCATAGTTCTAGTTAAGGGTTATGTGCAGGATCACGATGGGCCAAAAAGTGGCAATATTATGGGTATTTGTAGGGTATGTGGCTGACGACTTTTTTTTAACCCAAAATTGATGAAACAAAAAAGGTTTTTAGAGGATATTCTCAGCTTTCCACCAATATAAATTATGCTTTAATTTGAATTTAATAAATAATTGTTATTTATTTTCTATTAGAATTACGACTAGAGTCCCGGATCGACAGCTAATTGAAAAACATCTATAAATTTCAATGATATCACATTTTGAATCCAAAAATGTAGACACATTCTATGCTTCACACATACTCAGTAGGGACAAAAAATAAAATAAATTTCATGGTAAGTTTTGACCAAGTATGCACGGCTACGAGTTTTAGAGATTACTTAAAAGCTGTAATGAAAATTCCCCAACACATTTCACTTAGAAAAATACAAAAATACATCACATCTGAACATGAGTCCTCTAATTTTTATATATATATATAAAAATCTTATAAAAAATATTATCATTTTTATTATGGCTTAGTAGCCTAATGACAATTTATTTCTTGTTCATCCTGAATGTCTAAATTCACCAAATAGATTTTATTTATTTTTAAATAAACCTAGTAGTTCAGAAATTACATTCAATTTTCTATAGATTCTATTCTTACATATTTTTGAAATAATATAGATAACTTATTCAAATTTTTAGGTGAAGTTGCCTAACATTGATTTTTCTGAATTTTTTACCACTTAAGGGCTTTTTTTTCCATGATGATCCTGCACATACCCTAAGCGCATGAACATTTCTTCACTCTTCACTCTTCTTCACACTTTTCTCTACCTTCGAATGATTATGAATTTATTCACACATACACACACTCAAAATTCACTCACACACTTCAACTTAAATTAACAATCGCTTATATATATCTGCAACAAGAAATTTTATCTCTACATTTCAGCTTCAAAAAAATAATAAAATGAATATAAACTGTCGGCCAAAAACACTAAAGATTATTAATGCAAATCAACGAAGGTCAGCCACAACTTATTGAAGACCCAAATCAACATCTCCAACATGAAAACACTTCAATTAATTACTCCTCAAAAATCCACAACACACTATAAACACCATGTCAGCCAAGAACAGGAAAAACATGAATGCGCAAGAGAAAATTGCCAACCACGAGTGCAACGATCAATGTAGACATCCAAAAAAGATAGAGCATGATCTAGAAACATCCAAAAACATCACGAAACATTAGAGAGGCATCCGCAGCAACTAAACTAATTGAAATTGCATCATCTTCAATTAGTAACACCAACTGAAGCAACAGAAAAACTGTCAGAATGTAAATCTTCATAACTCGAACAAATCTTCATGAAAATCTCTGAAACTCGACATGGATAAACTAGATACAGTCCACAAAAAACCCTTTAGTCCACTACCTTTGATCATCAATGTAAAAAACTTATCGACATACTGAAATTCACTTCACCACTGACAACCTGCAACTCATTCCATTACAATTTTCTCAATTTCCTCGGCATATACAGGTTCTAATGAATTAATGCTAATAGTGTTGACATCAATGACAACCACATATCAATAACACAAATACAACATCCAACACAATGATGATGAAGAAGATGTTACAAAAGAGAAAATATTGAAGAGTCTTTAAGAAACTGATGGATTGAAGAATATTGGAGATGTTTGGTTAACTCAACCATCTTATGAATAGGATGAGATAATAGATGTTTTGACTTCTTATGTAACACATGATAATGAAATTGATCTAAGTAAATTGAAAGATGTTCTGCTGAAAGTATTAATTGAATAGATTGATGAAAGATGAAATTCATTTGGCTATGGAAGAAAGATGTGAAGATGCAAAAAGGAAATTGACTGAATGGGTATGTGCAGGATCATCATGGAAAAAATAGGCCCTTAAGTGGCAAAAAAATCAGAAAAATTAGGATTAGGTAACTTGACGTAAAAATTTGAATAAGTTATCTATATTATTTCAAAAATATATAAGAATAGAATCTATAGAAAATTGAATGTAAGTTATATGCTACTAGGTTTATTTGCAAAAATTAAAAATCTATTTGGTGAAATTTTGAAATTTCAATGTAGTAGTACTTAAATTTCAGGAAAAAAAAAGAAGTAGGTGTATGTCTGACCACCCTAACCCCAATAAAATGATAATATTTTTTTATAATATTTTAGATATAAGTAGAGGACTCATGTCCCAATGTGATACATATTTTTTTGTAATTTTTTTCCAAGTAAATAATTAATTATGAATTTTTTATTACAACTTTTTAAAAATATAAAAATTTGTATGTTTAACCACCTTAACTTGGTCAAAACTTCATGAAATTCATTTTTTTAAATCCTAAAGTATGTGAAGCATAGAATGTGATTTCTTTTAGTTTCAAAAAATGTGATACCATTTGAAAGCTATATCTATGTTTTTCAATCAACCTATCAATCAAGACTTTAGTTGTAATTCAAATAGAAAATGAATAATAATTATTTATTAAATTCAAAGTAAAGCATAATTTATATTGGTGGAAACTTGAGAATCTCTTTTAAAAACCATTTTTGTTTCATCAATTTTGGGTGAAAAAAAATTCATCAGCCACATACCCA
>VDFB02093241.1:0-13226 GCA_007258455.2 Sequoia sempervirens
TATATGTTTATCAAAAGCATGTGCTTAATCTTATGTGGAATTCTTTATGTGTGTATGAATTTCATTTCTAATGTTTTCCATAAGATAGTTGATAACTTAAATTAGTCTAACATGGATAAACATTTAGGTAAAACCTGATCTTGTGAAGATGGTGACGACATGGATAAACATTTAGGTAAAACCTGATCTTGTGAAGATGGTGACGACACGAACCAATCTTGGTGGTAGCCAAGAAGTTGGGCAAGGACCCACAAGAATTGAAGCTATACTTGACCAAATCTTGGCAAGGTTGGATAACCTTGAACAAGAGAGGGTAAAATCGAGGGTTGAGAAAGAGGTTCCCATTAATGAGAATGAGGGTGAAAACTCTTCTCATGGACATAGCAAAACTCATGATCACGAAAGGGAAAAATCACCAACACTATATGAGGAAAGAAATAAGAAGCGTATGGCTTCCGAAATTTCCAAAGGATATGAAGAAGATTGTTCCACCCAAGTTTGAGGGAAGTTCTAGAAGAGATGAAGCTGAGGCGTGACTTGTCCAAATGGAAAAGTATTTTGAAATCCAAAATTACACTGTGACCACTAAAGCTGATTGGGGTGCATATTAGTTAGCAAGAGAAGCCTCTAACTAGTGGATGAACAAAAAGTTGGAACTCAATATCAACTCACGGAAGCTTACGTGGGGGGAATTTGTTGAGATTTTCTACAAGCAATGGTTGCCCCAACTTTACTATGACCAAAAACTCACAGATTTCTAGAGTTTGAGACAAGGAAATATGTTGGTCAATAAGTATTGGGAGAAGTTTACTCGACTTTTGCATTATGTTCCTATATATGATACCTGCATAAGGAAAATTATAATAGAACTTAACAATCAAATCAGAGGAGAAGTTGATATGCATGGCCCAACAACTATGGATCTTGTATATGAGAAAGCAATTAAGCAGGAGCAAAAGCTTAGGGCTACCTCCAACCAGTAGGAAAATAGAGAACATAAGAAGGTTGTGGAAATTCTTGACAAGCCAACACTAAAGAAGGTGGAGGTTGTGCAAAATGTACCTAAACAAGGAGAAAAAGGTAACCGCAATAGTGGGAAAGAGTCGAGAAGAGAGCAAAATAGGAATGGTTCCAACAATGCTTGTGGAAATGCTAGTAGATCTGGAGAACCCACAAAGAAGGTACCATTTACAGGATGCTATACATGAGGGGGAGACCACTTTGCTAGAGATTGTCCTAGTAAGCCTTTTGACAACTCACTACCTACTCAACGGGAAATGTTCCAACAAAGGATACATGCAGCAATGGATGATTGCCAAGCAGAGTATCAAGCAACTCTCATTGAAACTCCAGGTATTTTGTTTGGTTTACCCATTTTAGTTCTTATTAATATTGGTACAAATGAGAATTTAATTTCACCTAGAGTAGTTAAGCAATTATCTAGAAAGGCTAGACACATGGCAATATCTTGGGATGTAGAGTATGCAAACCAAAAAAGAGAAAAGGTGGAACAATGTTTTTTTGAGACTAGGATAGAGCTACCTTGTTTTTCTACAGAAGTAAACCTATATGTCACACCTTTAGGATCCTATGATGTTATCCTAGGTATGAATTGGTTGTGGAGACATAGGGCTAAGGTAGATTACCATGCAAAAAGAATTGAATTCCTAGATGATCTTGGTAACTGAGTGAAGTTCCAAGGGATACCTAGAGAGGTCAAGATTAAACAAATCACGACAATGCAACTAGCAAGGGCTAAGAAGAAAGGGTGTAAAATATTTGTTGTTAAGATTGAAGAACTTGAAGAAGATCTTGATAACTTGGAATTCTAGAGCTTCCAAGATATGGAAGATAGTGAAAAAGATGACAATGGAATGCCAAACATGGAAAGGTATCTTGTATTGAGGAAGTTTTCAGATGTATTTCTAGATGAGTTACCTGGGTTGCCACCAAGGAGGATATTTTATTTCTCTATAGATATAGTTCTAGGGTCTGAACCTATTTCCAAAGTTCTCTATAGGATGACAACAACCGAGCTAATGGAGCTTAAGGCACAGTTGGATGAACTGTTGTCAAAAGGGTTGATATGACCAAGTGTCTCGCCTTGGGCAGTGTCGGTCATATTTGTGAAAAAGAAGGATGGTACTTTGCATTTGTGCATCAACTATTGTATACTTAATAAAGCCACGGTGAAGAACAAGTATTTGTTTCCACACATTGATGATCTTTTTGATCAAATGAGGGGAGCTATTGTATACTCTAAGATAGATCTAAGATCTGGATATCACCAGTTGAGAATTAGAGACGAAGATATCTTTAAGACTGTGTTCATAACCAGATATGGACACTATGAATTCATAGTTTTTCCTTTTGGGTTAACAAATCACTTGCCGCATTTATAAATCCGATGAATAGTGTATTTAGGGACTACCTAGATAAAAATTTCTTGGTTTTTCTAGATGACATCCTGATTTATTCTAAGGATGAGGAAGGTTACTGTAGACACTTAGAATAGTCTTACAATGGTTAAGAGAACACAAGTTGTATGGTAAACTATCTAAGTGTACTTTCTTCCAAAGGAGAGTGCATTATCTAGGGAATGTGATCTCGACGAACAAAATCTCCATAATTCTAGCCAAGATCAAGGTAGTACACCCAAGTTTCATGGGTCTAGCAGGGTACTATAGGAAGTTTCTAGCGAAATTCTCCAAGATTGCTTTTCCAATTACTTCTTTACAAAGGAAAGGAAATAAATTTGAGTGGACTAAGAAGTGTCAAGAAGCCTTTGATCTACTTAAAGAGAGGTTGACCACTGCATCAATCTTGAAAGTACCTGATCCTGAGGGTAACTTTACGATTATCACAGATGCATGTGGGGAAGGTTTAGGAGGTGTGTTAATGCAAGATGAGCAAGTGATTGCTTACAAATCTAGAAAGTTGGAACCTTATGAGCAAAATTATGCATCACATGATTTAAAGTTAGCAGTTGTGGTTCACACATTACAAATGTGGGGGCATTACTTTTTAGGAAAACCCTTTGAATTGAAGATTGATCATAATGGGTTAAAGTACCTTTTCGCTCAACCTAAAGATGGTCAAAGTTAATAGCTGACTATGACTTCAATATCAACTATATAAAAGGGAAAGAGAATCAAGTTGCCAATGTCTTGAGTCAAAGATGTCATATTGCTTCAATAGTGATGATTCAAACCGACTTTAAGGGATAAGTGTTGCAAAAGTGCAAAGAGGATGAGTATTACTTGCAAGTCAAGCAGACACTCACTAATAATCCACAAGGTTCTAGGTATGAGGGTTTTCATTTTGAACCTAATGGATTACTTAGATATAAAGGTAGGATGTAGATACCTAATGTAGGAGAGTTATGGAATCTGCTATGGAAAGAAGTACATGAAGCATCGTACCCTGGACACCCTGGAGTGACCAAAATGATGGCAAATGTAAAGCCATTATATTTTTGGAAAGGGATGAAAGGAGATGCTGCTAATTTTTTGGCTAGATGTCTTGAATGTCAAAGGGTGAAAGCAGAGCATCATCATCCTGCGGGCTTGTTATATCCACATGACATACCAAAGAGGAAGTGGCAAGTCATTAGTATGGAATTTGTGCAAGGATTGTCTATGTCAAGAAATAACCATAATTCCATTCTTGTGGTAGTAGATAAGCTTACCAAAGTTGCACATTTAATACCCGGGAATCTAACTGATGGAACACCTGTCATAGCAAGAAATTTTGTGCAAGAAGTGTTTATCTTGCATGGAATTCCAGAGAAGATTATCTCGGATAGGGATGCACGAGTCACTTCTAGGTTTTGGCAAACCTTGTTTTCTGCACTAGAGACGCAGTTGAATATTAGCTCAACATATCATCTAGAAATGGATGGACAAATTGAAAGGGTGAATCAAGTATTGGAAGACCTACTGAGAATGTATTACATGGATCAATAGTACAAGTGGGAAGACTACTTACCCTTAGTATAATTTTCTTACAATAATTCTTATCATTATGCGATAAAGATGGCTCCTTTTGAAGCATTATATGGTCGAAAGTGTCAAACTCCTATAAGTTGGGATAAAATTGAGGATAGAGTGACTCTTGGGCCAGAGATATAAGTAGAAATGGATGAGAAAGTTAAGATTGTTAAGAAAGGTTGGCTAAAGCTAACAATCATCAGAAAAGCTATGTCGATGCTAAGAGAGTGCCCTAGAATTTTGTCGTAGGTGACAAAGCATTGTTAAGAGTGAAACCTCACAAGAGCTCCATTAAATTTGGAAAGTCTTCCAAGTTATCTCTATGTTATGTTGGACCTTTTGAGATTCTAGAGGAGGTAAATCTGGTAGCCTATCAAATAGCATTGCCACCAGCTCTTGCCAGAATGCATAATGTCTTCCATGTGTCCTACCTAAGGAGGTATGTACCCGGTGATAATCATGTGATTGATTGGACTGCTTTACAGGTACATGATCCTAGAGTGGTAACACTTGAGCCCGTCAAGGTGCTCGAAACACGTAAGCTTCACTTGCATAATAGGGAGGTTCTATAGTGTAAAGTCCAGTGGGACCAGTATGCGGAAGGCTCAGCCACTTGGGAGGATTATGGTGAGATTCAACAAAAGTTTCCTCACGTTTTAGATGCTTTTGAGAATGCTTGAAACAATATGTTGATTGTTTGTTTTGTTTTATGTTTCTACATAAAATCATCGGGGATGATGATTCACAAGGGTGAGATTATGTTACACCCCAATTGTGTGATTATTATTTACTATTACTATGTAGGGTAAATGTGAATTTAGTGGATGAATAAATTATGCTTGCACTTTGTTATCACTGATTTATGAATGAATGTTATCTCATTTATTATCATATGAAGGAATGCATTTATGTGATTGGATGAATATTGAATTGATATTCTAACTTTGGAGATGTATTATGTATACTGCATATTTTGTGAATAGCTGACTGCCATGTGCATGTGTTAGTGGTTGCAGGTATATGTTCAATTCCTCTAGGCGGAGGGGAAGTATCATTCAGGAGAAGGTCTTGGTCAGGTAACTAGTAACGTAACCTATTTGAGCTTACACACACCATAGTAGAATAATTGAGTCGAGTTATTAAGTGGGAAGTTGGTAAGTCATCCTTAGTTAATAAGTCTGCATCAGTAAGAATCTTGTTTACTATTGAGTGCATTATTGGGTGATGTTTATTTGATTGAGCTTGTGAGTTCTTTCTTTGTTACTATGATTGTATTGATATGTGGACTTACAAGGAATATGTATATGCGCACATATGCTGTAGTGCCCCTCTGTATTGGCCTTTCTAGGCGTTTGAGTAAGTGTTTGTTTGTGATTTCGTTGTTTGACGATGTTGTTCGTCAGTATTATGTTTTGCTTGGTGTCATTTTGTTTTATGTCGTTCGTTTTAAGTGTTGATTTTTAATGTGTTAATTGTTTGATTCTAATGCGTTATCGTTATTGTTAATTAGTTAATTTAATTTAATGATGGTTATTATTATTGTGGAAATTAATTTAATTAAGCATTAAATTTAATTAGTAAAGTGATTTGTGAAATTACCAAGAATTTAATTAAATATTAAATTAGTTTGCAAATTTTAAATGTTTGTAGATTTAAATAAATATTATTTTAATTGTCGATATTAAATATTTCAAATAGAATAATATTTTAATCATAATATTGCTTTATTTAATTATGAATTTATTCAAAAATAATAAATAAATATTTTGTTAATTATTATAATTGAAAAGGGGTATATATATATATTTAATTTAAATAAAGTGACATTATTCTACCCTATAAAATATTAAAATATGGGTGAAAGTTATTATGGGGATGGAAAGAATTAACAAATTAAAGCTTAGTGGAGTTAGGTGGAGGAATTTTCTAAACGCAAAGATTTTCCTCCAAGTGGAAACCTAGGTGAAAAGAAAATGATTTTTGTAGACTTGCCATTTGTCGAGTGGGTTTACGAAAAGCTATAGTGAATCACCTTAATTTATTTTGGAGAAATTTGGTGAAAGAGGGACATTCGGGGAATGAAACAAAAACGCAAAGATTTTCCTCCAAGTGGAAACCTAGGTGAAAAGAAAATGATTTTTGTAGACTTGCCATCTGTCGAGTGGGTTTACGAAAAGCTATAGTGAATCACCTTAATTTATTGCAGCCGAGAGAATTTTGGGAAGAAGTGCCCAGAGGAATTATCTCATCTCATCATCTCCATCTCCAATTGCAATTCCAGGTCGGTGATGTGTTTAATTTACTCATCCTTCATCTTAAATGCTCTTTCTTCAGTTGCTTTCAATTGAAACAACTAAGATTGATTTATTTCTTTTAATTTGTTTCTAATGCCCTACTATTATTTTTAATATCGCCCAACAATAATTATAATTTGGCCTGCAATATGCTCTTTCTTCAGTTGCTTTCAATTGAAACAACTAAGATTGATTTATTTCTTTTAATTTGTTTCTAATGCCCTACTATTATTTTTAATATGGCCCAACAGTAATTATAATTTGGCCTACAATATGTTATTTAGCGTGCAATAATTTTATTCCTAGTTTTGTTTAGTAAATTAATCCAGAAGTTTTTTTTGGAAAATAGTTTTGGTTTGGGTAAATTGTTCTTTATTTCTTATATTTTCTTTATGCGTAATTTCTTCTATTGTGGCATTTATTATTCTGTGAAAATAAGATTTCATTGTGACATTTTGTTGTAGCCATCACATAATATTTTGGTATAAACAAAGAAAATGAAATATTATTTTATATTTACTTGAGATTTATCCTTGGAATTTACTTATTGTTTGTTTTTATTGTTAGTTTTTTTTTTAATTATTTAATTGCATACTATTTTATTCTATAATTTTCCCTTAAGCGCATTGTTTTATGAAAAGGGTATTGTGCTTTCTATAGATAACTTTTTATTATATTGGAGAAAGTGAAGTTAATTACTTTAATGAAACTATTTTTTAAAATTTAAACTTTTAGCTTATTTTATTTTCCCTCTTGGTTGGGTCTCTATAATCTTCGACTTATTTTATATTGACCTGCTTGGATTTTTAATTAGCATTGCTCTTAAACCAACTTTTGGTTGTGGTATTGTTTTAAATATTTTAGAATATATATATATTTTGGAATAAAAGATTTTAGAATTTATATATATATATACATTTATATTTATATGTATTTTGGAATATGTGTTCTAGCTGTGTTAAAAACAACAGATTAAATACTTTAAATTTTAAAAATGGTAATTGTTCATTTTTAATAAATAGGAAATTGTTTTTTTTACCTCATATTTTATCCCGTTGTAAATCTAACACAATTTAAAAAAAATAATAATAATAAAAAGAAGACCTAACTTTTATTATGTCTTCCCTCTTCCACACAAAGACACAAGGAGTAAAATGAATATAAATTCAAATAGGAAATATTCATGTTATATTTTCTTTAAAATATATAGTTTCAACTTCCTTCTCCTTTCCTCACGTGGAGTTAAGAATGACCCACATTTATTTTATTTTATTTTATTTTATTAGAAATGAGGTGGCATATTAACAAAAAAATATAGATTAGAAGTGTATAAAAATAATAAAATGAATATCTTAAAGAAAAAGATAAAGAGAATCAAATAATTGGGTGAAAAGTTTGAAAATTAATTATATTTTTATTTATATGATGAAAAATAATATATTTATAAACTTTTAGAGAATATATATATATATATATATGAAATATTATATGAAATATTATATATTGGAAATAAGTAAATAATTAAACAAATATTATTTTGGGTTCATGGATTAATTTAGTAAATGAAATAATTTAATATTTTAAAGAAAAAGATAGATGGGATCAAAAGTTTGGAAGGTAATTATATTTTTCTTGATTTTGAGATATAAAATTATTTATATTGTGAAAAATAATATATATATATAAATTTTTAGATCATATAGAAAGTATCGAGTTGTTCTCCTAGATAAAAGGTTCTCATAAAATTTTGGATGGGACAACTTAGTTTAAAAAAAACCTTCCTTTAATGCTTTCTTAAAAAAAGATTCCTTAGGAGATAAAAAAAATAGTTCACTTTATTTATTTTGGAATTTAAAAGAGTATTTCCGAAAGGGTAAATAAATGGAATTCATATAGGTTAATTACTAATGGATGGGTATTATATGTGTTTATATTTAAAGAAATGATTTGTTTATATATGTAGATTATTTTAAAATTGATGAATGTAAGACAATTTCTCCCCCTTTTTTTAGGAGAAATATATATATGATTATGGTTATATGGTCTATTATGTAATGGTTATTTTAATAGATTAACCTAGTGTAAAATTGTTACATTTATGGAAGAGTAAATTTGTCATTAGAGAATTGAAGGTTGGGTAGATAAATTGAGCTAAGTATATCTAGGGGACTAAGGAGATTAGTATATTTGTAGGGTAAATTTATATATATATATATATATATATATAATTTGAGTTGGGATTTTGGTCGATTATCATCAAATAATGAAATCTAACTTAATTTAGTATATTTAAAGAGTTAGTTGTTTTCGAAGAGTTACTCAATCACCATGTGATTTATTCTTAAGTATATTTAAAATTAGTTTTATTTCAAGTGCATTTAAGAATTAAATTTATTTTCAAGATATTTAAATATAAAGTTATTTACAAATTCCTTCTCATAATGATTGGTGATTTGCGTATAAAATGACTTTGTTGGATTTAAATAAAATTTATTTAGTTTGAAGTCAACAAATGTAAATGTTATATTTTGATTAAGTTTATTTATTTGAAGTAAACAAATAGGCTACATTTTAATTAAATTTACTATTTGAAACTAACAAATGTATAGGTTATATTTAATTTTAATTATTTTGAAACAAATAAATGCATATGCTAGGAATCATAAATTAAGAGAAATCTGACGGGTTACATACTATAGGTTGTCATAGTTCTTTATTTTAATTAAAGTTTTTCAATATAGAGGTGTAAATAAAATAAAATAACCTAAAGTTACTAGGTGAGATTTGATTCAATTGAGTTTTATGAATTAAAAATTAAACATTGAAGTTAGATCATTATTTAATAAATAATCCTTTCATGTTCTTATTGAGTTAATTTATTTGTCAAATCGAATGGGAATGTATAAAAAAGTGGAGTATGCAATATGCTTTCAAGTTTCGTTGCATGGAATGGTGTTGGGAGGTTAAAGTTTGATTTCTTGCGTTCCCCTGATTGATTGAATTCTTCATCGATTTATTTTCCGTGTTGACAAGTTTATAAGCCAAGCCTTGATGTGAGTTCTTTGGGAACCCTAGTAATTGTGTACCCTTTAGTTGGGAGTATATGAAAGTTGGTGTTATAGATTTTTTAGGCATTGGGCAACGGGTTTATGTTGGATTTCTTTGACTTGATTTTGAAATGTTCGATTTAATTATTAGTTTTTGAACTCTTGTGGATGTTACCTTATTTGGTAGTTTTCCTCTTGTTATGGTTGTTTGGCGAGATGGTCCATGCCTCGCATTTGTACTCGGATTGGTAAAGTTTGGTGTTTATGTTTGGTACACACCGAGTTGTTGTAAAAGTTTTGTCTTAGGACCGTGCAAAGATACTCTCCTATAGTATTCCCTGCTTTTCCTTTGTATGCCTCTGGAAGCAATCACCTTGTATGTGGTCATTGAGATTGATGTATGTTATTTTTTTAATTGACCTTGTTGTCTAATCTTGTGATCATTCTGCTTGTCTATCTTAGTCGAGGGTCTTTCTTGTCATCTCCTAGCACGGGGGGTGAACCTTCGGGTCCATGCGGTCGGGTGGAACGTGCTATGCACCCCATTGGGTTCCCAGGTTGTGTTTGCAATGTGGAAGTGGATGCAGAGTTCCAGAGCTTCACGTTGTTGAAGACTTTTCCTTATTTTGTACCATAATATTCATTGATGTATTATTCTAGTGCTTGATGTACCTTTCCCATTGATATAAGGGAAGCATTATGTAATTGTACTATCGTATCCATGATGTGTTGTATCTGTGGAAATATGCTCCACAATTGTACTATTGATCTATGGATTGAATTGTAATAGAATGATGTATAGTTTTCCTCTCTATTGTTTATGGATGATTGTATGTTATCATTATGTAATCTTGGTATTCATTCACTTTCATTAGATTAAAGTTTAGGAATCGTAATGACCATCTCGTGTACCCCAGAGGACATAGATGACTTTGCAAATGTATAATTTATTTCCATGTTAAGAATGTACATATTCATCTTATGCAATGTTTCACTTAAAAATAAAAAAATAAAAAATTGTGCGGTGTTTTGTTGTCCTTTGGGGTTCACACGGCGGGGCATTACACATGCATGACAATGATAGACCATACGCACAAAGGAACACGTACATGAGGGTACATAGGTAGATGTATCTATGCGCACTCGTGCATGAGCTGCTTATGCACATGGAGCTATCTATTGGATCTAACGACATGCATATGTATACGTATAGATTTATCGCTCGTAGGCTCTTATCAATACGATAATAATTATGTATGATTTTGGTGTAAGAATTGAATGTGTATATATATATATATAAAGTATATACCTATATCCATATGTATATATGTATCAATATACGCGTATGGTGGCAAGTGGACATGCCCATACGAATGTATCGATACATGTATACATACATATACATGTACATAGAGGCATATTTATATACATATATATATATGTATACACAATTGATATATTAATATAACAATGTGATTGCTATCTTGATTATATTCATTTGTATATCAATTACATATACATGCTTTATTGACATATGATAAATATGGATATATATCCTAACACACACACACACATATATAATATATATATATTTTAAATACTATATATGGCTTTGAAGTCGATTATCATATATAACTTAGAGGCTGATTTATTAAACCAAATCAAGGCCAAAATATGATAAAGATGTGATTGTATTCTTTATTTGCATTATACTCTTGTTGTCTATGCATGAAGAGTTTGTAATCTACAAACAATGAGCAATCATTAAGTCAATGAAAGGTGAAAGAATAAGTCAATGCCTTTTGTGGGAAACTCGTGGACATAGTGAACTCTTACTGCCATGTTGTTACACATAGACCAACGTCTACAAAGGTATGTATACAAGTCGACAACTTTGTCAAACTGATTTACTATGTGAATCGACTCATACCAAAGACTTAGTCGATGCAAGATTGGTGTTGCATATCTAATGTTGACCATTTTTTATAAGAAGGAAACCATGCCATATCTGAGAGTGAATAATGATGCTTTGGTGCCACCTTTGAATCCTTATACCTGTAGATGTCCATTATGAAATGTAAACCGAATTCTATCATGTAGAGATTTGAATTAGTCTCTAATTGTTGTCGATCAACAAGGTCGATCTGTAACTGTTTTAGCTAAGTAAGTGCTTACATGTTCACCACCTTTTAGTTGTGATATATGTGTTGTTGTGCATGCTAGTTGTTGTCAGAACTCGTGCCTAAACTGTAGGCTGAGTCGTTACCTTATTGTTGTATAAATAGTGGAGCTAGTTCACTTGTTTGGGACACACTCCTTGAGCAAGTTTCTACATTCTATTTACATACCTTTATGCATTATTTTGAATATTATAGTGAGTGAGAGCTTTGGGCATTAGAGGGAGTTTGTTATTATTTTGAGAGAAGTATTTTCCAACTTGTGAGATAGTGGTTATTGAGACTTTGTTAAAGGGTTGATACCATGCTAGTTGTTGTTTTGGAAGTGTTGTGTTTGCATCCAACCAATTGGGAAAACTTATCACAGGCATGAGGATATTCTTCCCTTGTTTGTATTAGTTTTGAATGATTTTCTTCTTGATTGTTTAAACTAGTCTTATAGTTACTTGCATATAGGGAAAAGTAATGTTTGCTTGAAAGAAAAGTAGAAACTATTTACTCTATTCGTGTAATGTTTGTAATTACTCCATGATAGGAGAGATTGTTTGTCATAGGTATTGTTATTATAATAGATATGATTAAACATGGGTAGCTTAAGGGATACTCATAGCTAGATATTTAATTATGCTAGATGGCTAGTAGGTTACACTTGGGATTGTTGTCCAATGAAGGGAGGGAACTAGTACTTTGATTTATGAATTATGTTACCTTAGGTTGTGTTAAAGAGATAGGTTAACCTGGGGAGTAGCTTGCACATGGAGAGGGATTTCCTAAGCATAGATATAACGGCCTTAAGTCAAAATGAGCTTGCTATAGTGTAAATGAATGGTAGACCTTCACTCAAAGTACTGAGTGAGAATACTTTGGCCAAAGTAGTGTGATTGCTCGGGGCTCCACTGTCAGTTCACCATGTCCATTTAAATGCATGAGGGTTACCTATCATAGGTTATAAATCCTAGTCGTGTAGGGAACAACACTAAGATTAGAGTGGTATGTCATACGAGGTTACCAAACCAATACCTTCGTCAAAGGGTAGGGCCATCTATCATTGATAAATGTGTGGTGGACCGTATATGAGTCTATGGTTGGTGGAAAAGCGCTTGAGTGATGATTCTCCTCCTCAGTAGGAGACATAGGACCAAGGTTTTGAAAGGTGGATTCTTATACCATCTATATCTTATGCTATGAAGCTCGAAGGAGTTGTGTATGTAGTTGTGCACTTTCTTGGAATATTGTACTTTGTAAATTATTGTAATGGATTGGAAATATTTATTGTATGTTGTTATTGTTGTCGATAGATTTGCACCTGGCAGATGCAATATTCAACAACCCTCTTGAAACAGCAAACCTCAGCAGGATGTGGAGTGATCTGAGCAGAAGGAATCTCCATAGTGAGCTGGTTCTCAGAATGATAAATTTTACTCTAAGATTTTTTGAGGAAAAAGGGATAAAAGGATGGACTGATAAAACTTAAACCAACTGATGATTAACTTATTACTTCTGGCATAAATTAGATCTTGCCACTCACAACAATTACTTGATTTACAATAGTTCCTACAATCTCACTAATGCATGATTTCATCAATAATTCATATGAAGATTCAGAGACATCAAATACATCATATAACCTGAAAACATGAAACTCTGTGCAGAAAACTCATAAAAGCGGGACATTAAGGCTTCAAAATGAAAACACAAAGAATCAAACTATTGTTACCA
>VDFB02093244.1:0-12503 GCA_007258455.2 Sequoia sempervirens
CTAAGCCTTGAATGTAGGCAAGGTTCATCTTTGATCATCCCCCGAGACACTTAGGTTAGTCCTTTAGGATTTTGTCATAATAAACTGACATTTCATCATGTATATCTTCATCTGTAAATCGATCAAGTTGTCATTCAAACTACGTGGTCTCTACATGTATAACGTAGTTAAGGCTAATCTATTGATCAGCCCTCGAGGCCCCTAGGATAGGTCTTTAGGTTAGTCTCTTGGTCAAAATTTTAGAAAACCCTAAAACATTATAAAATCAAAAATCAAAACATTTGCAAAATCTCACAAATACCAAAAATAGCCTCAAAACATTGCAAAACTCCAAAAACATGCAAATATTTGGAAAAAAAATCCATCTGTCTTATCTTGCTTACACCCGCAATAACATCACTCATAATAAATGATCACCATCCTCAACCTTTGGTAAAATAGTTAGAAACAAATCTAGTAGGTGAAAAGCAAAAACTAAAAATGTCAAGTCTCAGGATTAAGGTAGTACGTAAACAAGTTGGTTAATTATTTGTGTCAATAACCTCTCATCCAATCAATCACATTTCAATCATCTGATAACATCATGTTTTAGGATGTATTCTTCCTACAACGGGAATTTTTTATTAGAAAGAACACTTTGGATAAATGAAATGACGTGCTGCCATCCACTAACATGTCCTAGGATGTATCCTTCCTACAATGGGCATTATCTTTTGGCAATAGTTTTGGTTCTTATCCTTGAAAACACATTCCCTTTTGGTTAGCGGTATTGAAGAACATCAACTTGTTTGTTTACTTTATCTTTGTCTTTTGTCTTATCTTATTGTGTTCATTCCAAGGACCTCTCGATGATATCCGAATAGAGGATTTAGAGAAATAGGAATGGGGAAATGATCATTATCTTTTGTCTGTTGTGCTTGTTGGACGTTCTTGTAATATAACTTGGCGAATACTTGCTTTGCTATAAATGTATGGAGGGTTTTTTAGACAACTTTTTGACTATTGCATTAATAGGTTATACCTTTCCATGTTTTGATCCGATATGTTTAAAACTTCTAAGGTATATCATAGCAAGGTTTTCGTATGTTAGGTTTGAACAAGAATACTCCTATCTATTTATCAAGTCAAATTCCATCACGCTAGGTACAACGCTATCTTGGTTCTCTATACCTTGATGCATTGTACCATGTGTGTTATCAAACATAAGAAAATTGGCCCTTTGAAAATCCCAACTCCTCAGTAAGTAGTCATCATCATTTGCATGTTCATCATCTTATGTCTTGTTGAAATTCCCTCTTCTCTTTCATCCCTTCTTGCTCATCACACTAACAAGATACTATGATAGTTAATCATCATCATCATCGTCATCGATCTTGCATCCACAAATCATTAGCATATTGCATAAACATATCATATAGGAAACATATGCATTTCATTTTCATCATCATATAAACATGTTATTATAAGCATTTTCCATAAATAAGCACATCCATTTTTTTCACCACATTACATCCCTTTCTGATCACATCATGTCCACTTTTTCCATCACATTGCATTCATCACATAAACCATCGCATAACATTAATTTGCATAAACATTTCATAATTATTTCATATTACCATCTACTGCGTAATCAAACATAATAGGTAAGAGAGAATTATAGATAATCCATCACATTATAAGCATACATATTCACATCACATAAACATCATAAAGTCATCTCCCACATTACATTCATTTTGCATAAAGCATCACCATACCACTTTGCATTAAATGCATCACATACATTACATTATCATTTAACATGTCTAGGATAATATATTTGTTATTCTAAGCATCTTAAAACCATCTTATTTGCATCATCAATACATATCATATAAAGCATGACCATTGCATTCACATTGCATCATACATAAATCATAAAAACATACATATCATCCATCAGTCATCCATATCATATAGAATATCTCATAAATAACCACATCACAATAATTTTTTCATTTCATTGCATTCCATACCATTATAAACATTCAAAGCATAATAGGAACATAAAAATCCATTACATTGAAAGTGTACATCCATCCATAATCATTTTATATAAGCATGATTCACATATCATTTCATGTATACACCATAGATCATCTCCATATCATTTTGCATATTACATTTCATATCACATATCATATCTTTTACATCAACATAAATAAATCATCATATAGATTACATCATCATCCATCCATATTACATATCATATAAATCCATTTGCATATCATGAATAAACAACATAATATAAGATCTATTCATAATGCATACATCATCAGAAAGAAATGCATCCATATATGCATCACATAACATATAGAAATACGACCATCCATAAAAGCATAAATAAATTATACACATCACATCATATCAAAATCAGCATCTCATATATATATATATATATATGTATATCATCATCGGGTAACTGTCATAGTACAAAATAATCAGATCATTGTACATGTGTGTCAATGAGTGCAAATAGCCCAACGGGCTATAAAAAATGAGCCCATATGGCATGAAAAATATCATCTCAATCAAAATGAGGTCTACCCGTCTTGTTTGCTGCCCTCGCCCCTGTCACTATGACCCTCTACTAGTCTATGGCTGGTCCTTTGTGAGTAACTTGGGGCCCACTATGCTCTAGGTAATGTATGCAGTAATAGTCTACCTCCTGGACGACCTCTCTATAAGAGTGAAGGGACACTGTGCTCTGAGAGGAGGAGGCTGCCATGCTCTCTAACTGTTGTCTTTGGCCCATCTCTCTGGCCGCCTATAGCTCTGTAGCTTACCTCTACAAAATGGCCTAGTCTCTCTCGACCCTGGCCTGATCCCTCTCCCTCGTCAAGGTCTGAACTTGGGCATGCAGCTATGTAATTAGTGCATCTCTGGGTTTGGCTGCCCTACTGGCTGTGCTCGTGCAGGCTGCACGTGAGGCTGATCCTCACCCTCAGATTGTGGTGGAACATCTACCTAATCCTGCTGCCTAGCTGGCACCTGCTCCTGGTCTTACATCTGAACATCACCCTAGACTGGCTAAACTGGAGCCCCGACCGTCTAATCCTACTGCACACCATCTCTCCATCCTCATCCTCTCCCTCTACCCCTTATTCTCCACTGAGCAGAGAGTACTCTTGGAACTGTCAACTGTAGGGGTGGCTAAAACCAATCTCTATAGGCCTATGTCATTCCTGGATCTATAGGCCCTTGATCTTATACCCATGACCAAGCCACTAATTATCTGAAGATGTCCACTGCCTCAGAAGCAGGAATGTATTGCCCCCATGAACCCTATGATATAGTGCGGGAAAATATGGCCACATAGGTATCATCTGGCTGATATTGTGCCTCACCAAACTAACATTGGACTCATCCTGGTAGGTATCTCTCCACCATAGTATGCTCCCACCCTTGCATAAAGCGGTTTTGACGGGTAAAGAAAATATGCTCTACATCATCGACCCATCCAAGGTGACCAAGGTATGGGTGCCATGTAAAAACCTACATCTCATCCAGGACCCTCCTCCAATGAGGAATCTCATGCTCATTTGTGTGTGTAAAGGACACACCACCTCTATAACGCCACACTAGGGGATCATCAGGCCCCATTGGTACTACAACGAAATGTGGCTAGAGAACGGTGATGTGCTCCCACACCCACATGTGGAGAAGTGTAACAGCTGCTCTAATTGCTCTATCGTTGAGGTAGATGTACTCATGTAAGTCCTTGTAAAGGGAGGCTAGAAGAATAGGCCCCCAAGCAAAATGAACTAGTCTATCGCGAACCATCTGCTCCTAGTAGAGTCCTCAGTTGGGACTAAAGTATTGACCTCATCGATCTGAGGAAACCAGACCTGGGATGATCGCTGCAACCACTAGATGAAACGATGATGTGAGCTTCCTATGGCACTCCAGCTCTATCTGGCCCTTGCAGAACATAACCTCATCTGTGGCAAGGAATGAGTGATAGGCGTCCTACTTGGCATCCATATAAAAAATAACTCGTCGACAATGAATCAAAAATCTACGGATACAACACACATCCTCTAAGGTGATAGTGGCCTTGCCAGTAGGAAGGTGGAAGGATGAGGTCTCACTATGCCATCTCTCAGAAAGTGTTGACATCATCCCAAGGTGGGTCCGCACGGGTGCTACGTATGCAATGTACCATAGGCCCATGTCTCGCAGCCGATCCTGCTCCATGTCACTAAGATCTCATAGGTAATTAAAAATCTCCCATGATCTATGCTCCTGATAATAGAGCTCCCTTGCCACATCCTTCATTAGGAAAGGTCACCATGTTAATTTTTTTGAAAAACATTCATTCCGAGCGTCCAAAAAACCATCCCAGCGTCACTATCTGTGAAGGCGTCGCAGTTTGAAATTTTCAAACTGTGACACTGGAGCGCTAAACTCTGAAAGAGCACCACCGCAGTGTACTTTTCTGTTGAGTGGCACAATTTGGGAGTATTCTAGTTTAAAATGGAACCATCGCGTTGCACTTTAAAATGACCCCACTGGCCATGGCATCAATGTCGGAGTTTGTAGTTTGTTTCCAAACTCCAAACTCCACCATTGTAGCATAGCCTATGATGGTGAGCCAGTTTGGAACATCGAGTGGTGTAGCTTGTTTTTTGAGTGGCATTATATAGTACCATTGTAGAAGAACTAATTTTAAAAAGCATTAAATGAATGTGAAAATGAAAACGGCTCAAGTAAGGATCACTTACCGTGCTCCAATGTCGTAGTGGTCGCTGGCAGGGACTCGACGTAAACGTATCGGGAGCTATCGCTACTTCATATCTTGTCAAAATGTCGCAGCTCAAATCTCAAAATTGCTATCGTTGAGGCCTGTTTTACATCATTTTATTTCCTTTAGACATGTTTTTGGCCTCTTGGAGCCTTGTTGGACCTGTCGGATGCCTTGTGCTTTTTTTTTGCAAGATCACCCAAAAATACAAATTTTCGTCCAATATCTCGAGGGGGCAATATGGTAGCATGTTTTCTCTCACTAGGCAGTAGTGGGGAAAGATTTTGAAAATGAAAAAAATTGGCTATGATTGACACCATTTATTCTTTGAAGCAATGCAACAAGTGCATTGTTTCAAAGAGGGCAAAATGTAGACATGTAAAATTTATTGATTGACATTTGACATCTGATTTTGACCACTAACATCGTTTCATCCTGAATCATTCTTTGGTCTAACCATTTAATTAAATGCCTTTATTTGATTAAATTTATCAATATTCCTCTCTTAATTAAATAAATCAGTTATCTAATTAAGTCATCCTTTCTTGATAATTAAATTAACCAGTCAGATCTAATTATCCTTATTTAATTAAATAATTAATTTTATTTGATTAAATATCTAAAGTCTATCTATTAAATTAAATAAGTTAAAACCTCATTTAGTTTAATCTAAAATCATCTCTGTTAATTAAATAAATCAAAGTCCTTATTTAATTAATCCTTTATCATATTCTTCTCATATTTGATTTAAATAAATCCACAAATTTAAGTCAAATAGGTCACATCATTTAATCTCTCCATTAAATTAATTAACCTTGATTAATTTAATCCCTTCTTATGTCCCATCCTCCATCTTTTACCACTTGCACATGAAAATAGAGTTATTTGATTTATTAAATCTCTATTTTCTTCAACAAGTCATCTTTTAAGGAATATTCCTCAAGTTTGAATTCAAAATCCAAGTGGACTTTGTCCCTCCAAGAAGGCATTTACTCCTCTTAAAAATTCCTTTTTCCTTGAGCCAAGTGGCATTCAATGCACCTTCTTTCCCTCTTACATTTCATTTCAACAAATTCAAAATTCAAATATATGCATGTATTGACACATTCTTCAAAACTTGCACATCCTCCATCGACTCACATGTTAAGAAGTGGCACTTTGCCATTGGATAATTCTTAGTCCCACATTGCTCCATTTTGAACATTCTCCCATCTTCAAATTCTATAAATAAGATGCTAATCTCCTCATTCCATCATCCACAATTTGAGTAAACTCACTATGCTCAAATATTTATCAATCTTCATCCATATTTTCAAATTTGTAGCTAGGTTATGCAGATTTTTGTCTTGAAGCACTCATCATTCTTCATCAAAGTGGATCACCATCTTCATCACATCATCAAAGCTAGTATTGGAGTTGGGAAAGGGCCAATTTTCACATCACATTAGAACCAATTCCCCTATGGGACCAAGATTTTGCATTGCCTTCAATAGGATTTAGCTTGCTTTCTTGTTCTTTCATCTCATACTTGCTTTATTTCCTATTAAAAACTTTGCTAATGGATTTCATGGGGAATCCTTGTTCTTACTTGCATATGATCTCCTAATGTGTTCTTTTGTTGTGTTTTTCTGGTATTTAGATTGAGGTTCTACACTAATACATGAGAGCTTTATTTGGAAATCCATATGTAAACATATGTTTCCAAGTAGAGATATGTCATGAAAGGAGGTTTCCCACCATATTCAATCCTAAGATAACACATAAGGGATCCATGGATTTGGGGTTAGTGTATGTATTTTCTACAATGATATAGTCAAGCTTGGAATTGTAATCATTCCTCAAATAACTCATGGAACAATGAGCACAAAAGAAGAATTGTTGTGTGGTCTCAAAACATGCCCCAAGAATGAAAAGAATTGGTGACACAAGTGAAAAAATAACTTTTATGGAAAGAGCTAGCAAATGGGAAGATCATTGGAAGTGAATAGAAAAGAGAAAAAAAATTGATAATAAAAGTACTTCATTATGTAAGTGTTTTGGGCACCGGATATTGGATATCAAGAACATGTTAAAGGCGAAAGGTAATGCAAGTTTGAATGGACGGCTCTAGTCAGGTATGAAGGAGTTTGGTATAATGGAGTTTCAGTATAACCAAGGTGCGGGGAAGTTAGTGGGTAAAGCTGAATATCGAGTACTGGGTACCAGGTTGTAATGTGAAGTAAAAATGCTAACATTTTAAGTTTACCTAATGATCCCGATAATTCAGTATATATGTGAGGATTTATGATATGCTTTAAAAGTGTGTTAATTATGAGATTTTGGTACTATGATTTGAATAATGGTTTTATTTACAAGAGATTTTATAAATGTTTTCTTTATTTTTAAAGGGATTTAATGTGTGGAATTTGTGATTGTAGGAGATATCAATTGTGATGCAAAGTTTGCGTATGGACAATCAAGCAAACTTGAATCATGGATAGAATAATTTTTAGTCTGGTTTGATTAATCTAGGAGATTATAATGCAGATGGCTTTGAGTCCACTAGAATGTTGGGGATCTCAGTATTTCACATGTAGTGGAAAAAATTTCACTTTATGGGAGAGCCCATTCCTAAGAGTGATAGAACCAGAGCCAAGTGATGTGTGCAGGAGAAAATTCTACTTGTTCATTCTGAATGTATGGGAAGTCCCTACACACTATCCTGATTTGAAGTATCATCCTAGAAAAAAATTAGAATCAACACTTGAAGAGCTTCAACATGTAATTAGAGTTGACTTCCATTGACTTTGACTACAATTCTCCTATTGGGCACTACATTGCACATGCCTTGATGAGATTGGTCCCTTAGATTTCCTCTCATGTATTTGTCTTATCCTATCTGAGCCTTATGCTCTAGGCTAGAGGATCCCCTTTTTTATTTTAAGTTTTGAATTTGTGAATGTCGAAGGAGCATAAACTTTTAAGTTTTGTTCTTTTTTCCTATTTTTCTGAACCATTCCAATGTAAAAATTTATATGCATGTAGACATTAATTAATAAAAAATCTTATCAGATAGCTACCTATCTCAGTATCTTTTGTAGCTAGTTTTGTTAGTTCGGTCAAACAAGACTGTATGCAACATCGTTTAAGGGTGTCTACAAAACATACTCAGTGTCCAGAAATGAAACCCCTCTCTTTAAAATCTTGCATTGTTTTATATGTAGCTATGAAGCAATCTGGTGAAGTATAAAGTGGTTTTCTCTATTTTAATAGATTCTTTGGGGAATCCATGGATAATAACTGGGAGAAATTTTTAATTTTCAGTATTTTTAATACTTTGTTTTAGAATAGATGTTTAAATTCTTGAAAATGTTCCAAAATTTAAATGAATGGATGAAATTTTATTGAAAATCTTTTATTTTCCATAAAATAGTTGAGTGCTTAATTCTAAATCTACTTAAGTGATAGCAAATAATTTGTAATGTTCATGAAATGTTATGGAAATTCTTTTAGTTTCATGATGCTTGAACTTAATGCTTCAATTTAGAATTCAATACCTAAAATATTCAATTCACAATCGTAGTCCCTTTGATATTAACAACAATATCACATTAGTACCTGAGAGCAACCCTAGTGCAACCATGACCTAGTTATCCAAGACTTGGGATTGAACAAAATCCAATACTTTCCATGTTAATGCAGAATTCCCCTTTAGGTTGTCTTTCTTTCATATCTTTCAAGAAGGATAGGCTATTTGTGCTCTTTTCTTTGAAGAATTTATTCGCCCTTTTTGCTTCGAGTAAAATCATTGTCAACAAGAACTAGCGCTAGAAGGAGGGCATCTCTTTGATATTTTAGGTTTCATTCTCTAAGAACTAGAGAATTATACTTTGAAATGCTAGTTTTGAGTCTGGTAAGAAGCTTGTAAATGAGAAATGAATGCAAGATGACT
Organism: Sequoia sempervirens; assembly: GCA_007258455.2. Taxonomy (NCBI): domain Eukaryota; kingdom Viridiplantae; phylum Streptophyta; class Pinopsida; order Cupressales; family Cupressaceae; genus Sequoia; species Sequoia sempervirens. Next base: position 8,718 of record VDFB02093244.1, read on the forward strand.
TTCAATATGGAAGCTGAAAAAATTTGGAAAATATTTAATCAAAAATTGCATCCTTTGAGTTTGTTTACCTTTGGAAGAGTCACCAAGTGTAGACGTCATGATACAACTGATCACGATGAACTTGAGTGCGAATTTTTTTTAACTAGGGTAAGTTTGGCCATAAGTAGAGTAATTTTGTTAACAAAGGAAGTTCTAACTGATAAAAGAAAGGAATTGTTAACAAGAAAAACATTTTTCCCTAGTGGAATTGGATATATTAAAAAATTAATGGATGCACCAGAACAGTTGGAAAACTATGATTATTATAAAGAAAATTATAATGTTTTGTAGGGAAATAGGTGAGAATGTTGAGATTCAGAGATATTTCATCACAAACGAGGAAATTACATAGATGAATCATCATTCCCCTTATACATAGAAAATGCGAATAACAAGGAGTGAGAAAATTGAGTGGGAAATGTGTGTATTTTGTTCCATGTTGAAAATTCACAAGCTATAAAAAGAAATTTTCTTGATTTTACATGAGATACATAATATCAATTTTTTTACTATTTTGTTTTCTTTGATAGCAATATAAATAGTGATATATCTTGATTTAACAAATTGAAAAGTGAAGACATGGCCAAAGATATAAATATTTTCAGAGGAGGAAGCAGAGAAATAGACACAACCGTTCATGGAAATGGACCGGGGTTGGAAGAAGGTACAATATGGTCACATCAAATGAAATGTGTGAAATTGGTCTATAATGAGTTCGTTTTCATGCATATGAGCCAAATTATGGGTAAGTATGCTTTTGAATTTGTGATTTTTAAATGCAAAAAATTTAAGATAATTCATTGTTATAGTAGAACATTGAAAATTTTGATGAGTGAATTTAAAGATAAACCTACTATAATTAGTACCAAAACTGTAGAAGAAATAGTTGTAGAAATTGAACTAAATTGCTTTATTAGAGTTAATATTTTGTTATGTTAGAGTTAGGGTAGTTAGGGTTAGTTTTCTTTTTGTAGGGTTTTGGTTTGTTTTGTTTTCTTTCTTTGTTTTTTATTCTTTTCTTTTGTTTGGCATCTGCATTAGCAAATTTTTCTTAAACTTATCTTACACAAGAGAGTTAATTCAAATGTTTGTAAAATTGAACTTTGAAAGTGAAATAATAAAGTCATACACAGTAAAACATGCTTTAAAATTTACCAATATATGTGTGTGTGTGTGTGGAGTATTTACATGAGATATAAAAAATCCTCATTCAAAAAACCAAAAATTCAAAGAAAAAGAGTGAGAAAAGTTGTAGACGATAGTATCCATTCAGTTGATGTGGGATGCCTCTTCCATTAGGGCTAAATACCATATATAGGTGAGTTCCCAATGAACTTCAAAGTCTTGGATATGAATATTAGTAAGAAAAGGCTGAAGTGGAACCACTTCCCCATGTTCCAAGAACTGAGAAATATCATCCATGGAGGGAATCCCGATGGTCAGATGTGCAACAGATAAAATGGTATCTAGATTCTCCCAGAATTTAGGTTTCACTATCAAGTTGGTAGTAGTGTGAACATCTTAAACATGTAGCCCAATGTCTAGAAGAGATGCTACAAAGTGAGAAGCTATATTAGAATGGAAAGGAATGTAGCAACTGGATACAACACATCTTTCCACAAGGACTAAGCATAAGTTTGGCATAGTGAAATTGGAAGTCCTAATGAAGAAAACCTTTTCAAATCTTTGTGATGTGATGCTCCCTAAGAAAACATTCTGTCAGTGATAGCAGCCTAAACAAATTGGAGTATCCATGGCTAAGAAGCAAATGCAAACACACAAAGTAGAATTATAGATACAAAATAGAAAAAAAAAGAAAAAAAGATAGAAGAAAAGTGTGAAGAATTTGGGAAGAAATGCAAGAATTCATAGAGAGCTATAAAAAAGTTGTGGTACATAGTTGCCTTGAGTAATTTTTTTGGGAATTTGCAAGTGAGGTGGTAGCTGGATAATTATCTTCAGAGTTAAAGGTTAAATCAATTTAATTCTTTGCACGTATCTGGTGGGAAATTTGCTTCAAATTTGAGCAGTACAAAGATTGCGAATCAAGCAAGTTGAAAATTTCAAAATTAATAGTGGTCATTTCAATTTTTTTAAGAGTCATATTAATTATGGAGGTACTTATGTGTGCATAATACAAAGGAAAATGAAGTTGACAACGTAGTACACATCATCACTTGAGTAAGTAGAAGAGATAATACATGTTGAATAAGGTGTGTGAATTTAATGCACAATAATGTGATCATGCTTCAAAGTAATTGTATCACAGCATAAAATGGTCATGTCTATAATCACGGCAATTAATTAAATATTTATTATTTAATTATTTCTTCTAAAGTCCTCCACATATGATTAAATTTAATTAATTTAATTATATTGTTCATTCATCTTATTCTTCTTCCATAATTAAAAAAATTTATTTTTATTTAATTATTTTCATATAATCCAATTAATTAAATAAATACATTCTATTTATTTAAATTAATTATCCTTGTTTAAATTTAAATTGAATCTTTTGATTTAATTAAGTTTAAATATTGCTCTTTCTTCTATTTTAAATTTCTTCTAATTAATTAAATGTTTCATTTAATTAATTTCATAAAATGATTTAATTAAATAAATCTTATTTAATTAAAAATATCTTATCTTTCTTTCCAAATCAAAATTAGGTATTTTGCCCTAATTATGAAATCTTCTCATATCCTTAATTAAATATTTTATCTAATTATGAGATCTTACTTTTTCAATAAAACATGATTAAAGCTCTTTTTCATCACCAACTTTCTTACTGGCGCAAAAGCTTAATTAAATAGTTTATTTAATTAAGAAAATTTGAATCCTCCACAAATAAATGAATTGATTTTTTAATTAATTATTTGTGGTACCTAAATCTTCTTTATTCTTTTAAGAAGATGATTTCTTATCTTCCTTCTTTTCCTCTTTCATAATAAAATAGAAAAATCTTGTTTTTAGGTTTCTTCTATTTTCTCTTCAGTTTCATCTTTCTTCAGCCATTCGATCTGCCAGGAATTATCACAACCGTCAATCAAGACAGCCAATCAAAATCATTCAAAAAACTCTATAAATACCTGTGTGAATCAAGCATTGGTAATAGGAAATTAAATTACAGAGTTTACATGCATTTAGTTCATTTAGCATTTTAATAGCATCATGTTTGCTGGTTTCTTAGCTAAAATCATTATCATAGCTTAATCATGCATTCATATAATAGCAAAATCTCATTCTTTAGGAAGACAGTTTGTTGAGCCTAGCCCTTAATCTGAGAACACAAGGCTGGAATCTACAAAAACACTAAAGATAAGAGACTGATGGGATAATGATGGAAGGAATCTTGGGGTTGCATCTCTTTCCTTGCATATTACATTTTTATAATGTTCTATTGGTGTGTTTGAGCAGTTATTTTGCAGGTATTCATTTAGGAGGTTGATTCTTAAGCATCCTCACTCTGTCAAAATCATTCTTCGATTGAATCTTCTATCATCTTCATCAGGTTGTTATGCTGCAGAATTTGAGCAACCAACATTCCTTCTCTACAATCAACCTTTGAAATCTTGCATCCTTGTGCAGGTGGAGAAGAGCCATGGAGATCAATCAACACTAGTTTGAAAATCGGTTTGCATGTTATTTGTTTACTATTTTTATTTTTCATTCTAGTTTGTACTTCATGGTGCTTGATAGGATTTAATTTGTTTATTTTCTTCAATGCAATTTAAACTCTTTGATTTT
>VDFB02093245.1:0-73846 GCA_007258455.2 Sequoia sempervirens
GATTTGCTTAGAGATTGTCTTGGGGATTTTGAACATTAGGGGCATTGGTTTGAACATTTTGGGTATTTGATGTGATTGAAGAATATTGTTTTACATGAAATGTTGGTGCCATGTTTGTGTTGTGGGTATGTGATGTAAGTGGCATGTTTAGATGTTGAGGGTGTTGAGGAATGGGGATGTTTTGGGGGATAAATGTGTTTTGATTACCCAAGTTTTTGTTGTTCCCTAGACTTTGAGTAAGACCAAGTTGAGTTCCTTATTGAGTTGTAAGACTAAATGAATCCATCCTAGAGGTTGTAGGTTGGCTTGGTATGTGTGATTAAAATGGTTTTGTGATGGATTGAATGTCATTTTGGACCAAGGGTTGTGTGATAGATGTTTGAGGAATAGATGCAACATTTCCCAAAGGTTGTTCCCTAAGTGTGTTCAAATCAAATGTGGAAGGGAGTTTAGCTCCTTCTTTTTCTAATGCTAACATATATTGGGTTGGATTCAATTTTATCATGGTGTTAATAAGATGGTGAACCTTAGGATATTGTTGCATCTCAAGTAATTCATATGTGGTAAGTTCATTGGGATTATTAGTAACATTCTCTACTTGATACCCCATTTCTTGGGAAGTTTGAGATGGTTGTGGTGGATTTTATGGAGTTGTGAAACCTCTAGGATCAAATTCTTGAGTTTCAAGGTTTTTTTGGTTTGTATCACTCATGGTAGGTAAATTTTGGTTTTTCTCCATGTCTCTCTTGTGTTTTGATCTTGTTGTTACCATAAAACTAGGATCAACCTTTGGTGTATTGTGTTGTGATTTGTATTTTTGAAACTCTTGGGTTGATTTAGTTTTTCTAAAAGTGAACCTCTAAGGAGCTTAGGACCAATGATGTTATGAATTATTAAGGATGTGAATGATGTGAATGATGATGAACTATTAATTTTGGAAAAAACTAGACTTAAGTTTTGATGAATGTGTTTGATGAGGATGCTAATGAACTTTGCAAATCCTATAAGTATACTTGTGACTTTAGGATAAGTGTGCCCAAAAGGATGTGTGCTAATCCAACTAGATGTATGAAAAGGGATATGTTTCCAAATATGTAGCTAAACTAGATGATGTTCAATGAAAACTTGGGTCTAGGAGATTTGTTTGTCCAAAATTTATTTCTGATGAGATGAGATGTTAAATGTTTTGATGTTTGGATGCCAATGTGTTGATTGATGTTTGATCCTAATGTTTTAAACCTAAGAAGGACTTGTGACAAGATCAAGGTGTTGAAAGAAATGTATTTTCCTTTGAGTGTTTAAACCCAAAAGATCAAATGATGTTTTGATGAAATAACTTTGGTATGATGCATTTCCTTCTTTTCCTTTATTGTAAGATACCAAAAAAATTTGAAAGTAGGACCAAGGCATACCTACTTTGTGGTACAATTCTTAAAATTTAATTTAGTGTGAAATTATTTTTACCACATGAAGGTCTTGATTGTGTTTGAATCTAAGATTTCTACAAATTGGAAGCAAAATGTTTTCCACAAAGCTCAAAATTTGTAAAAAATCAAGATGCTAAAATCATAGTCCCCTAGATTGACTTTGAAATAATGAGTAGAGATATGAACCCAAATACTAGGAAGCCACTAAGATATTGTTTTAATAAAAACAAGATATACTTAGGGACATGTTGAATTTTTTGTGACCATGTTGAAGTATAGTGTTCTTCAAGTGCACTCCATTATCTTCAAAGGGTTCGAAATTTTTGTGATGATGTTGAAGTTTTTTCTTTTGAGTTTAAATGTCAAGCAATGTGTTTACTAACTCAATGGGTGAGGGGGTATTTCGTAAACCTCTTCCATAAGGTTCACTAGTTTAGCTCAAATAAAATTAGTCAAATTACAACCTAGAGGAGTATAGGTACATTTCTTCGTACTCGGCTTACCTCACCCCCGAAAGAGTGATGTAATCCGAATCTATGAAGGGGTCCACTAGGACATACCAAGGTTATGTACCACCTTGATACTCTTGGATTTGTGAAAGAGAATGAATTCTTAAACCTTATGCCTCAACCATAAACTAGATGTGGTAAGTAACTTATGGGAATGGTGTTATTCTTTTGCACTACTTGACACCATGAACACTAAATTCTTAAGATGGGAGACACCAAATTCTCTAGCTTCCCCTAACTGACCCATTTGTTCACATGAGAGTAGGCCCACAAGGTATAATGTCCCCAGATTCATGCAAGGTATAACATCCCCAAATTTATGCTACTTACTACTTTTTTTTCACATACTTTATATAGCCCATCGATAAACGTGCTTTAAGGTCACCTTGAGTTCTCCATTGTGGGATGTATTTCAAGGGAGGTCCTCTCCAATATAAGAAAAAATAATTTAATTTCTCTTCACCCAAGATCACACGAAGTGCAAGGGGAGAGGATATGTAGCAAGCCTTGGGTGACTCAAAAATATGTAAACTAAGAGTTTTTCTCTTCACCCAAGATCGCACGAAGTGCAAGGGGAGAGGATACGCACAAAAAGTTTACCAATCATAGAAATAAAAGTAGACAATGGTTCATTTTAGTGCACTAAAGATATATGTTATGTTCATTTTAAGCATCAAAACTAAGTGTGAATTTGTCTTGTTCAATTTTAAACCCAAATTGAAGTGTGGGAATGGTTGATTCAATTTTAAGCCAACTTGAAAATGCAAGATAGAGTGTTCACTTTGGTCTCTTAAGAGAAATCATCAGTGCAATGTAGCCTGCATCATTCTGGCATGTTGGGGTGTGAAATAGGACCTTCCCTAGTGTAAATCTACCCATAATACAACATGTCTTATGCTAATGTCATGTTGCTAGAATCATGAGCAACCACATTCAAATCTTCAACAACTCAACATAATACATTCAATCTTTTTAGGTTTGCATTTATTTGATTTCTTTTAAGTTTTGCATGAATTTTGGTTGTATTTAAGCTATTTTATTCATACTTCTATTTCTATCCATTTTGCATTCATACATTTTGGTGAACCCATACAAAATCCTATTTCACAAGATGTTAATTTCATGTTGTTGGAATCATGACATTAGCTAATGAGAATGTATTATAATTTCAATGTATTATATGTACTTCACTCTATGCTTTCATGCTCCAATTTAAACCTGCAAATTGTTAGTACTAAAACCAACAAACACAAATCAAAAACTAATTAGGTTTAGAAATACATTGAAATTGGGAATTCATATTACCTTTAAAATTTACCTCTCTAGCTTACCTGCAAGTGTGTTGGTCTATCAAACAAGTGCATTGGAGTTCTACTAACAAAGTGCACTAGAGTTTTACAAGTGTGTTGTTATGCATCATGACAAGTGTGTTGGTCTACAAATGCACTGCTCTAGTGAACTACAAGTGCATCACCCTATCAAAAATCTGCACAAAAACTAGAAACATCAAATGTGTTAGGAAACAAGTGTGTTGCTCAAATCAAAACAAATGTGTGCTAATTCAATAAATGCACTACTCTAGCTTGAAACAAGTGTGTTGCCCTGCATCGGGAACCTTTAAAACATGAAATTCTCAAGAAATTTTGATTAAAATGATGGATTAGGTCCCACCAGGCGTGCCAAATATGTGAACTTGATTATGAATTAGATCAAATATAATTGAATTAATCAATTAAACAATCAATTGAACTAAATAAACCATATTCCCAATGAAATTCTTGAATTATCAACTAGAGAGCCATTAAAACATCAAATAACATGAAATGAATTAAATAAAAACCTAATTAATACTCAAACCTCATCCCATTGGGGGATTGGTGTTGAATTGATGTGGAATGGTCAGCCCTTTCCCAATCCCTATTGATTGAAACAAGCTTTGAATTGATCAAGTGATGCTCTAATGGAGAAAATTACTAAATTGCTCTCAAGAATTGCTCTAAAAATTCCTATAGTCTAATTGCTCTCAAAGATTGTGGATGAACTAGTCATGAAATAGAAGCTATTTATAGGCTAATTGGGTGAATCAATGGTCAAGATCAATTTGATTAATCAATGGATGCAAATTGATGAGAAGAATTGGCATGGATCAAGGATTCAATCCATGGAGGAGATTGAATAATCACATGGATTGATGCAATTAATCAAGGGTTGAAGTTGATTCAAGCAAAGACGAAACCTTATTTTTAGGAGGAATGTGCAAGATATTTCCATGTTGGAGGGAAATAATTTGAATTTGAAATGGAAGAATATTCCATGGGAATATTTAATCTTTGCAAGTGGGAGAAATTGGAGAGATTAAAAGAAATTAGCCAATTAAATAATTAAGATATTATTTAATTGTGCAAGGTGAGGAAATTTAAAGATTTAATTAAACAATTAACTCATTTAATTAAAAGAGGAATAAATGACATTTAATTAAATAATTCAGATTATTTAATCAAATGAGATAACTTCTAGGGAATTTAATTAAATAATTCACATTATTTAATTAAATGATGAAAATTAGTATGAAAGGGGTGAATTAACCTAATAACGTTGATTATTTGATTAATAGAAGAAACTGGTGAATTTATCTAAACAATTAATATTATTTAATTAAATAGTCGAAAAGGGTTAAATCAAGATGAAAACAGTGTTAATAATTGAATTTGGATGCATGATATCAATCAAGACAATTTTAAGTGTCTACAAGAACAATGAATTGATGTACACACCATTGTTAAAGTAAGAGAGAAAAAAAAGGGTTACAGATTCAAATAGAAAAGTTACAAGTAGACCTAGAAAATGAGAAAGAAAAGAGGAAATCAACAGATAACAAGAGCAATGAATTAGAAAAAGAATAAAAATATATACCTCTATATCTACAAGCAAAGAGGATAAACAAATAGAGGTGGAATTGAATGAACTGAAGAAAAGGTTAGATGAGAGAAAAAAGAAATGTGATGAGGAAAAATCCACTTCAAAAAATTTAAAACAAAACCTAGAAAAAGTAAAACAACAATGGAAACAAATATTGGAGGAAGAGAAAAAAAAAAGTGAAAGATTGGTGGTAGAGCTAAGGGAAGCAAAAAATGAAATAAAATCGTCAAAATAAGTTAACTGTATTTTGTAGAGAAACAATGAGGCATATGAAACAAAAGATCTAGGAGGAAATAATGTAGAGGATTGATCATTTGTGTGAATTATTTTAATTGATTGATGATCTAATACTACATAATAGGAAGCTCAAGAAAAATGTAATGGGCAACAAAAAAGTGATTTCAAAAGAGAAAACTACAAATCAAATTTAGAAAACAATCTACAAAGTTAGTGACAATGAATTGAAATTAAAAGGAGTAAATAATCGGATTGATTCCTCAATGAAGTTGTCATATATCATTCAAAAGAGTTTGAGAATACATGAAACAAAGGAATTTTTGGATCTGGCTGCAAAAAAGATGAAGAAGCTAGATAAAAAGGTAAGAAACTTGACATAGCTTGGTTTTCTAAAGGCTTTTGACACAACTGAGTGATTCATTGGAAAGAATGATTTCAGAAAGAAGATGGAGGATACAAGGAAGATTGATTTGGACTAGTTTCCTCAAAACCCAAATGAGGTGAACTCTTTGGATTCCAACATCGACTAATAACCTTGAATGCAATTTTGACTAAAACATTCAAGCTCCAATTTCAATCATGAATTATTAACAAATTTTTAAATCAAACAACATTAGTTAGAACAAATGGCACTTCCATCAGGTGAGCACTGGAGCTTGCTACAAAATTTGATAGAATGATTTGATAATATGAGTTTATAAGTTCCAACTCAACTCTGTGAAGAGTTGTCTTTGAGAAATATTTTGCATTGCCTCTATGTATTCCTTCATTTGAAAATCAATAAAAAAAACTCAAATTTAGTAATGTGTTCAATTATATGTATTGTTTATTTTCTCAATTGAAGAAAAACTCTAGTTTCAACTACTAGATACACATTAAACAATTTTCAATGTTCATTGGTGTATATGCTATTGTTTTTAATATGTTATTAAGCATTGATTTGAGTGTGAATCACTAAGAACAATGTAAAACTTATCAGTATGACACAATTAAAATATGAAATTATTAATAATATGTTAATTTGTTCAATCCGATTCATAATTTGAAATTTCATGGAATATACAATATAAAATATAATCAACTTTAAACCCTTAAGCCCTCTTAAACCCTTGTGTTATATTTTTCTATTGACTAGTTATCTAGGTTGCCTTTTGCTTAAGTTGTGTTGTTATGTCACAACCCTCTATGTTTATCGGCCCCACATACGCTATTACCTAATAGGTTTGATCGTTGTGGAATTTTATTTTATGGTCTTGCATTGAAAAGAAAATTTTGCACATGTGGTACATTATGGTCATCTAAGTTTCTCTTATAAAATTGGTCCCTACCTCTTTCCGCACTTTCGTGTTAGGATTTTTTTATGAAGAGAAAAAGGCTTGTGAAATTACAGAAGGTGTACAAGTGTCACAGGCGGTGACTGATTTCGGGGCATGAGAGAACTTTTGAAGATTGTTGTGTATATAAGGTTCCACAAAATTTTGGCACATGGTGGAAGATTAAAGGATTATGCAAGTTTGTGGGCCCATAGCGGCATGTCCTTTTCTTGGTTGTGAAACCGGAAAAGGACACTATGTGACAATATTCTCACGAGGGACATGGGAGAATCTCATTGGAGAGAGGGGGTGGTTGTGTCCTTTTCAAGAAAATCAAGGCTTTAATCATCATTGAGATTTGTACTTCGGGCTTCCAAATGGATGGCCCACATTCAAAATTCATAAATGGGTATATGAATGAACTACCTTGCACAAACAAGAAGTACTGGCAGATGTGACGGATAATGGCTCATCTTTTAAGTTAATTTCCTTCATAAATTTTTAGTTCAATGTAGTTGGTCGTCACATTTGTTTGGTTCCACATAGTAGCAAAATCCACAAATTTGTGCCCATTCCACGTCAACTTGAGCTCTAAACAAGTAAAAAATAGGTACGCCCTTCTTGGAAAACTTCACCATTGTTAAAATATTCAAGCTCATAATCAAGTCTACAAAATCTATTGAATAAGATTGTAGAGTCCCAACATGATACTATATAAATTTGTTTTAAAATCATTCTAGAATTGTGAGTCATTCAAACACCCAACCCTCTAGCTCTACATCTAATAGATTCTTTCAGGATGATATTATAGCCCAATTGTCAAGTTCCTCAAAATAGCATGTGTGTTCCCTCCACCCTAATGCAATAGAGAGGATAGTAAACATAGCTAGAAATTGCAAAGATGTTGAGTTGAAGAACTAGGATGACACAGTCACTAGATGGGAATTGTTCCTACAATGTTATGGAAAAAGAAACATTCATGCCCCTATCTCTAATACAAGGACCTATGATTTGGGGAAGTTGATTTTTCCTAATGTGTTTATAAATGTGGAACTCATCAAATGCCTTGCTTCTAGGTGTAGTGTCAGAAAATGTACTCCTTTACATTTTCATACTATCTTTGGGTCCCTTAATTAATTGAGCTTAATTAAGCCTCTAATTGCCTAAATTTTTCATTTACAATCCTAATTAATTACAATTTTTGAAAGGGGATTTGTGATTTAATTAAAGCAATTATCATTATTAACACCAAGAAATGAATAGCTCCTAATTATTTAGGTCAAGACCCATTCGCCCTTGAGTGAATGAGTCCCCCTTAAGATCTCAAATTCAAATTTTTAACATGCTTTTGGCAACATCTTAAGGTCCTAAATTCAAGATCTAAGTGTCATCTTGTAATGTTTATTTTTTGGGAAATTATAAAACTATCTATAAAAGCAAGGTCTTTTTATCAATTCAAATCCTAGAAATTCATGAGAGTAAAAGGTATAGAAAAGATTATTGTCAAATGTTTCTAAGAGTGGATTTCTCCAGCATTGGTTGTAGCATTCAAGATCTCAAGCATCATGTCAAAGTTTTCAAGCATCATGCATGTTTTTGGAAGTAACATTGTGATGTAGGTTTTAAGCATTCCAGTCATATTTCAACCATCAAGATCAACATCATCAATCAATCCATTCATGCAAGATATAGACCTTGGAGAGATCTACTAAATTGCAATCCTTCAAGGGTTTCAAATCAAGGGTTTGATCTTAGGTTGGAGAAGGATTGAAGACCTATCAAAATGCAAAATTGTAAAAGTTGTCAAAGTTGTCGTCAAGCCACAGAAACTCACTTACAAGATTTATTTTTGAATTTTCAACTATAAAATATGGAGAATCCAAGAGTGCATACATAGGACCAGATGACCCAAAAAAATATTTTAGAAATCCCTACAAGGACACATTCGCCCTTGGGTGAATGAGTCCCAGAGGACACTTCGCAATAGTATTTTGATGATAGGTGTAAAATACTAAACCATCTTAGATCTTTCTGAAAGTTGCAAGTTCTGATAGATTAAGGTTTAATCTTTTGATTTCATGTTTCATATTGCATTTTTGGATTTATTTGTTATTTTTGGTCTTTCTCCCAAAAATGTTATTTCAATATATATGCCCCATCTTAGATCATAAGGAGAATAGCAAGATCTCATGTAAGGTTGACTTGCCTAAGGGCTGAAAGTCAACCTTGGCTTAAGGGATCTCTTTTTCCTAATGAAATCAAGGAAAATAGGTGCATTATACCCCATTTTTCCCTTTCTATTTATAGTAGAATTGGTGAACCCCTATTCCAAAACAATGAACTCATTTTTCTTTGTTTCACTGGGTATGATTAAAATATCAGAGTAATTAGAGCATTGGAAGGAAGTATCCTAATGGATATAACCAAAGAGTTTATTTCTGACGTTTTTAGACTCAATGTGGCTACAAGTTAGGTTATAGACCTTGCTTTTTCAGACAAAAATACCGACAAGATATCTAAGCAGCTTCAAAGTGAAATGGATCCCTAGGTTTAGACAAAAAGGCTACACATGAAGGTCATTAAGAATCCCTAATAACAAATCTGAGCCTTTTGATGTCAAGCCTTTTGAAGACTACTTCAAAAGAACATATTGGGGATTATGCTAGGTGTTGGGAGAAGATGCACACTCAAAAATAGTGACTTTGACTATGCTAACTTTTTAGTTGAGGCTATTCACAATCAGCTAGTGGACATTAAGAGAAGTGGTAAGGAGGTGAATTTCAAGTGGTATTATCTCCTTTTCCATATGATTTTGTATAAAGGGAAAGATCATTTTAGTATATTTTTACAATTGAACATGAAAGATAAAGAAGGGAACAATCTCCCAACGCAATGTTGGACCCATATTTGGGATAAACATTGTAGTGAGTCCAACTATGCTATTTTTAAGAATTACTTTGTAATAGAAGTCATGGCAAGGTTGGGTCTACCTAGAATTGGATTGCACAAGGAAATTATGGATTTCCTTAGGCCCAAAGATAGGAGGTCAGAGTTAGGGGTACAGCATAACTGGGGAGATTATTAGCTCTATGGCAGGTTAGTTGTTATTAGAATGTATGGGTGCCCTCAAGCCCCCCATGTGCTACCTAGATATGTGTCACCTAGGCTGGAATTCATGGAAATTATATGGCAATTGAATGAGAGTAATCTATTTCATTTAAGGAAACAAAAGAAAGGGTCTTTTTTCCCTTATGTTACTACCTTTTCATATTTCACTTCAACCAGAGACAGCTTAGGTAGGTTAAGAGAAATTATTGGGGAATATAGGTTATTTCAGGGAAAAGTCAAGGATTTTGACCCTAAAGTTTTCATACACGAGGTCAGGAAAAGTATCAAAAGGTCCACTTTTCACTATCAAGTTTATGAAAATGAAGATGTCATAAGAAATTGTAAGGATGAACATGAGGCAAAAAATAGAAAGTCAAGATGGATTGCATTCATCAAGGTAGAGGTTGCTAGGATAAAGAAGGATAAGGATTATCTTAGAGCATTTTCTAATATTGATGACCCAATTACCAAGATTGAAACAGTGTTGAAGAATTTTGACAGAGCTGTAGGTAAGGCCCCTACCTTGGAAGAGAACCCGGCAAAGTGGCCTAGACTTGACCTTTCTATCAAAAGGCCCTACAGGCCTGTTATTAGAGGAAATGTGCAATGAGACCCACCATAGGTCACTCCCTCTCCTCCCCCTCAAATAATCAATGTGGATTCTCCCCCAAGAGAGAAACCACAGAAGAGGATGAAAGTTGAGCAACCGCATTGTTGGTTGACTATCCCATCAATCCAAATGAAAGTGAAGATGTTCATATCACCATGGATGAAATTTAACGATATATTTCATCCCCCCAAGACCAACCTTCTTCAACAAAGGTTTGGGTTGGATGTGGCTATAGGGAGAGGTAACCTCAATGATGTGGCATGTTCACAATTCATTTTTGATGATGAGTTTGTATAATCCTGTGAGTTTAAATATTTTTTATGAGAGAAAAGAGGGGTGCCATCAAAGAGTTTGGTTGGCACCAACAGATGTGCCTAGAGAAAAGTATGATGAAGTAGTTGCAAAGGTAAGTGCGGAAATGATTTTTGAGTCCAAAAAAATTACACCTGAAGAAGGGAGCAGAATGGTGCAAGATAGTGGATTGCTACTGCACCCTAAATGGGACATTGCTTCTACAATTTTCTTTGATACTATTAGGAAATAAGGAGATTTTTTCTCCATAGAAGAGGAATCAGAGATGGCATTGTCAAGATCAAGGTTCAACCCACATTGGGAAGCCCTTGCAATCTAGGCCCTTGCCCCAAATACAAATAAGCCTATGATTGTTGAAGCATCAAAGGATATCAAAGGGAACTTGATTGTAAAGAGGGTGTCTGACACCTCTACCCCTAAAGTTGTTGCATTAGTAGTAGAGGTTGTCAAGTTTAATGAAGCTAATGTTCAAAGGTTCCAAGAAAGACTTAATACATTGTTGAAGGAACATACTAATCTCATGGAAGCTTGCAACCAACGGCAGGTATTATTGGCTCAAAAAACATCCCTTCTTGAAAGTATGCAGGAAGCAGACTCCTCTTCTATAGTTCCCCCTGCTCATGTGATGATTGAAAACCAAGAGCTTAAAGAAAAGATTCAAGTGTTGGAAGAGCACTTGAAGAATGCTCAGTAGACTCAACAAAAGAAGAATGTGCACATTGCAGCATGCATCCTGGAGCATAGACTATCTAAAATCTTAAGAAGGTTGGAAGATACTCATGTGTCATATGTGAATTTGAGAGGTAATAAGTGGATATCAAGAGCGGCTCAAATGTATATTTGAAAAATAGAATCCTAAATTTACATCTTTGGAAGGTATGTATAAGAAATCTACAAACACATCTGATGCCCCACCTAGTATCCATCTTACGTTTGATATTGTCAAGATGGCATAGAATCATAAAGGGTATATGGAACTTAGTATAATTGAAAATGCACAAAAAAAATGAACTATTTCTTAAATGTTGACAATAGGGTTGTACCCCACCTATTAGAAGATAATGGAAAGTTGAAGACCCTAGAGAAATGAAAGGATAGTTTCAATATTGTAATCCCCACACTCCTCCCTTTGATTTGCAAAGATGAGAAAGTTGATTTAAATGAGTTTAATTCCTATTTAGACGGGTTGGTCAATGCAGATCAATTGATGAAATTTTTTTGTAGAGAGGCTAGTGCTTTACTTGATGCCAAGTATCATCAAAATTTGAAGAATATGGAAAATCTCTTAGCTCATGACTGGCCTTCTGAGGATATCTTTAAGGCATGGAATGAAAAGTATAATTTTTTACTTGGCCTGTGAGCGGATCCATGTTTTTATTCCAATGCCTCCTGTCTGAGATTTTGGTTGTCAAAAAGGCTTAGGATGAGGTTCTTTTCTTGTTTCTCCCCTTATGTTATAAAAGGGAATCCTGAGCCTCATTCAAAGGGTTCTAATTTTTTGATCTTTCATCGTTGTAAGCTCTTTTTGCATAATTTAAGCTATTTTATAGCAAAATAGGAAATGTTGTAATTATGCTATGTAATAACAATAGATGGCTCAAATACTCAGTGCATTTCTTTAATTTTGAATATCGAACTATCTTGCTCTACAATATTGAATTCACTATCTTTTGACTCAAAATAATCAAGGGTTATTTATAAGTTCTCATATCGCATCATGGGGTATGGATGTTGAACGGTTAGCTTTTGTTCAAGGAATGGATTAATATTGTTTTTAGTTATTCATCAAAGATTGTGTGAATGCAATAGGGATTTATAAGTAGTGTGATAAGTGTTGTTCTTTGCTTGGTTTCTCATTGTAAGGCAATGAGGTTATAAGAAGCCACGAGTTGGTTTGTTGTAGGTGGATATTTCATTTTTTGACTCTATTGCGGATAAAGCATTAATCAAAATAATTCATAAATTTTGAAGATTGATGTAGAATCACATATCAAATCAAAAAACAAAATTTTACTTTACTGCAAATTTTATGTTTTGTGCACAAATCCATGCAAGGAAACATTAAGCATTGAGTTGAATGATGAATCACTAAGTTCATGTAAAACTTATTGGTATGACAATTAAAATATAAAATTATTAATAATATGTTAATGTATTCAATTTGATTCACGATTTCATGGAATACACTATAAAACTTCATCAACTACATTTTGGAATATGATTCATGAAGTGCAATATAAATACCTAAAAACTGCTAAATCACTTCCATTTTTCAAATCACATCCTAGTCATCACTCTAACGATGAGATTGAGAGTCGTCTTGACTCTAAGTCTAGTCTTCATTTTCTTTGCCCTATGTACGTCCACTTAACTACATCTCAAGTTCAATATTCATCATGTCACTGTCATTTGTGCCACTTCCACCAACGTTTGAAGTGTTGCACAACCCTCTTCTTTCACATATGGACTTCTAGATTGTGAGTGCCCTTTCAAAAGGAAAACTTTGTACAGTGTACCTAGTTGCAAACACCCTCAAGCAATTTTCCAAATTCTTGTCTAGTTTGTTTATCTTTGATTTCAAAAACCCCAATGCACTAAAAAATCTCTCATCCTCCACCAACCCCAATATCATTGTTTGACATAAATCACCAAGTTTGAAATATTTTGATAACGAATCACGCAATATTTCACTCTGACCTAAGGTTGTACAAACCCTTGTTATTGATCCTGCTTCCATGGGATTCTCCATGGACTCAAACTAGTCAATCATACTTACTGTAAAATGCTTCGCTTGTTCTCTAAGCTTAATTTCATTTATAATTCCTCCTATTTTTTTCCATTGTATTCTGAACTTTTTGAAAAGTGTTTGACCAAGGTAATTACTTTTTTATGAAAAATGTCTAGGTTCACTCGGTTGCCTAGAGTCCAAAATTGAGGATACGCAATAGACATGGCTTCAAGTATTTCTTCTTAATGGAATCATTCATAAATCTCTAAGGAAAGACATCTTGCAACAGATTTTAAATTACCACTTACAAATTTAGCAATGTGATTAAAAGCTTCCTTTCTAACAAGTACTTCTCTGATAGAGCGCCTGACTGTCATACAATAGTGCATAGGTATCTCAAATCCACATACAAAGACACATAATTGGTATCTCAAATCCACGCTAACTGCTTGCATTAAACTATAAATAATTTTCAAGATTATTCAAATCTATAATTAACTACCAACTTACAAAAATTTGGA
Organism: Sequoia sempervirens; assembly: GCA_007258455.2. Classification (NCBI taxonomy): domain Eukaryota; kingdom Viridiplantae; phylum Streptophyta; class Pinopsida; order Cupressales; family Cupressaceae; genus Sequoia; species Sequoia sempervirens. Next base: position 13,685 of record VDFB02093245.1, read on the forward strand.
CTTTGAAATGGATAATTTGTTAGATCTAGATATAGATTATCGAGGGTCATGCATGTCATTCTACATAGTTTTGGTATATTCATAGATATACATAGTTTTGTCTTGGGCTTTCTTCACAAGATTGTTCATTTCATCCAGCATGGGGAGAAGACTAGATAAAGTTAAGAGTGTGTCTCTATATCACTCAACCTATGTAAGAGGTTAGGAGCTTTATCTAATGTGTTGTGATGTTCATACATTACTCCAATCAAGGATGATATTCTAAAAAAACTTGTCGATGGTTCATGCAAGGAGATCTATCTAGTATCAACATCCTTAAGAAGCTTGTTTCATGTTATTCCCTAGCAAAATTTGTTTTCACAAAACAATTTCGGCAGAGTTGCGAGCTAACTAATTTTAACTTTGATATTGTAGGACACTTACTACAATTCTAAATGCTAAATTCATTATGTGGTCATGAATGCCACTGTATGGTTGTGATTTATTCACTAATTTTGACTTGATCGATATGTACTATTCACCAATTGGCAAAGATTTGCCACTAAAAAAATCCCTATTGTCTTTACATTTGTAGGCATCATGCCTTCCCCCATATTATTTGCACCTACCTTGCCTTATTATGATTTTAGAGTTATCGCTTTTGAGTGGAAGCATCATTCCCTCCCCACTCTTTTCCTATGATTAAACTATTACATTGGGAGTATACACCTTCACCAACCTTGAGATTACATTCCTTGGCCTATCTTAACTAGGGGCCTATTGTCTTACCTCTACCATTATGTGTCACACTCTTGGATGCCACATTGAGAGCATATGTCTAGAGAATAATGTCATATGTACATGCAAAAGTGTTTTTAGCCATTGAGGACCACATCACCAATTTTCTTATTATTTGTGTTGGGGGCAACCTTATTCCTTGAGATTCATCTCTAGCTCACATTATGGCTATGCTTAGTTATTCTATATGTTTTAAATGTACTTTACATGATTCACATGCTTACATGTAGATTATACATATATTGCATGTACTATTTTCCCCTCACCTCTAATTCATATGCAACATATGGTCAAGATTTTAGGTAGTTACAAATGTTACACAACAACCCATCACCATGTCTAGACAAATCTTACCACATATCATGTCATTGTTCGATATGCCACACAACACCGAGTTGTACCAATTTTTATATATGTGGAATTTCCTAACCCTACTTATTTTGTATTCTTCAGTTTCCTAGAGCAATCATATAATTTGTCCCTATTTTCATTGCACATTTTTCCTTTGTTTGACAAATTTATATGGACTGCATATTTCCCAAGGATGGATTTACATTACAACAATCAATGGGGTCCATTATGTTATATAGACTAAGATGTGCTTTCATCTTTAAATAATTACTTTGCATGCATGTTTGTGAGTGGTATATTCTTCAAAATAAATGATCGATCTAGGATTCAAATGCACCTTAAAGTGCGGGCAAAATGTAATGATGAAGTTTGCATTCCCATGTCAATTTTGTTTAGTTTTGTGTTGATTTTGATCAAATGGCTTAATGCAATTGCATTTCTAAAAATGGTGCAAGCTTATGTAAAGTTTGACTTGTTCCCCTCATCTTAACCTATCCCCATATACACATATTCCCACATTTTGACCATATAATATATATTTCAACCCACTTTCCTATACAATCCACATTTATTACACCCTCCATGAGTAAACATTCATCCCTTGTACAAGTTTTATTGTTCCCATATCCTAAGTCATTTCTACAATTGTAGGATTGATCATGCATCAATAGATTTGACCCTTGAATTTCCAAAATTCAAATTTATCTTTAGATGAATCCACCCATTTCATTAGTTATTGTGAACCAACTAAACACACATTTGCATGATTTGTTACCATGTACTTGTGTTTAGAGGAATTCAATTACATTTATTCCACATCCTCTCATATCCTCTCATCTTAATTATTTGAGAAACTAGGGGACAATTATTATTAAAACATTTCAATTGGTCACTAAAAAGAACATTTATTTAAATGCCATCATCTATGATATTTGCATTATTGCTCACCACCTATCAATCCTTTGCATGACTATTAAGCCAAACTTATGGGGGAGTTGACCTAGAACTTGTACTCTAGTGATCTCACAACCCTCTATCTCATATCAAAGCAAACATCAGTGAATTCAGTGAACCAAAGAGAAAAAGTGCACAAATTGCAATAGTAGATATGTGACTATCAGAGCAAATCCACACTCACAAAATTATCTCAAACAAAGAAGATCCACTTCTAGTCCCAAGAGCAGCAAATTTCCAATGCCACTTCAATTTCATTCTTCTTTATTGTGCCTAGAGATAAGTACACCTATCCATTACATAGAATTTCTCAACTTTAGCATTTAATTCTTCAATTTTTGCTGCAACAACTATCAATTAATCTATGTTACTCCATGCCTATGTGTATACCTTATTGGATTAGCTTAGATTATTAAGAATGGGTATCTTTACACCTAAATACCTATTTTTTAATAACATTTTTCATACCTTTATTTATTTAAACACATTTTTTATGCTTAAATGAATTGAAGATAATGAAAATGTGCATTATAAATATTTTTCTATTACAATAATTTGACATTAGCCTAATAGAAAATGTAGTATTTTTTAAGGAACTAGTTAGTGTGAATATGGGTTCATTCCTAGCTTCCTTACACTTTTTAATTGAATAAAAACTGATACTTATTCATGGGGTAAATCACAAGAAACTAGAAACATAATTGTTTTACCCATCTCAAACTATCCATGAACATTGAAAAAATAAATATTAACCATCCACACGTTGTCACTGAAAATATTAAAATGTTATTTAAAAATAGTTTTAAGAAAAGATAAACTAGTTTTTAATCATTGTCAAGCGAAACATTAATTTGATATATAAGACTCTCTTGGTGGATGCCCACAAGGAGATTCATTTCATATTTACTTCTATTGCTCTACAAGGTGTACATACCATGTCCTTTATTTTAAATCACACACAAAACACCTTAATCAGTGGACCCATTTATAAATAAATAAATTTGTTTGAAAACTCTACATAAATAGCATAAACAATTCTTGTACCAAGAGAAAATTGATAAATTTGAACAGCTATTTTTTGTTCATCCAATCTCTCATCCTTAAGACCAAACTCCCACCCCCTTCCACTACCTACCCTTTGATATCTAAGGATACATATTTATGCTATGATATTGCTTATCTAATAATGCCCCCATGGGGTGATGCAGCTCTGGCTAGTGTATTTGCTTTCATCACATTCATCCAGCCATTGTTAAGTCGCAGTTCATCTATCTTCAACCTTTTTTCAACATGCCACACACGGGCTGACCTTGCAAAGTGTTGGGAGGGATTGTATAAATGAAGCTTAGGGTCACATAATACATTATATAATCAGCTGAGAGAAATATTTAAGAATCCTAACGTCTCTATTATCATTCTGAGCGATTCTCATTTTTACTAAAGATTTTGATTTGGAGTAACTTCATATCTGGAATTAGTGACTCAGTTCTCCACGAGTGGTCACAATTTCTAGAAGATTTGCAAAGGTCTTCCTTTCTTATTATTGTTTTACTTCTTTCAATCTAGGGGATAAATAAAGATAACTGTTTTCTTTGGTAGTTTGCGTTGTAAGGCTACTGGTAATTCTGTTTTTTTAGTGGTCACCCTCAATGCTTTTAAGTTTGTGCTACCATACTTGAATCGACTTCTTATTTTCTGTTGTTATTTAGATATAATGAAACAATCAATGAACAAGTTTTCAGATCAGATAAAACCTTTTACCATAAGGTCCATTCATTTTGCTGGATTGAATAAAGGAGATCTTTTTCTAGTCATGTACTGATTCTAGCAAATAATGTGATTATTCAGGAACCTCTGGACCCTTAACTATCAGCCCGAGATCCAATTCTGATCAGTTCTTATGAAGGAGATTAACCATACAATAATTTCCATCACAAATACGTGACACAAAATGAATCACAATCTAAAAGTGTCGCCAATCAACAAATGAAACTATGATGAATAACTTAAGGTTACATCATATTGTTATAAAAGACAAGAACCTTGAAGAAGGTTCTAGAGCAGAATTTTTTACTGAGCAAAATACTCTAGCAAAATACTCTAATTTAACAAAAATTACACATGGTAACGATGGAAGATTACCTAGCATCATGGTACAAATTAAATCAGCTAGACCGGTGACTACCATATTCAAATAGACTGCTTATTTTCCATTGCTTTTTCAAAATAATGAAAGTTGAAACGATCAATTAACAAGCTTTCAGATCAGATAAACCCTTATACCATGAGGAATCCATTCATTTTCCTGAATTGAATAATGGAGATCTTTTTCTAGTAATGAACTAATTCTAGCAAATAATGTGATTCTTTAGTAAACTTTGGACCCTCAACCATCGGCCCATGATCCAATTCTGATCAGTTCTTAATGAAGAAGATTAATCCAACAATAATTTCCATCACAAATCTGTGACACAAAATGAATCACACTCTAAAAATGTCACGAAATCAACAAATGAAACTATGATGAATAACTTGAGGTTACATCATATTGGTATAGAAGACAGGAACCTTTAAGGTGCTAGATCATAGTTTTTTGATGAATTAAATACAACAATTTATCAAAAATTACACATGGTTGCGATGGAGGACTACCTGACATCATGGTACAAATTAAATCAGCTAAACCATTGATACTCGATCAAGACAAACAATTACAAATCTTAGTAAAGACTAAAAGAGTATTCTTCTCATCACATTAAAAGGTATAGAAGTATTGAAGTACTGCATCAAGTAAAATATTAATAATGACTAAGTAAAACAGACCTTCATTCATGGGGGAACCACATGGCTAGCAGGTGGATCTTGGGCATCCATTTTAACATTGTCGACATGAGAGTATCTCTTCCTCGTGGCCAACAATAACAAGGCCATCACTTCCCTATGTAAATAATCTCCCCCACTGATGACCTCTATGGGTACCTTGTCCTACTTGCAGCTGAAAGTAAAACAGGAGGTGGTTCCCTCCACTTCCTCAAACTCCTCTTGTGTTCCTTAAACTAGATCAATATCAGAACCTCCATTGCTTTAGCACTGCCTTGTTGTCCAGACATACTCTGGTGGCTGGACAACATGCAGTTTTTCTGAACTATCAAGACTCACGTGCTCTAACTTTATTGCCATTTTTTTATCCTAGTCTTTTATTTGCTAACAACTATTGGCAATCAGGTTCTGATATTCCCAAGCATGGTTTGTCTTCTGACATAATGAATGGCATTAATTCTTTCTTTCCAAATCACAAGAACTTGCCCCCCAGTTGTGAGAAGCCCAATTATAACTCAGCATCTCTTAACAAGGTTGCATGCAAGTGAAGTCAGTGACAATCCATCTACAACAGATCATAGGCCAAGGTCATAGAGAAAAGTCTGCCCAATGCTTTCTCCTAGCCCCCACAAAAAAATATATTTGGATTGTTCAGTAACGAACTTAGACCCAAAGCAAGTTACAGTGGATCTAGGAGAGAACTATATTTTAATAAATGATAGAAGACAAGATCCCTAACAAGTTAAATAAAGGATACTTGTCAGGGAAAACTATGAGATATGAGAGCGCTTACAGATGTTAGGTTGAAGCCTAAGAGATCAGAATCCCAGAGAATCTCAAAAAATTTAGAAAATGCTAATTTTGCATCTGACTACCATGTGTTTTCCCATTTATAAAACATGCTGTGATTGGGTCTAATCCTAGATATTTTCTAAACAAGCATTTTGTAAGTTAAGATTTAAATGCATAAGCATATGCTTCACAAACATGTCATCTTCTGAAATGCTTCAAAAAGTTCACCAAGCTTTCTCTAAAATAAATTTGAGAAACAAAGAAAAAATTTTCAATACCTAAACACTCAAAACTCATATAAAAGACTTGAGGGGTTAGATTATTGAGAGCAGATGCATTAAATTGCATACCAAGTCTGAACCTATTTCCTGGCAAAATATCAACATGGGCTCTCACACTATATTGCAACATTGATCTTTCTTATCAACGAAGACAATGGGAAAAAAAAAAGCATTACCCTTCTGGTAACTTCGATTTAAGAATGAATGCAAGAAACATGGGCACCAAAAGGATATTGTACTTCTAGAACAGTTCAACATCCACAAATTGAAAAGAGATGAATTCATGCACAGAAAATGAAGGGATGTTTACAGCACAAAAGAAAAAAAAACCACAGGTAGGTACAAACAATCCATGCAAACCATCAAGTTATTAACATTTCAAACCTGAAGGTATTTCCTGAAACCTCAGTGTTTGAATATACAAGATATCCGTTGTTAAAAGGGAATCCCTTAAACCTTAAATCAGTTCTTATATGCATTTAGTTATGATTCAAGGTTGTTTCCTAAAGGAAATGAGAAAAGTTCCCTTACAGGAGAGAACTCAACCAGACCAATATCAAAAATATGTCCACTTATGGGCAGTTTCAGATCCCGTAGGATACAAAAAGCTTCAGCCATGCGATTCCTTGGGACATCTTGTGCAACAGTGCAATGAGGAACCCAGCTATCTGGCTGGTAAATATCATTTACTTCAATCCCTTCTCTTTTCAACAGCTCGCAGAGTTCACTGTGAAATATAAGGATAGAGAGTGATGGAGTCGGTGTTAAAAATAAGACATTCTCCTCTGTTGAGAAACTCCCCACTGCAGAAAGTGTCAATGCCAAAGGTTCTTGCTTGGCTGCAAAATTCTTTATGATATTCTGTAGTTTTGAAGGGTCTAAAATAGGGCTTGAAAATAGTGTGATGTGAGGACGAGCTTCAATTTCAATTAACTGAGTGCTGATTTGCCTTCTAGCCAGAACATTCCATGCTTTGAGTACCTGATTCTCAAGTGCTGGATCAAAATATAGCTCAATTGCAAAGCCTTGAGACATTTTTGATCCCAGAACACGTGAAAGGTAAATCAATAGAATACCAAATCTGCATTTAGACATTTGCACTCATTGCTCAGTAAACAAAACCAATTACCTACCCAATTACTATATGTAATTTATTTATCCATTTCTATCACCTTCCCAATTACTGAAAGCAATGTCTTTATCACTTTCCTTTAATGAACTCTCAACCTTCAGCCAATAAATACCTTCAATTTACCATACAATTCAACAAATTAAGCAGACCCTAACCAGAACAGACAACTGCTAACCTAACATTGAAATGACACATCACAGAACTCAGACACTTCCAATTTTAGCTTTTACAAAGATGGAAGAACTTGCAACTTGCAAGAAGAAAAGTGGCAAGTGAGCGTTTGAACCAATATTGGAAGACACATTTCATAAACAACTACACTTGAGTCTCGATATTGGGAAAAAAGCATGTATTACCTTGTCAAAATTCCAATTATGACGAAAGAATAGCTAAAAATCCTCTTGAATTCTATATTCTCCAATCCAAAAAGTGAAATCTGTAAATCAAAACCATAAAGTCAAATCCTACTGAATGAGCATGTTGACACATAAAATTCAAATTGCAAGAGAATGTACCATAGTCTATAACAGAACTAACCAAAACTGTCCATTAAGAAAAAGGATTTTTGTACCAGAAAAGAGAAAATAAAAGTCTGCCTCAATAAAAAATGAATTAGAGATGGGTATAAAAATAGGATCTTCAAGTTTTCAACAGAGAAACTCCCACACACAGAGAGTAAGTAAATTGCAGTTTTCATATAACATGGGTTTGTAGTGGAGAACCCACTCATAATTTCTCTTACCTAACAAATATCAAAAACCCATTAAAAAAAAAGCTTACAGAATACATTAAGTTACAAAGTAGAAAAGGAATAAAGAAAATACCAAATTTGCAACTCATATAACTAATTGAAAAAACTACAGAAAGGAGAAAATAAGATGAGATGACTTTTGACATACTTTAGGCCAAAGTAGCTTGTAGACCATCAAAGTGTGTTTACTTGTTTGACAGATTATATAAATTCCCCAAGCTAAAAGAGTTTTTTAAATGAAAGAAACCTTGACGAAGAGAGCTCTAGTTGAGGAAGTTGAAGAATCAGTCTCCGTTACAGCCAACTCAAACTTCTCATAGGAATTCATGTTGAGTTTCTAGCTGAAGTGCCATTCAATATAACATTGGCTATAAGTTTTGTCAACTTAAAACTTTCAAAGTGAAGACGTCTGATTATACAAGTTGTGGAGAAGAAGTAGAGGAGGAAGTAAAATGAAAGAGCTGCAAGGGACTATAAAGAAGTCCTCTGCATTAATGCAGGGGGAGAGATAGTTGAAACTTGAGACAGAGACCCCAATAAACACTGTGAGAAATCCCTACCCCTTCATTATTTTCCTCAATATCTGAAAAATAACAAAAAATTGAAATGGCTACTAATCCAGATCCTCTCTATGAAAACAAACTCTGCCTTGGAAACCATGAAGCCAACAAGAAGTGCAACAGATAAAAGATTCTGCAACAGGAATGACTATCAAGGGCATGAAATAAATACCCCAATGGACAAAGAAGCCATTCCCCCAAACAATCAAGGATGACAGAAAAACCAGGAGGACTGAGAGGCCTTCAAAGTCAAGGTAAACAACTATAAGAGGTAAAGAAAACATGACAATAAAATCAAACGACCAAGAGGCCTTGGATTAAAGGAAAGTAGCAAAGAGGCAAGGAATGCTGAGTAGCAAGCAGAACCAGGTAGGGCCCTGCTAGTGTCTGTCCCCTCTCCAAACCCTGCAATGTTAAAAAAACTTAAAAGTTGTGCTAACAGTGTCTCCCCACAAACTCCTCAGACCAGATACCAGTCCCAGATCAGTTTCCATACTGAAACAGCACAGATTCCTCTGATTTTCCATGCCCTTACTGAGCGCATACCAGTTTCATCTGAGATTTTCAGTGCCCACTTTGAGACAGACCAGATTTGTCTTAGACATACCCAGGTAGGGCACCCCACGTCTGTTCAAACCTGGGCAAGACTTGAGGTGAATCCAGAGCCCTAAATGGCCAAAACTAAAAAATAAATAAAATTCATTAAAAAATAATAATAATAATAATTAATAAAAGTCAAAACAAACAAAAAAGCAAAATCTAGAACTTCATGATAAAACCATTGAATTATCGATTTATCAGTTGTATTTTGTGGTTATTTTTGTTTCTTTTACGCATATTATGTTAAATGTATTTATTGGCAAGAATTGTTATATTTTTAGTATTTAGTATATTATATTTTTCGTATTTAATATATTTTTGTACAGACATACTGAACCCACGTAAACAAATAAACTGGTGAATTGCCATACCTGAGAACCCATAAGTTCATAACAAGACCAGCAACTTCCCTTGAAAAAGAAGATGCTGTCCATAAAAAGAATTCAATTTCTTTGCTTTTTAGTTCAAAGCCCTGCCAAGAAATTCTGTTGTGACTGAACACATGGGTTAATAATAGGGTTAAACATAACACTCTGTAAGGTGATAATGGCAAGGAATTTTTAAATTCATTTAAAATCTGAATATGATGCGAATGGTGATAGAGAAGGTTTTTGGTTCTAAGGCCAGTTTTTACTAAAAGCTATGCTTGGGCATCTGATGTAGAAATTAACAAGGTCAATGTTTTCAGTCAGCAAAAGTGGGTAGATGTCACAAACGTCCCTCTAAGATTTTGATATATTCTCCCAGAACTCTTCAAAGCCCTAGGTAATGTCTTGTAAGTAGATTCTACCAGTACACCCTTACCCCATATGAATGCTTGACTCTTACTCCCGGTACATCTTGAAGATAATGTCCCAGAAGGCATAAACATTGTGCGAATATCTTTTATATATGTTTTACTTGGGTTGGGAGAATTATCTAGCCGTTGTCTTTTTTGGTAAATATGCTGGCATATTTTTTTAAAATATTGTGCAAGACAGTTAAACATGAAAAAGAAAAATGACGAGGAAAAGGCAAATCCACTGTTGAATTTAAATAACTCCATAAATGATTTCACGAAGCTATGGAACTTTCATACATATCAGTTGTACATAAACTACAAGGTTTTGTAAATGAGGGCAGAAGCACTGTATCCAGGAAAGCTTAGACCAAAAGCTCACAATACAACAAATCCCAAATTGATGAGGACATGACCACTGAATTAAGCACTTCTCCACAGGACTGGAACGAGTTTTCTTCCATTAAGCACAATTCAGAGATTAGATAACGAAAAGAAAAGTTGGTGTTTGAACTAAGTTACTAAAGTGAGGAAAGGAAGATGCCTTGGATCCTGAAAAGAATCTTATCAAGGTCAAAATAAGGTATGCTATACTCACTATGAGGGAGGGCAAATCTGTCCGTTATGATGGCTTCTCAGATGAGTTCTACAATTTCAACAGAGGGATAATCATACTGACACCTAAGGAGGACCACAAACACATAATTAAGAAGTTGAGGCCCAAGACAATTGATAAAAACACTTCCTTCCAAAAAAAGTTTCTAAAACCCAAATTGGTTTTATATAAGGCAGATATACACTAGCTAATCTCATTACTGATTCAAATAGGATAGAAGCATTTGTCAAGAGGTATATATGGCATTAATAGATTTCAAAATAAGACATAATTAAATGGAAATTCATTAAAATCTAAGTTACCGATTTTTGGATTATCGGTAATTACGGGATTGAAAAAAATTTACTCGAATATAAAATCAGAAATATACATATTTGCAGCAGTAATAAAAATACACCACCATATTAATAGTCTAAAACATAGCAAAAATACATCACCACTTTCATAGTCAAATAAAAATGTCAAGTCATGATATTTTAAATTAAAGTTCAAACATAAAAATGTCAAGTGTTTTTGGGAAGATGATGCCAAAATGAAAGAATGTGTGGCAGCCACTATTGGAGAAGTGGAAGATGACCTTGTAGGTGGCTTGCACAATCCTTTCTTGGCTAAAGGATGGGATTCTTATTTTGCTTTCCCGATTGCACTATTTGCTTCTTACTCTTTGATATAAGAGGGAAATTACTCCTTAGGCAATCCATGTTTGTTTGGCCCTAGACAAATTCTAATTCCTTGCCTGGTCATTGCACACAAGTAAGTTTTCACCAGACTATACAAGCTCTTCTACTTGTTATGGCATTGACTACAAGTCCAAAGATACCTCCAGCAAGGTGCTCAATCATTGTGACATGTTGCCAAAGAGTTGATGCTTGATCAAATTTGGAATTCCTTTCCATCCTTAGGTCCATTGAATTAGAGCTAGTTGAATTATAAACTATACGGATACCTGTACCTACATTGAAAAAAAATATATGTAAGGACAATCAGAAAAAAAACTAACCCAAGCTACGCAAATATATGGGTTTTTTGGGTGTTTTGACGTTTGGATTCGCATCAGATTCGCGTTGGATTCTTCTGGGCGTATCCTGGACGAATCCACAGTGGCGTTTCGAATCCAAGGCGAATCCACAGTCCAATTTTCGTACCCTGTCCGAATCTGAATCGTACCGAATCCGAATTTCGTATCCGGTACGAATCGTATCGTATCCAGAGGCTGGGAGTGGCAAATCGGTAACTTAGATTAAAATTATACTCAATACTTTGGGGTTGGAGATAAAGTTATTAAAATGATTGTGCTTCTTTTTAAAGATTCTTCTGAACAAATTGACATAAATGGGAGCATTTCTGAATCATTTAAGTAAAGAAGGTCAAAAAGGCAAGGCTGTCTGATTGCCCTTTCACTCTGTCTTAGCTGCTGAAACTATCCATTATCTCCTTAGGGATGTATAGTGAGTTTGGGCCTTCAGTAAGGGGACTGGTGATACTAAATGAGGACAACTCTTGGAAGTAAGGTTTGTAGATGAAGTTGCATAATTTCCAGTATTCATGGGGGATTGACTACCTAATGGGTACATATTACATCTGCACATAAAGGGGGTTTAAAAACCACAAGAAAACATGAACAGTTATACTGCTTGCTAACAAGGAGTGGGGGGATAATTAATAACAGAAAATAGATAATGTTGGAGGAGGTTCCATGTGGATGGTTAAGGGGAGACTGCAGTATAAACCTGAAAAAGTTATGGTTCACCCTCATTCAGTAGGGGCAGCAAGCATTTGAACCAGCCTTCAGTGTGCAATTTTTTTTTCCATCCACCAGTTGTTAACCGATTAGTCCTTGAACCACCACTTCCTCCTTGAACTGGCATTGACCTGATGGCATGACATAACAATGAGTGCATGCCCCGTGTTAACCAAAACAAGAACAAGGTGGTTCTTTTCTTTAGTATAGCAAGTGAGCAAGCCCTTGATGGAGGTTTGCGAGCAAGTATAGGTAGTGACCAAACCCCAAGATGGATGCAGGGCAGAGGTCTGCACTCAAACAGGGATTGGAAACACTGATAATATCCTTCCTTACCACTTCCAGATTCATGAATGCTTTTTCCCTTGCCAAAAAAATTGATGTGGACTATGTTACTGATAAGAGATTGACCCCCAAAACCCTGATGTTACTCAAGTGCCACCCAGGGAAGGCTTTCTTGGAGGCAATCCAGAGGACAAACAAACAACTTTTATTAATAAGCTGTTCTATGCAACAGAATATATTCATTGGGGCATACAAATTTTAGAAATAGAGGTCATTCAGGCCATGATCTTGATGATAGCCAGGACTTGAGGATTCTCAGGGCATGATCTTGATGGAGGTAGGATTCAAGGGTGCTCAAGGAGTGATTTTGATGGCAAGTGGGATTTGAGGGTTCCAAGATTCTTCCCTAATTCATAAATCACCCCACTTCATAGTTTAGGCACTCATTCTCCACCACTTCCACGATCTTCACCCCAAGATTCAAAGATCCAAAGTGATTCCTTGATTCATGGACAAGCATGACATGGTGAGTGTCCCTTCTGAAGTTCATGCATAATCCACTTTCTTTGTTTATTTCCTAAGTTACCGGATTCGCTCAGGAAGGCCCCAAGTTCGATTCGGGTTTGATCCGGGTCCGGAATTCGGGTCCGGTTCGAAGAAATTTGCCCTGGGTCCATATTTTGGACTGTGGGTTCGGCCAAGGTCCGGACCCATGACTGTGGGTCGAAATAGGGTTCGAAAATTTCAAACCCGGGTTCTATTCCACGCCCGGACGCGTTTTTTCAAGTTTTTTTTCATTTTTTAAAGACTTTTTTGACTCGTTTTCGACTTTTAGGGACTTTTTTATTATTTCTAACCCTAATACTTGCCTCAAAAGCATGAAATAGGTAAAGTGAAACTCATTTACCAATTTGTGAATGAGAAAAAGGATTTTTTGCCTCCATTGCTGAACTTTCTCTTTTGCTTGCACAAGCTGGAATAGACTTGAAGGCTGATCGTAGATTGTTCAAAGTTGATTGTTGTGCTATTCCTAAGCACTTGCAAGTGTCTATTCGTTGCTAAGAAGATCGTAGAGCAAGATTTCTTCAAAAGAGGTAGGTTTTTTGATTATTTTTTTTACATTTTTTTTCACAAGTGAACTTCAACTCTTTTGTTTTGCTTTTTAATTATTGTTTTGTTTTACTTTTCATTCTTCTAAATGTCTATAACACATGTTCAATTTTTTCATTTTTTTGAAATTAATTAAGTCTTTTAGTTTCAAATTCAATGAATCAATACCAAAATTTCAATATGTTGTGCCTTAGGTATTCACTATTCCATATTACAATGGCAACCGGTACCTCCTCAGGCTCAATCCAATCTCATTTCAAAATAAACCCAGCCTCTCCCCTTTGGAAATATGTAGAAATGGTTCAGCAACTTCCAGGTGGTGGAGGATATGTTTGGATTTGTAGTCATTGCAATGTTCAATATTCGAGCTCATACAGTCGAGTAAAAGGGCACTTGTGCGGGATCCCTGAAACAGGCATCAAAAATTGTCCAGGTGAAAACAACGCAGGCATTCCAGAACATATAGTGTTGAAATATATTGCTGAGCAAGAAAAGGCAGACCAAAAAACAACCGGTGGTAAAACAAGCCATCCTTTGAAGAAAGGATCTCGATCCATGAAACCCCCTACACCACCTTCTTATTTTCCACCTACAGAAAGCCATCCATTTATGGACATCCCTCAAGAGCAAACCATGCCCTCTTCAAATAAAAGATCTAAGGGACCGTTGGAAGCTTCATTTCAGAATGAGGCAAGAGAGATTGCTGATCAAGACATAGCAAGATGTGTCTATGCCAATGGATTGGCATTCAATGTTGTTCGTTCACCATATTGGCAAAAAATGGTGAAATCTATTAATGAGGCTCCAAAGGGGTATAAGGGCCCAGGTTTTGAGAAGGTGTGTTGCACCTTATTGGAGAAAGAGGTGAAACATGTAGCAGACTCTTTGAAGCCCATAAGGGATTCGTGGATCGAAACAGGGGTGACCATAGTTTCTGATGGATGGAAAGATGCAAGAAATCGCCCATTGATCAATGTTATTGCTGTGTCCCCTAAAGGGGCAATGTTTTTGAGAGCAGTGGATTGTGAAGGACAGGTGAAAGATGGTCCATTTATTGCTGACATCCTTTGCCAAGCTATTGAAGAAGTGGGCCATCAAAATGTTGTGCAAGTTGTAACCGACAATGCCAAAAATTGTAGGGCTGCTGGGTTATTGGTTGAGGAGAAGTATCCACACATTTTTTGGACACCTTGTGCTGTCCACTCCCTCAATCTAATGCTACAAAAAATTGGATCCAAAATTGAATGGATCAAACAGGTGTATGCCGAGGGCGAAGACATCCAAATGTTTGTCACCAACCACCATATGACGCAAGGAATATTTAGACAATTCTCTAAATTGGAGTTGTTGAAGGTAAGTTAATTCTCAATATTTTTAAATTTTTGAATTTTCTTTTAATTTTAATTTTTAAATTTTGATTTTGTATATTTAAATTATATTTTAATTTTAATTTTGATTTTCAAACAGGTTGCCGAGACCCGTTTTGCCTCCAACACAATTGTGTTGAGACGACTTATAAAGGTTCGTGAGGCACTATGTGCCATGGTAATCAGCCCTAATTGGGTTGTATGGAGGCAATCTAGCAATGAAAGGGCAAATAGGATCAAGCAAAGGATCCTAGATGATGGTTGGTGGGATCGTGTTGAGTATCTCGTCAGTTTCACCGAGCCCATACTGAGCATGATCCGTTACACTAACTTGGATAGACCTTGTTTGGGCGAAGTATATGATGGTATCGACTCAATGATTGAGAAGATGAGATCCATCATCAATGCAAAAGAGGAAGATCCTGAAGAAAAATTCTTCAAAGAGCTACAGGAAATCATGGTTGATAGATGGAACAAAATGACCACTCCCTTGCATCTTCTCGCTTTTGCATTGAGTCCCAAATATTATAGCCCTGAGATACTTTCTACTTCATCAAGAGTTGCTCCATATAGGGATGGTGAAGTGGCCCAAGGGTACAAGGCAGCAATTCGTAGAATCTTCAGTGATCGTGACCAACGTGATCGAGTGAGGGCTGAGTTTATGGCTTTTGCATGCTCTGGGAGTGTTGATCAGAATATGGATGCTCTTCGAGACAAGTGTAGGGTGGCTGCTCATAGTTGGTGGTACTTCCATGGGCAAGAATACATGCACCTCCAACCTATTGCAATAAAAGTTTTATCCCAAGTAAGTTTTATAATTTATATTTGTAATTTTAATTTTAAATTTTAATTAATAATTTTGTTTAGTTAATTTTTGTAACTCTTAACTATTTATTAATTTAATTTGGTCTTAATAGGTTGCTAGTTCATCCTCTTCTGAGAGGAATTGGAGCACATACTCCTTCATCCACTCAATAAAACGCAATAGGCTACATTCAAAAAAGGCTGAGGACTTGGTGTATGTGCATTCAAACTTGCGCCTCCTTACACACAAACATAGTTCCTACAAAGAAGGAGACACAAGGAGGTGGGATATTGAGCCAGAGCAGCTTGACTTGGATGCTTCCACAAGTCACTTAGCTGCACTTGATATTGATGATGACTATCAGCCTGAAGCAACTACTAAGCATGAGAGTGGTAGTGTCAGTGCTAGTGTCGGTGCTAGTGGCAGTGCTTGTGCGAGTGCCACTAATGCTCTTTGTGGTTCTACACAAAATGTAGCATCTAATGTTGCTAATGATGCTGCTTTTTTTGATGACCCATATGATTCAGATTGACATTGTAAACACTTGACATTTTTATGTTTGAAGTTTGAACTTTAATTTATAATTCTATATCATGACATTTGACTTTTGAGTATAAAGTGGTGGTGTATTTTTGCTATGTTATTTGACTATTAATATGGTGGTGTATTCTGAACTTAAATACTGCTGCAAATATGTATATATTTCTGATTTTTATATGTTTTTGTATTACCGAACCCAAAACGAACCCAAACCCAAAAAAAAAATTTCCCGAACCGGCAAACCGGGTTCTCGAACCCGAACCCGAACCCGAACCCGAAACCGAACCGGTAACTTAGTTTATTTCTGTACAAATATAATGTTTGGCTCTCAGTTCCAAGACAATGACATATTTGTTTCCCCCATTGACAACAATCCATGAAGTATATCATAAATGATACTTATCACTTCATATATCTGTTGTTAAACTCCTTTTATGCTGCTGGTTTTTCTGCATTTATCTTGCAATGCAAGCCTTCTATGGAATTATCCTGGAAAATAAACCATACTTCGCCCTTACTAAGCTGTTTGGACCTTTTGACATTTTGTAAGCTGGCATCAGTTTTCAATTTCTTTGTATTGGGTGCTAGTCTTCTAAGTATAATTCCACTGCTCATTCAAAAGCATGGCCAAATCCTTGACCAAGTTAGTTTCTGAAATTGTAACACCTTTGTACCTCCCTTTGCACGACATGATAATGTAATTGATCATCAATCCATGATATGGTTCATAATCTCATTCACTACAGTTTTTGAGTTTTCTCTTGAACTTGTACATGGAAAATGCAATAATAGAAAAGAAACCCACAAATGCCAGTATATGTTCATATAGTAACAACAGGTAATTGGGTGCAATAATGAATATTGGAAATATTTTGGTTATTATTAGGGGTGATGGCACACAATGATGCCTTTCCTATTCATGCCTGCAACTGCAGGATTACAGCCCAATAGGAATCATTTTAAGCACCAGAAATTTAATATCTATAAATCTTCTCAATCTTAGGCTGTCACAAATTAAGGAAGGCAAAGGCAGATTATTGGAAAGCAAAGGTTGTTGTCGTGACAGAGAATCTCTTTTGCCTACTCTAAAAACAGGAAATTGAGGAACAAAGAGGGATTCATGCCATATTGAATGCTATCGGCAGTCACAAAATGGTGGGCCATGTGGAAATACTAGCCTCACGTGGCCGAGTTGGAGCTGCCTTGCTTTATATTTATTTTTTATCTTTCCGGTATGGTCACAATTTTCTTAGGCTGGTACTAGTTACACATATGCTGCTGTTTAAAATCTGTTATATACCCGCTAACTAAAAAAACTAGCATGTAGTTCGTACGCTTCTGTCATCGTGAACTGTTATCGGGCAGGAAGTTTTTGTATATAGTTGATTCAGTTGCCTGTGGTTTTTTGTACTAAGATAATTTGTTCAGTTTTTCTTAATTATGCATATAATTACTTAGTTATTTCCAAGGTATGGCCTCAAGCTTTTCTTGAGAAGGGGTCTGAATGTCACCCCAATTTATCTAATCCTAAAAAGAATCTCTGGCTACGTTGAGACTCCATTTGAAAGAAAGAAGATACCAGATCACACAATTTCATAAAATTCATCTAAAGAAGCACCTGCTTACATACTGTTGCTATTTCATTCTGTTATATCTGGTAGCAAAAACATGCTATGATAAAAAGACAAATCCAGAAAGATTTGTTCTATTCCATATTAATTTGCAATGTGTGTTATTATGAGATGTAAAATTTTGGTTAAGAAATTGTAATTTGCAGGTCTGATACAGTCAAATATCAACACTTTTTCAGTATGATATTCCATAAGATGCCAAAATTTTATGTTTCATCAAAACTATCAAAAGAAACACAGGCAAGCTATTGATAAGTTATATTTTGTCCACCACTAAGACACACAAGTTATCTAAATTTCAATAGGATCACTGTCAAAGTTACACAACAACCTCAGAGTTCCATTCTAATTGAATTATGTTTCATTTGAATGACATGTTGACAAAGAGGGTGTGGCCAAGTGCAAAATATAATATTTGAAGTGATTAATTTAGTGCAATCCACATCTCACTATAGCTTTTTGTCACACAATTTGTCTGCTTGCTAGCTTTTTCCAGACACAAGTGCATCAGACAAAGATATGTATTCAATCAATATGGATGGATCTCCCAAACCTTTTCCAAAGCACCAAAATTATTAGAAGTTGGCAATCGTTTCAAAAAATTCCTGCCACTAGCCAAAATATTTTGAGGCTTTACCAACAAGCCTAGTTTGTATACCTAACAATGATGGCAGTCGAATATTGATAATAATTCATTGAAAACAATTAAGAATATTTTATGAATATGCATTTCAATGTGGATTTCTGTCAAATAGTTTGTGTGCCTTGGTGAGGCTGCATTTTTTCCTATGTAACTTGTAAAGTAGCCACAAAAGTAAAAATCTTATTAAATTGTTTACTATACTAGCAAAGAAAACATGGTTGTAACTTGTATCTACCATTGCTATGCATAAAACTTTTGTGAGTATATCCCCCTTACATAGCTATTGGGGATGCAACTCAACATGACTAGAAACATAGAAGTTGCATCTGATTTGTTCCATGAGCCATTTTTGATGAAATAATTACCATCAACTGATAATATTAGAACAAGAATATCATCTAAAGTACTGTCAAAAGCAAACAAATGTAGGAGCTTGGCTGAAATCAGGCTTGGATTTAGTGTTTTTATACATATTTGTAAATTATTTTCTTAAGTTTGACAAGTTTATTACTGACTAAATATTATACATTGCATTGTTCTTTCCAACTTCATTCATCATCTTCTTCAAAGTTAAATCTTTCATTGCTTCCACATCTTCATCTTCATCCTTAAATTGTCACTATCAATCAAGAAATACTGCACAGAAGCTCAAAGGGCTCTTTGTGGTTTGCTTCATGCAGCTAGTTTTGGAAAATCATTGACCTTTCAGCCTTCAGGTCTAAAGAATGGTCCAGCAAATCCATCTCCACTTGGAGGACGTGTCTCACTCTACTGGCACAGTTTTGGCATCACTGACACAATGTTTTTGCTCCAGCAAGAGGGTCCCATCTTCCTAAATTTGTGCTGAAAGCTGAGGATATTTTCTGTAAGGGAAGGTCATCATCTTTAGTAACTTTCAGGCTTTCATGAACCATCTGTTGTCCTTGTGTTCCACTTTATGGTCCTCTTTTCTTGTGTTCAGGAGCTGTCATAGAATTTGATTTTGTAGCATTTATTTTTGGCAGAATTGCCACCTCTTGAGCAAGCTTCCTCCCACCCTTCTTAGGCATGCCCTCTTCATAGTTAGATTCAGATTCTTCATCAATTGCAAATTCAAAGTCACTATCACTAAGAAACATTACTTCCTGTCTTCTCTCATTGGCAGCCTTCTTCCTGTTCACACCAGTTTTCTCTTTTTGCACTTATTTCTCTTCATTTTCTTTCATCTGGAATGGTTTACATTTTCTCAACAGCATTATCTGACAAATCAACATAAAAGATGAGCATGCTTTTGATCTTGTTGAGAAGGTTCTCTCTGCATTGAGTTGAAGCCCTTAAATGGTGAACTCTTTCTATTACAATGATACTCAACAACTATAAATGGCAAGAACTTTAGCACTCAGATTAATGTGCAGTTTCTCAGGAAGTTTTGAAAGCAAGATGTTCTGTAAGTAATAAGAACAAACTCAAATGATCCGTATTAACCCAACATTGTAAGTTACAATCTATCTTGCAGGCTAACATTTAATAGTTGTTTCTTTGGTAGAGGTTACTTCGATCAATGAAATTTAGGGAACTTGTGGAACTTGCCAATTGAAACTTGATGTTCACACAATAATCTTATCCTTCAATGCTGCAATGACTTCTGACTTGAGAAAAAACTTAAAAAAACAAAAACTAATATAAAAAATATACAATTTTGGGAAAAGGACGCGTTTATATATGCAAAAGGTTTAATTTACACATCAAAACAGGTCATGCTCATTTGTATGGACAATCAAATTATAAACTACATCATAGCATGTAATCCTTGAAACTTGCTAGCGTCTAAAATTTTATGTTTCTAAAATTAGAGCTATGAAGTTCATTTTTTTTAAAATAAAATTGGCTTGATCTACATAAAATCTATGAAATTGGTACATACTTCCTCTGCTGCAAAGGTTATAGTTATACACAGAATTTTTTCTAAGATATTTGAGAAAGCCAATGCAGCGATTGTCTCAAATTGATATCCAAATCATGGAGTCCAAATGTATTTTGGAATTAATTCCTCTATTTTTCAGACTTCTTGTTGGTGCAAAGCTCTTGACAGTTTGTGTTGACTCGATGGAATCGATTTACCTCAGTGTTCCACGGAGTTTCCTGTCAGGGACGGGTTTCAGGGACAGGGGGACGAAGGGTCTAAGTTTGGGGATGGCAGGGGAACGGCGGCGGGGAGCAGTGCTGATATACATATGGTACTTGAATAACTAGTTATAAAAGGATGTTTAAGAATAACATTTCAAATTAGACTTTGGCAAATTAGTAAAATAGCAAAATTACAAATACTAACATTTTAAATACTTGAATACTATTACTAAAAGACTAAAAGTAAATAAAATATTAAAATTTGACAAATGAAATTGTCGAATTTGAGATTTCTATTATATCGAAAATCGGAAAATATGACATGTCACATCATAATATCATATCATAAAGATGATTACAATGAGTAGCATGATACATTGATATCAAAATAAGTACGAAATGCAAAAATTGTAGTGAAGGGAGGCCTCTAATCATTCCCAAACTCCTCATCACTCGAACTAGTGGAATCCTTCTCACCCCTCTTGCACTTGCAACACCTCAAACTCACTCTTTCACTCACTCTTCTCACTAGTTTTCCTCTTCTTCACCTAGCTGTTGCAAAACATCAAATGGCATATGTGAGCAAAAAAATGAAGAATGAGAGTGTTTTGTTTAGCTTATAGGTTTTTAGAGGGGTCCCACAAGCCTTTAGGGCTCAGCCCAAGGCTCACATTCCAAAAGAAGTCAATGAAATTTTAAAAAAAATGCTTTTTTGCACATCCCAGCACGGGGGACGCCTAGGCGTCTCTGAGATGCTCAAGGGACGGCTAGGCATCCCCGAGACGTCTCATAGATGTCCAGGCATCCCCACCATTTCCTCAAAGTCTCTCAAGTCCTGACAGCGCTGGGGGGACAACGGGGGAACGTTTCTCAACCATCCCCAAGTCTCTAAAACGTCCCGGTCTCCAAAACAGCTTGATTTTGGGGGGGGACGCGTCCCCATGGAACACTAGTTTACCTTTAAATTTTTAATACATCAATTGAATTTTTGGGGCACAAATCCAAAGCATGTACTTGTAAACCCAATCAAATTTTACATTCAAAATAATCCCATTGTTTTGATTATTGAAAAACATTTAATAAGAGACCAAGGACCTTTGGCCCTTTATCCTAGAGGAGACAAGTGAAGATTGGTTTAGTCCAAATCTATAGTGATGGTTTATGTAATAGCATCAAGAAAAGAAAAATATGAAAAGGATCAAAGTCTCAAGGGCAACGATGATGTCATTGAGGTATGATATCTTGATTTTCTATAAGTTTAATATATCTCCTTAGGGGGTGACCTTCAGCTTAGATGCCACGGCTGAATGGTATATCTTCTATCAAACTCACCCAAGCTTGCACCTAGCCTTCTTGATTGGAGCACACTACATCCAAGATGGCATTTATTAGTTTTACCCAATTCCACAATCATCATCTGTAAATTTTTAAGCATATAACATGTCTCGTATGGACTTTAACACAAGCCTCCACTATGAACATCTTGATGATTTTGTTGGAAAAGGTGTAGCACACCTTGCATAAAATTTTAGCTATTTTGTAAAGTGGAGGTTCATATCAAAATGGACCACCACACTTTGGGGGAGCAATATTTTTCTTGGTAGTAGTTGTGTGGGAAATTGGGAATACATGTAATGTGAGAAGCACATTAGGGAAATACATTTAATATTGGTGGTCTTGGTTTAGTGAACACATGGCTTAATGGGATCGTGATTTAATGAGGGAGGTATGTTGGAGAAACGCATTTAATTATTAATTAGATGTCTTGTAAAAAACATTTAATGCAAGGTCGCATGAAGACATTTCATTTGCACTTGGATTGGAGAGAGCGTTTAAGTTGCCTTGGGGGTTATAATGGCTCTTGATCCTAAAGTCAAACTTGGGCATCCACAAGAGTGTTGCTTTGGTGCATTAATTAAAAGTGGCTAGAACACTTAATAATTTTTTCCAGTATTTTTTTTTTTTTGCTGATAAGTGATAAATAGAAGGCTTGGGTGAAGTTTGGACATCATCTTGTACATGCTCATTGTGAGTGGAGTTTGGTGTACACAAAGAAGCTTTGGAGGGTGGATTTTGTTAGTTTTGTGATCAGATGTAAAACACAGAAAATTAATTCAAATATCAACACAATAACACAGCAGATACCCTGGGAAAACCCTCCTCTTGAGGGAGAAAAACCCAGTAACAAATATATATCTCTTATATATATGTAATGGCAATAAGTCTCTTTACAATGAGGCCAATCTTGAGGCCACTAATCAGCACCTTCACAAGATGCAATGATAGATAAATAATCTGCACTTCCTTGCAACTCAAATCTGCTCTTGAAGAGTTCGCAATCTGCTCTTGATGACTTCACAATCTGCACTTGATGAACTTGCAATCTGCTCTTGGTAATTCGCACTTGAGAGAAGAGAAGAGACTTTGAACTTTCTTGATGCCTAAATGAGTGGAAATGACCTCATATAAATACATTGCTTGATAGGTCGCACCCTTTCAATAGACTAGGTCGGCCACCAAGAAGAAATAAATACAATTAATAATAATGAATTACAATGAAGGTCGGCCAAGGAGAATGATGCAAGGAAGTCGGCCAAAAAATAATGTTGCCATTAACACATATAAGTAATTTATATCTTCAGTTGGGGCTGGAAGAATTGAGCCCGAAGCTGCTAACATCAACAGATTTTTCCCAAAAATAGATTATCCAAGGTATATCAATGTCTCTCTTGCTTGTGTGTCTTTCATTCTTGTTATTTCTTTAGCATTGTTACTATGTTGAAATGTGGCTAGACTTTGTATAGATCAGATTACTTGTGACATTACTTTTCATAGGATTAAGTAAAAAATTGTTTCATATTTAGCATTTGTGCTCATCCAATTTCACAAATACGCTATCTTTTTAATCTATTACAAATTTACTTTTTACTTCAATTTGCTTGCAAATGTTTTCATAGAAAGTAGAGAATTTAAACAAAGCATTGGAGGTCGAGGGAAGGAAAATGCTATCAAAGAATATAGAGACCTTAAACAAAGGACTGGAGGTGGAGAGAAAGAAAATGCATAGGGAAATGGTTGTTATGGAGAAAGAGATAACTACAATATCCCTTGACAAGAAACATGATCAATGAGCAATACATTTGAGTATTTCCAAGTCAGCATATATCTCACCTACTTTCTAGGTGCTATATTTCTCCCATTCTTATGAACCATCACACTTGTTTCTCCTTAAAGCACAAGACTATGTACTTCATATTTTTTTACTTTGGAAATGGTTAAACTCACCAAATCTAGTTCAATGAGTTTGACTTAGTCACTATTAGAGAAGCTATTTGATAATCATCTATGTGCCATATTTATCAATGACAACATGTTTGAACTTGAAATTTCTTCTAAAATTAGAAATTTCCTTGATTCCATTGCTTTGTTTTTCTAACAATAATCTTAAAAGGATTCTTATCTCCTAGTTCAGGTCAAATGGCTTCCCAAAATGAAATAATCCTCCTGAACAATAATCTACCAGCCTTCCTATTATTTGCTATTGGGAAAATAAAATACTTAACAATATTTAGTATTAGCTTTAATAAGCTAGTTGGGTCTTTACCAGATGGCATCAAAGAGATAGCTAGCTTGAACAACTGGATATTGCTCACAACAAACTATATCAAATGATCTTAGAGATCCCTTGTGTAGAACCTAATTTGGAAATCTTGCATTCACCTAATATTTATTGAGTTCAAAGGAACCTAACTAACTGTCCTTCCCTTCAAAGGATCATCTTCCTCAATGCAAGAAATTGTATCAGTGGCAGGCCTTCTCAGAGATCATTCATGCAATTTCCTGCTATCATTTCCCAATCCATGGGTCACAATCCCTCTAACTCATGTAATCTAGTCAAGCCAGACCTACACACCTTCTCCTTCATTCTTGCCCCACCATAACCCTTACCATTGATGGGCAACAAAAAATTGAGGGAGACACTAAACTAGGTATGTTGAAGGCTTGTAATTTTTTACTCTAATATGACATTCACTGAGGTATTAAGAGAAGACATAAGTAATGTTGTAAAAAAATTCAGATTTGAGTCCTCAAAAAGAGGTAGAAAGAACAAGGGGCATAAAAAATGTCACAGAAAAAATGGGTGGTTCAACTTCAGATATATGGTTAAAAAAGGGGTATTGAACTTCAGATATAGGGAGGACGTGTTAAACTTAGAACATTGGCAGGCGGAAATAGAAATGGGGGTATTAATTAGTATCCTATGACAGAACATGATAGGGCATAGGTTTGCACAGTGAATTCCATGTGCCAGCACTAGAGACTGAGAATTTACAGATATAATGTTTAGGTCATATGTTTAGGCCATTTACAGAAGTAACTGAGGGTATTCCAGATTCCTGTTTTCAGGGCTATTTGGAAAGCATGGTTTAGTAATTAAAGATGTCGTTTCTCTCCCAGAGTTCTCACAAGTAGGGAAAAAAAACATGAGCACTCTGGTCAGCCTGGCGGAATTTGACATACAAGAACATTTTGCTGGCACATTTGAGAGGTTAGTCTGCCCTCCACTGATCTAAAAAGGAACCAAGAACTTTAGAAATTTACTCAATGTAGGATACAAGCTGCAAGATAATTAAAAAAACTGTCTTTTATATTATGAGGTCTGCCAAGTCTAGCCCATCATAGGATAGGGACAAAGTACTGGCTAGACTTGAAGTCAACATGCATGGGGGCTCCATTTCCTCAAGTTGGCATGAAGGGCCTCTATACTATACTGCTTAGAAAAATAGATTGACAATCTAAATTGAACTAAATTTGGGAAATCTAGATGGGCAATCAAATTTGAAAATGGAGATTCAATTTTATATGGGCCTCTTGTATAGAACATAAAAAAAATACTTTAGAAGGATGATAATGAAGAACAAGCTAGCTGTATCAGAGAACTTGAAAATTCTGGAATGCAAGTGCAAAACTATCTAGTATGTAGTAATGCGAAAAATATATAGCATTTCTTCTTTGATTGTCACAATGCTAGGCTTGCCTGGAAATTTCTGCTAAAAGGTTAGGATGTGCTATTCAAAAGAAAAATCACATGAATTGATATTTGGACTGGCTCCCTTATTGATGTTAAACAGCAACAATCTAATTCTTTTGATACTCTAAAGTTAGTTGTCTCTACAAATGTCCTTTTAGTTTTTTGTGGAGTAAATGGACTAAGCAAGTGTGTCAAAACAAGGGCGCAGAACCTACTGACTTCACAGGTGGAATCATTCCCTATCTCACGATTTTGCGGGACCATAGAGTTGAATATACGGCAGCGGGACTTGAGGAAGCTCCTCAGAACAGGAAACTTGCCAACAAGGGGAAAT
Source organism: Sequoia sempervirens (assembly GCA_007258455.2). Lineage (NCBI taxonomy): Eukaryota > Viridiplantae > Streptophyta > Pinopsida > Cupressales > Cupressaceae > Sequoia > Sequoia sempervirens. Next base: position 39,691 of record VDFB02093245.1, read on the forward strand.
ATAACAAATTGGTTGCTAGGATTCCAAGATCTTCATCATCACCCTTTGATAGAGGACAGTAGTAACGTTCAGGGTAGAGTGCCTTCTGCAGAAAAAGAAGAGGCATTGAATGTATTGGTGCTGGAAAAGATAGATCATCACATATGACAGGAAGGTGATAAAAGAGATGAGAATTTGCAGAAGATGGCCTTGTTGATACTGTTCATTCATCTGAATCCTCAGATGGAACCCACTTCCTCGAGTCCATGCCACCTTCCAGAGGAAAAGGGGTTCATAATGAAGGTCGTTACTGTTTATACAGAAGCACTTGAAAGAGTGTTGGTTAAAAAAATGTTGACAAACTTGAAGAGAAACAAGTGAGAATTCACTCCTAATGTTATAATTGACACTCAGGATTACCAAGACATTTCAGAGCTGAGACAGGTTGAAAGGGTGAACAGGAGTGCCATGAATGAGTGGCTAAAAAGATTGACAATGTATATCTTGCCGTTCCTCCTTATAAAAAATTACCACCGCATAGACCATCTGGAAACACAGCACTATGCCTTTTTGATGGGAATAGGAGTCTTTGCGTGTATGTGCAGAATAGTTTTGAGTACCAAAGAGATTCTCCAGAAGTATATTCATATTTGTGAGGGTAAACAGTTAGTCAATGAAGAGGAATCAATCAATGAAAAGGCATCCAATGGCATTAAAGATAAATTACAAGAACCAGCTGTTGGCACCACTGACCAAAAAGACTATCTAAAGGGAACAGATCTGCCTAACTTAGTAACTCTCAACTGGACTGAAGATGAGAATGATTCTACTGTTAACACTGACCACCCTCCTCCTGCTCCTCCACCCGAAGACTGCCTCCAAATCAAGATTAAAAGACCTTACAAATTCAAGAGAATTGAAAAGTGACTCTTTAAGAATGTGCCCTTCAGCAGTCCAGACTGAAAGCTTTTTATTGATTCTTTGCTTCTAAGTAGGCTTTTACAACCTGATATTTTGTCTGTCGATAAATCAGTCTATTCTGTATCACTCTGAGGCTCTGAGCTGATTGTGACGTACATGTAGTGAAGCTTGCATAAATTTTGTATTACTATTTTTGTTAGAAAATGATGAGTTGGATCTGGCAGCCTAACAATTTGGCCATACTAACTTTGCAAAACTTCACTCCTCTATAAAAAAATTAATAAATTAACAAGCTCTGTTTGGTTGTCTTGATTTAAATGCAATTGCAATATGTATGATTGTGCCTAAATACAGCATTATTATTAAAAGAAAATGCGTTTCAGCTTCTACTTGATTTAAGGTCAGCTCCTTCCAGATTTCTTGTTCCAAACAAGACCCCTGTATAAGAACCAAACAGCGGAAGGGTAGCAAAAAGAGAGAAAAAAATTAAATAAACCTGCGTTTAGTACAGTGGGCCAAATATAGACAGGACAAGGGTGGCCAAAAAAACTACAACAAGCATTGCATTTGGCAAGAGAGGCCATGCAGGATACCCCAAACGTACCACCTCTTTCCAAATCTGAATTGTAAATACATTAACCCCACTACAAAATCCACGCAGATATTTATTCATTCGATTTCTTCCAAGCACGTCAATTGCAACTACCATTGATTTATTTTAGTTTTAGTAATCAAGACATGGGTGTTTACAGTCACAATCTAGACTCTCAATCATTGCCCTCAAACGAAAATTAAAAAAACCAGAATTTTCAAATAATAAAGTAAAACCCAGAAATCAAAATATAAATCGGGTATTGGAGGCTTACTGATTGTTGAGCTTGTCCAAATGAAAAGAAGGGCGTGTGGGTGTCACTTCAACGCCTCTTGTGCAGAGCGGTTACGCTGCCTGTACTCCACTGTAAACATAACCAAACAGAATATATAATCAAGTCAGTACGAGGTTCTGAAGAGCCTTAAGCTTCGAGATTGTCGGGATGGTACTCCCCCAAATTGCTTAGCAACAATATAAACTAAACCAGTCCAAATCTCTGAAGGGCTTTTGCCAACGTTCTCTGTCCTTGCCTTTACTTCAAAATCCAGTCCAAAACTAGTTATACAACGCCTATAAAAAAAATTAAAAAAGCAAAACTTAGATAGTCTATGTGAATGAAAGCATTAGAGGCTATTGAACAACATGTCAGTCAAGTGAATATGTAAACCATGTGCCCCATGTTAGTCATTTCTGCTAATTATTGAGCAAATTGGTAAATGTAGAAGTTGTTTATGCGCAAGGAGACAATTCTATATTTGGAACTCCACATCAGACTGAGGCCCCCACTCACCTAAGATCCCTTGCGTGAATAAGAATGTTTTGTCTCAGATTTTTTTTTGGGTTTTGAAAGTTTAGGCTAAGTCGTTATTAACAAACTAAATTCCCTATGAAGCGACCAAACATGCACTCAGGCATTTTTTTGGCATTGAGTGGATCTCATTAGCTAACTTGCCGTTACATGGCGTACACCTGTGTTGAGTAAACAAACACTTGATTATTTTTTTGAAAGGGGGAAAAGAAATATATTAAATTATTTTAAATAGATTATATTTAATAATTTTGAGATTTTCAAAACACAAGAGTTATTATTAAAGTAAGGAGAGAGAAAACTCAAAAAGCTTATTACTATCATGAACATTATAAAATCTACAATAATTTAAATTATTATATCTATTGAAAGAGTGGAACCTCGTATTCTTGTGTAATCTACCTTTGTAATCTAGTCATTATGAATAAGTTAAAAAAGTTAAGAAGATTTATAAGAAGGAAACGATCCTAACTCAAAAACATGTCAATGATGATTTTTTTCTCTAAAGTCCACCTAACAAGAAAATCCACTACATTGCATTCCCCAAGAATATGAACAAAAGAAATACCTCAAAATTAAAAGAGAGATAGAGGATCTATTACATTAAAGAAGCAATTTGTCATATTATTAATAAAGGTTAACAAACATTAGTATATCGTTGATAAAGGTTGATATGAAACCATAGATCTATAATGAATTTTAGCATCTTTTTTATTAAATGAGTTATAAGAGTTATCATTCAGTGATAAGAGTGATGAATATGTTTAGGTGCTTAGTCATAGAATCTGTCTTTCATTTTTAGAGAAGATATTTTTTTCATAGAAACGTCTTATTTGTTGAGGATTTTGTTTGATATAAATTTGTGAGTTTGTCTTTGAGTGGTTTATTTTGAAGATGTATTTAGGAATATTAAATTTGAAAGAGCACAAACTAATGATAAATTAAGTATTTTTGTCAAGTTTGGAAAAATTGTAAATATTCATTCTTTAAGGAATGAAACCAATCATTGCAATCCATTGATCATGGTTTATGAGCAAATCTTCCATCTTGAGCTTTTGAATCTCAAAATTTGTGTTGTTAAACTTCTATATCATGTTATTCATCTTTGTACCTAAAAAATAAGATAACCTACACAAAGTTGTCATTCATTCAAGGATCAATAACAAGGTGAAACCCTCTCCTCCCATGGATCTAATAAGCTATTATACCTTTGATACCAAATAAAGGAAATAACACATTCATACTAATCCTCTGAGAGAAATCATGCAAATAAGAATATATCTTTAAAACATTCTTATAATAACAACTTAGAGAACACAAGGTATACCTTGAGAAATCCTTACAAGAAAAATGTAGTAACAAAAGCAACTCAATGTATTGTGAAAAATACTATTTTTTTTATCAATGAATGAATCTCAACAAGAAGGTTGTAGCATAATACAAACTTGTGTGCTTTCAATGAAGATCAATAACTCTAAATATAGAGTTAGTTTGACAATATTTATCTACAATAACATTGAATCTAATCTTACTACTCCTATATTATATAGGCCAAGGATATTTAGGAAACCACATATAGTTTTGTATGAGCCAAGTTTTGGCCCTACTAGTCCAAGTTGAACCCATGCATCCATCTCCAAGAGTAACTCCTCCCAAAAGAGAATATAACTCCTAAATTAAAGATTACACCCACCAAACTTGGGTGTTATAATTTGGTACATTCAAAGCCTCTTATAAGATGCACTTACATATGTCATAAATAGCTATAAAAAAGCATTCCACCTAATCTCCTTTGTAACCTTATCAATGCTAGATTGCATGTGTCCTATAATCTCTTATATACCTTACAATATCATTGATACTCTTACACATCTTACATGACAGATTTAATCTTACATATGTCATAATATATTACCAAATGGCATAGTGTCTCATCTAAGGAATCTCACAAATTTCTTCAATGGTGGCACTCCATTTCATAAGGACCCAAATATTACAACATATTACAATGATTAAATAATTATATTGTTATAAGGTTTTGCAAGCTACACAACACCATTTCCCAACTCATGTATCAAGAAAAGGTAACTTATTTTTTATTGTGTTTATAAATTTAATTTAAAATATTAGAGAATTTTTATAAATTTTATTTAATTATTCATTTTATAATAAAAATAAAAACTAGGGCCAACATATTACTGTAATTATAGGCCCTTCACACGAATGATAAATTGTCATTCTACACTAGTGTAAGGGTGAAAAGTGCATATCTATCACTTTCCCTTCTTCATTTTGGACTCACTTTAACCCCTTTGTTGTGAATCCAATGACGAGCATACAAGTGGTGTATATCTACATAAGATATACATAAAATTTAACAAATGGCATGAATCTTAACTAAACCTAATTCTACACATCCCAAGGATTCAAATATGATTTATATATTTCTCATTCCTTATCCTAGGCTAAATTTGTAGTTACAATTTTGAACCTTGTTCAAAAGTACAACACTATGAATTGACCCCCAAATTTTTAGATTCAAATGTAATTATTGATCCAAGCCAATCCCTTTCCAACTACTAGTTGCTTGCCAATTTAAGTGCAAAATATTTAATGTGTGATGCTGGAGTGTCGTATAAAATGACAAATCCTAATTCATTTGAATCATCTAGGAACTCATATAGGAAGCATTAAGGAATCATATTGTGTCAACGTTATACAAGCACATAGTACATTATAGCATCAACATCTACATAGTACATCAGAGCATCAACATCTACATTAATAAAGACATATCAAGCATTTGTATTGATATTTGAAGTGTCAGTGAACTTGTCAAAACAATGAACCAATCCAAGGGTTTGATTAAGACAACAGGAAGGGAGCAAGTCATCTCCTACACTTCACACAACAAACATTAATGGTGTTCATTCACATGTCATGTTCAAACATTAAAAACAAACACATTTCTAAATAAAAGTTGATCACAAGTTCAAATCTACAACCAAAGGTCAAACTAATAAAAAAATATCAAAATAAAAGATATAAAAAATTATATCTACATTTATAAAATTGGCCTAAAATAAAACATAATAAATTTTACAATTTATCAAAAATCAATAATACAAATATAATTAGTATTTACATATAAACAAATTACAAAATAATATTTACAAACAAAATATTCTTCTATCATTTTTTAAAACTAAATATACCTATTTTTAACATATATATTTATTTATGAACATATATAATTTTTTTTTTTTTCTAAAAATATATGTTTATCATTGTTAATTAATCACTCCATCCATAGATTATAAAAGCAAGGTTTTATTTTTCTTACAAGTGGCAAAATGTATACCTATCTTAGGAGTAAGTTTTTTCTACCAAAAAAATCAATGAAAGGTATACTTCATTGTCTAAATTAAAGACTAATTTAGTTTGTCCATTGAATGTTAGATTTTTGTCGTCAAACCAAAAAAGAAATAATGATATAGTTCAGCTATTTTTTAAAATTCGTCTACTTTCTTTAAGTACTTCTTGACTTTAGTGGATAGACAAGAATTTAAAAAATTGTTTTTCTATACAAGAATTTAAAAAATTGTTTTTCTATATACTATTTTGTTTTTTAAAGCAAATTTTATATGGTAAGGAATGTTAATGTTTTTAAAAAAAATAAAATTAAAATTGATTTAAAGAATTTTGTTTTTGTTTTTAGAGAAGAATTGGTAATTTCAATTTTAAATGATCAATTCTATAAGTTTCATTATTTTAGTATTGAAAAAGGATAATCGGTCTTTAAATTTTAAATAATTGATCTACCATTAACAAATATATCAATCAAACATGATTTATGAAACTTTAAAAATATAATTAAAAAAATGTAAATACAACTCTAACAAAATAAAATATTTTTAAAAAAAAGTATATAAGATGTAATGTAATGTTGAGATAATATCTAAGTTGTATCTTTAATAGAGAATGTTTTTGATATGGAAAAGCAAGTTTTGAAGGGGCCTTAAAACCTTGTACAATGAAAGGAAGCTGCTAAAGAGAAAGAAACATAAGCACCAACAGCCCAAAAAGGCCAAAATTGTTATCAAAAGATAACACTAGGCAAATCGATAATAAAACCAATAGCAAAACATCAGCACAGAAAGATGATCAAACACAAACTAAAGCATTTTATCAAGAACCTTAGTTGAATTTAGATTACTAGAGATGACCTTGTCATGCATCTATACAACTTCCTCAAGTTCTTGGAACAAAATGGCCACCCTCTTCTTTGTCTTGCTCCTAGTATGCAAGCACAAGCCCGCATCCACATTCTTCTCCACTAGGTTCATACAACTAATCTCAGCAATAGCCTCCTCATGTTCACCAAGGTTCAGATTCTTACCAGTCCAATTGATTGCTTTCTCATTCAATAAAGACAAACCCTGCACTAGACTTCAAGGATTGGTTGCTAATTCTCACCACAACTTGCAAGTCATTGCTTATCTTATTCACTCTATCCTCCATAGCCACAAACTGCTCCTCATGAGCCCTATGAACAAAATTTTCCAAAGTAGCCAGTCTCTTCTCATGATTTTTACCAAGCTTTTCGACATCCACGACCACCTTATCAAGGATCGCATTCATAGTTTTGACCTTATCTTTCACCAACCACTCTTTTTGGTTACAATTCACCAAATCCACACACACATCCTGCCACGCTTTCAGCCTAGTATTGAGGTCCTTGACCTCTAAAAATATCCATTTAGCAAGAGAAAGGAGATTTCTAGTGTCATCCTTTGCCATTTTGTAAAAAAGATTCATATCAATCTCATCTCATTCATCGATGCAGCTATAGGAAAAGCAACATTTTCATGGAGATCCTAACTATCCCCACCCTTTCCCTCCAGATCCACCTCAGCTAAAGAGTCCTCCACGTCAATAACCTCAACTTTCACTCATTGTTTCTCAAAAAAATTGGCCGACTTCACCAGCATCTCAAGAAACCCTTTCTTGTCATCAACCTGCTCAGCTTGCTCATCACCCTTGCAATCAGGGGACTCCAAACCACCATGCCTGAGAGGAGCATCCCCAAAATTCACAAAACCCTCATCCTCTAGGAAATTTTCCACCATATCCTACACTTTCCCCTCCTGAACATTCCCCTGAAGCCCCTTGTCACCAAGAATAGGGGGCTCCTCCACACCTTTCATCCCATCCTTCCCGAGATTAAGAACACACTTCTCCTTCTTATTGCCCCATTTCTTTCCCTTCAAACTATTTTTAACACTAGGAGCAACAACCTCCTTCATTTCAATGTCAGTCTCATATCCCTTCAACCAAGACTTAGAAGCCTCCAAATTATCCTCAAACTTCCCCTCATCATCCAACAACACCTCATCTTTAGAATTTTCCTCTTCATAGTCACCATCCCATTCCTTCGTTGACTCACTAGTGTCATAACCAGGTGTAATTCCCCTCTTTTTGTGAGCAAAAGAAAGCTTAGGAATCTCAGGTAAAAAATTCAACTTAATATGCTCAATAATAAGTTTCATGAGACCCCCATGGAGGATTGCTTTACTAGGGTTCTTTCTATGATCATCAATACTAGTTTCTATAGAAACAATCAAGTAATAGAGGAATGACACCAAATTGTTGTGTCTAAAATGATTAAGCAACATACAGTGGTAATCATAAATCACAGAGTACCTGCCATCAAGCATGAAGAATTTCATTATGGCCAGTGCCACATCTCTCCGCAACGGCTTAATTGACTTTCGATCATACCTACGACTTTCGATCATACCCAAGCTTCTCCCTTGCCTTTGAAAAAATTAGCTAAGGAAATCTTAGATGCAGCATGATCTTTGTAAAACTTCTTACCCTTCGTTGATAAACTAGTTATCTTGACAATGAACTCCTCAATGACATTCACCTCCACACTTTGGTAGCGCAACATTTTGTTGTTCCAACCATTCACAAAGGCCTTAGTCACCTCTAAATCTAAACCATGAAATTTGAGTAATTAGGGGAAAACACCACCTTTCTCCAGGTACTCTCAAAAAATCTCATTCCCACTGAATTATTCATAGGAGAGTGACTCGAGTCTGCAACGATCACCTCCCATTGCCACCTGAAATAGCCTACTCACAACCTTCACCTTGTTCCAATGAGCAGAAAGGGTTAAAGGAACAATCCAGAAAAAGCCAAATAACACCTATAAACCATGTTAGCTTGACACAATGAGTACAACCACCAATAAAATCCCAATCCATGATCTTGTTTTCACAAGAAATGCAGTAATTAAATCGAACAAGCTCTGAACTCAAAGTTCATAAACCAAAGGAGGAGGAAATAGAATAACTTATCTCCCAATGTTGTTGCTACCATGACAAGACAATTGGTCATGATTAGAAATACTTTGTAGATTAAAAGGAATGGTGTCATAAGAGTACCAATAATTATGAGACATCATCCCCAAATTGGCAAACCTATTAGCAAGAGAATTAGTCTACCGAAAAACATGTGAAATTTAAACATCATCAAAGGATCTAATGATGGATAGGGAATCTTCAATTAAATGCACAATAGACCACGATGGTGGAATTACCTTAAGAAGACAATTTATAATATTAAGGGAATTCCCTTCTAACCAAAGCTTAGTCACCCCCGCCTCTTTAGCAAGTAAAAGGCCATGATAGGTTGCTACTGCCTCTGCATAGTGGTTTGTCGAGGTTCCCAAAGGGAGCACCACTGTAGAGACAAACCTACCATTCTCATCATGTAATACTCCCCCACAACTAGCAGGTTTTGGATTCCCCTTAGCAACACGATCAAAGTTAACTTTGAACCAACCTTGAGAAGGGGATTTCCACTAAACCCCCTCCCTAGAAGCCTTAGTCTTCTTCATCAGAATAGAGAGATCACAAGAAGGTTCCATCGACTCCCCACCATCAAATCACAATTAGAGACCACAACCTTAGGCCCAGAAATATGAAGCACCAAAAATTCAAAAAGAAAATTATCTCTTATCGCCTCACAAATTTTGAAAGCAAGCCTTGAAGGAGGAAGCTCCAACTAACAAAAAATGCATGATTATTTTGTTCCTTCCAAACTCCCCAAGCCACATGCGACAAAATAAGAGACCATAACATTGAGAGAGCCAGATTCAAAGAAGGGGCCACCCACTGAAACCAAAGATCCAAGATAGAAGCAGGAAAAAACCATGATAAGTTCCACATCTAAAGAACATGGGCCCAAACCTCCAAAGAGAAATTGCACCCAACTAGAAGATGACAAACATCCTTAGCATCCTGCTTGAACAAAAAACATCTATTGGGTAAAGCAATACCCCTCTTCAAGAGATTGTTGAGAGTCAGAATTTTATCATGACAAAGAAGTTCGAAGAAGATGTTGATTTTAGGCAAAAGCTTTGAATTCCACAATTTCCCCCAAACGGGAGAGGGACCAAATATCTGAGTCTAAATAGAAAATGCATAAGACAATGAAAAATGGTCATTCAAAGCAAACCTCCACACCACAGAGTCAGCAGGGGAAGAAGCTGGAATATGAATCAAGGATAAAAACTAATAAAGAGGTTCAAGAGCCCTGTTAACCAAATCAAGTATAATCCAATTACCATCAGAAATATAATCTAACACAAAAAGGCTCCACTCCCTAATACAAATATCTTTGAAAGGGGCTGCCTAAGATTCATCCTTCAAGGGGCCATGACCAATCCACCAGTCATCCCAAAATAGGATCCTCCTACCATTCCCAAGCACCCAACGCAAACCATCAACAACAATAGGACAGGCTTTCAACATTAATAGAGAATGTTGTAAATTTACTTTCTATAGATTTTGTTTCTACCCTAGAGAATAATGAATTAGTTAATTTAAATTTTTTTCATCTACTTAGATGGATTTTTTGGTCTTTGAGTTTACAATGTGATTGAATTAATTAGTAGCCACATATGAAATAATATAATTTTGAAGGTGTAATCATATCTTATGATTTGAGAAGTATTGAAGAGCATTTTTAAGAATTGAAAGTTAAATGGAAATACAATAGTCATCTTTGTTCAATTTATTTTAGTATTGCTTCATCGCTATTTATTTTTATGACTTATTTATTATCTATCATTATATTGTACACTTTTCAAATGAGAATGATAGTGATATGCACAAGCTAGTCAGTATCATTATTCTTGAAATCATTGTAAAGGTGATCAATTATTTGTATATGTTATAGATATCAATTGTTGGCATTTGTAATCACAAGGCTTAGGTTTTGTGTAGTGTGAGAGTCATGACATATTTAGAAGGATATATGTGTGTGTAGACACCTGAAAATGTCTTGAGTATATCACACATCTAATTTCGCTTATTAACACCATTTCTCTCATAATTCACCTATTTCATCTATTTGATTAAATAATGTCCAATTATTTAGTTAAATTCACTTTATTCTCCTATTCATTAAATAATTAATTTTATTTGATTAATTCATCATAATTTACCATTTCTTCCCTTTCGATTAAATAATTCACAATTATTTAATTAAAACTCCTAATTCTTCCAACTTGCACAATTAAATGATTTTCCTAAATTGTTTAATTAGCCAATTATTCTTCCAATCCTCCAACTTGCATAAAGAATATTTTTATGGAATATTCCCTTCTCAAATTCAAATTCTTCCCTCCACATGAATAATATCTTTAACATCTTTCTTAAAATTAAGGGATTTGTTGAATCCTCATGGATTATGAACCCTTGATTAAATCTTTGATCCACACCTTCATGGATTATTGACCCTTGATTCATCCATTGATCCACATTCACACCCTCAATTTAATTTCATCCCTTGATTAGCATTTTGAATCCTAGCCAATGATCAAAATTCTAAAAATCTATAAACACCAATCATTTTCATATGAAAAGCATTCACAACCATTATTGCACCCTTACTCTCTTGAATTGGCTACTCACCCTTGAGCAATTTGAGAACTTTATGAATCATCCTCATTTTAAATTAGGATTATTGCACCCTTACTCTCTTGAATTGGCTATTCACCCTTCTACAACCCGACGTGATGCCTTTGCAATGAATAGTAGTGCCTTTGCAATGGGCACTGCAGCTCTACATATGCGCATTGGTTTTGAATTTTGGTGACGCCTTTGCAATTTGGGAAACACTTCTACAAGATATAGCGACACCTTTGCAATATATAGTGATGCTTTTTAGAGGATTGCATTTGCACTAGAGCATTGCTATAGCATCGACACTTTTGCAATACAACAACGTTATTGCACAATAATGACACTTTTGTAGAATTGTAACACTTTTTCTTTTAGTAGTGAGCCACTTTTACAAAATAGGCTCACTTTTGCTTTTCTAGCTAGGTTGACTTTGATTTTTTTCAAATTTTAGCAAATTGATGTTGTGTGCATTATGCGTGCAAGCTCCCCTAGGTCCTCTACTATCTTGAGAGTGGAGACCATAGATACTAGAGAGGATCACTACCCTCAAAGAGCCTACGCTCTCTTTCTAGGAGTGATTGGTTTGTATCCTATTGCTTACATGCCAGAAATCCATACTCACTTATCTCTAGTGACTGCTTTAGTGGAGCATTGGCATTTAGAGACTTCCTCATTTCACCTTCCCATGGTCGAGGCCACTATTACACTCGAGGATATATAGAGGATCCTTAAGGTACCCATCCATGATGAGTAGGTTGTATATGACATTGATCTTGTCCTAGAGACTATGTATCGATCATCTCTTATATATCAAAAAAGTGAATGTCATGATACATATCAAAGTGTGTGATATACATCAAATATATACATAAGGCTATTCATAGACAATGAATGAATATACATCATAATAGGGTTTACATCAATATATGGATACAAAAAATGTATATGTACATCAAAATCTATCCCGAGCTACCGTGGTCATCCTAGCCAGGAGTGGGCTACCATGGGGGTACCTTATGTTGTTGTGAACCACTAGGGGAGTTCCTACCAACTAATGGAACACCCTTGGACCTGCTCGGGCCCATGGCGGTCCTATGTGAGTAATTAGGTTATCTTTAGTGAGCTAGCACATGCATGTGATATACTGTTCGGTAGTAGGTGGTCTCACTCTGTACTATCTAAATCTCTTAGTTATATTTGGCCAATGGTATAGTATCCCCAAGTGTTTGTGTTTGTGCCTCTAACTAATGCCTCTAGGAAATATCCAAAGCAAGCTATAGCTCAATCTACTACCTACGTGTAACCTTGGCATCCAGCTATGTACGGAGCTAGTCTCGCTCTTGAACAAACCCATCTCTCTCCTGATGGACCTGGTCCCACTCTTGCCTGTACTGATATCTCTTATAGGTAACAAGTTGTAACCTCTAGTTAGGAACTACAACCACCTGTTACTGTTGTGGCACATGTGGTGGTGGCCCTTGTGCCATAATTTTCCCATGTCCTCTAGTAGCTTTGCCCCATTGTCTCCTGCACCCTGCAACTCTGCCTACTAGATTGGTAAGCTTGGCCTATTCTCTGCAAATTAGACATCATAGGCAGGAGTAGTCTTGGGATCATCTAGAAGCCCTGTGTAGATCAATGGAAGTGGTACCAAGTGGTCAAAATCTACGGTCACCATTTTCGGAATCATCTATGGCCCCCACTCAAGAATCTCTCTGAAAGTGAGCATAAATGGCCATGTAATTATTGGCTAGAGCATCCTGTTTCTCCCCAAACTTCCTGGAAACCCTATTTGGTAAGTACCGCTCAATAATGTGTCACGTCTGACCCACTTGTTAAGAAATGTGACTCAAATTTATTGGCTTGATTGACTTCCTAGAGCGGTTTTGTTTTCCTCCATCGGCCTGAGTTAAGTCGTTGGTTTTCAAGTTTATCAAACTGAAGTCGCGGGGTTCTAAAGTTTCATAACCTCTCGACTTAGCGACTATGAAGCGAAGGTTACTTTATTTGTTGTGAGCTCATCGCGGGTTTCAGGAACTTTGCAACCTTTGACATGAGGTTTGGAAGTTTAGGTTTTGAGCAATGGATGATCCCTTTGTCGGCGCGTCACAAGTCTTGGGAACTTCACAACCTCCAACATGATGTTCTGAAGTTTGAGTTTTGAGCAAGAGGGAAATCCCTTTATTGGAGAGTTGCAAGTTCTGGGAACTTCACAACCTCCATCAAGAGGTTTTGAAGTTCATTTTACCAGGGATATAGCGACTTGGATGCCAACAAATGTGGGGACCACTTGGAGCAATGGGTGACCCAGTAGCCTCTAAGGGTCATCTTGGTGGGACCCGATAGGTTGGTAGATCGTGACAAAGGCCGACAGGTGGCGATGACATGGAGGATAGATGGCATGTGGGCCCATGTGCTCATTGGACATTGGTGAGATGATAATGCATGTCTCTTTGACTAGGCAGCATGGTGTAGGTGGTTAACCCTAAGTTCGATGTTGGAGATTTGTTTGACTGCTTATCTAATGGCTAGAATAAGATGTTGGATGATGGCGTGTGGCTCGAGGTGAAACCCTAAGGGGGTGCAGTAGTTGAATATTCTATGAGAGAGAGAGAATGATAATCTCTTGAAGCAGAGCAACAGTTACCATGAGCCTGGGTGCATATTGTGAGCCTGGGTGCATGTTGTGAGCCTAGGCGCATGTTGTGAGGCTAGGTGCATGTCATGAGGCTGGGTGCAGGTCATGAGGTTAGATGTAGGCTGAGAGGCTGGATGCAGGCTAAGAGGCTAGGTGTTGAACTGGTGGTTAATGTGGTGTTGGGTGTCGAACAGGCCGAGATGTTGGATGCAGGTTAAGAGGCCAAATGCCAGCAGTGAGGCCGTGAGGCTAGGTGTGGACTGGTCGAGAACCTAGGTGCAGGCCGAGAGGCTAAGCATAGGTCATGAGGTCGGATGAAAGTCGAGAGGCTGAGTGCATGCGGGGTGTCACTGAATTGGTTGCGAGACTGGGAAGCCGAGAGAGAGATGGATCTCATAGAAGGTGAAGCCCGAGTGACTATGCGTCAAAAAGGCCAAGAGGTTGGTGGTCAAGCCGTGTGGTTGTGTAGCTGAGTAAGATGTCTCTAGCTAAGAGAAGTAATTGAGAGGGGTTATGTTGTCGGATTTTTCTCCAGAATGAAACAAGATGTAAACTCTGTAAAGGTCGTGACCTTGATATTCTATTGTAACTGTATTTTGTTGTTGACTAATACAATGACAATCTAGGCTTTTGGAGTGTGGGGTTTTTTGCCTGAAAATGTTTTCCCCACGTATATCTGTGTGTTCATGTCTTTTGTTTCATCTTTCATGGTTGTTGATTCTATTTGTTGAATCTGTTAATGGTGTTGTTGAAGATAGTTGATTTACATGAGTTTCTCTCAAAAGGATTAATGTGGGAAATGAGTTGTGCCTGTTTCTGCTTTATGGTATAATAGTTCATGTCTTCCACCAAAGGAACTACTGATCTCAAATGTTTCTTTCTGAGATGCCCAACCCTATTTTCCCGACAAGTGGTAACAGAGCCTTCTTCTAGGATGTGTTTTTTCCTGGTGTGTTGCTGGTTTTGGGTACTCCTTCTGTGAAGATTTCTTAGTCTATCAGGCTTAAGGAAATATGAAGGAATCAATTGATGTTTTGATCCTTTGGCGAGTAGAAATTCTTGCTTTTCTATTTAAGTTTCTGAGAGAACACACAGCATGGAAGACGATGAAGATGGAGAAACCTGAGTTGGTCATATTGAAATGATGTGACTTGAAGCTCGTGAGTTGGTAGCAATATAACCCTGATGCATGGGGTGGAACATTTTGCTTCATGGTTGTGTTGCAGCAAAGTGTTCATATTGGGTGTCTGCGTGAGGGGCTCCATGATGATATGGAGAAGCTTGGGTTGTTTTTTAGTCATGGAGTAATGTGCTTATGCTAGGTATTTTTCCTAGTATTGGAAGGTATAGCGTTTCTAGTACCTCGACTGCATGAAGGTTATGGAGTTTATCTTTGGATGATCTGGAAGCTTCTATAATAGCTTGTCTCTCTCGTATGCATGTGCATGTTGGTGGTTTTGGAGTTGGTTTGAAATGGGCCTAGAGTTCCTAAACTATTGTTTTCTTTTAAGGATGGTTTGTACTTGCATGACTCAGTGGTTTTGCAGGTTTTACATGGTCAAGCAAAACTTGTGGTTATGTGGAGTTGTTCTTAATCTATTTTCTAGACCCTAGCTTTTGGGGTGTGACTAGATGAGATAGTTGCAGTTCAACATGGTTTGAGGAAGTGTGATGTCTTATCTGCATGGGATTGTTGGTACGTGATTTTTCACTCAGCATTCTTGTGGTGGTGCTTATGGGTTCCTTGACTATGGTGCTGGCGAATCAGATCTGAGCTTGATCTGGTGTTTGAGTCAAGTTGTCTACATTGTTATTCTCTTTGAGATCTCAGTTTTGTTTTTCCAGTGTGATGATGGGTTTGCATGTTTCTGTCGAATGGATCTATGGGTTGTGTATTGTTGTGGGTTGTCTTTACCTACATGTTTGTTGTGGGAGAACTCGGAAGTGGACTATCTATATCCGCGAGATCTGTTTCTGTGTTGGTGCAGACTTGTTAGCTAGCCTTGTCTATGGTCACTTGTACATTGGTGTGGTGCTTTGAGATGAGAGGATGGATGGTGTTGAGTACCTAAATAGTCAGTTATGGGGACTTGTAGCATGTGTATCACAATGTCATGAAGATCTTGATACGCGGTTTGGTGTAAGCTTGTGGCAGTGATGGTTTTGTCTGCTTGGTTGGAGATCTTGGTGCTGCTTGGTATTGTTGTTAGATGGACATGTTGTTGTTGTGGACCTGAAGGATTTTTATATTAGCAGATGTTTGGTCATGATGCTTGGAAAGCTCAGTGTCATACTTTAGTGGGCTTTAACAGTGACTATGGATTCATCATGTGGTGGTGAATGATCTTCTTTAGTGTTGCAAATGTTACTAGGAGGGACTCTTAGATCTTGTTGTTGCAGAAGGGTTCTTTCACATTTGCATGGACACTATTTGAAGATGTGGAGCATCTCAGAGCCATGAAGGACTCTTGGATTCTTTGTTTGAGATGTTGGTGGTGCTTGACAGGTGATGTTGGTTTAGAGTTTGTTTTGTTTCATGTCATGGTATACTCTTGATTGCGCATTAGAGTTATGGCATGATGCATTGCTCTTGAGGCCATGATATTTTCACCTAGAGCATGGGTTCTATCTTGGTTCTGGAGAATAACTTCATGGTTGTGTTCATGATTAAGGGCTTTGAAGTTGATGTTGTGTTGCTTCTGTATAGCTTGTGAGCACAGTGGAGTGGTGACAATGTTGGTGCCTTTATTGTCTGTCAGATCTGATGCTTGTGTTCTTGAGACTGGTGGATGTATTCCTTGGCTTGTTCTTTTTCCTGTTGTGGATGGCTAGAATTGCTGCCTAAGTTTGTGGACATATTGGATGTCATTGCAGGTGTCTTGGTAGGAGCGTGGAAGCATTGTTTAAGATTCTTGTGTTTACTTTGGAAGGAGCCAGTAAGTTCTTCGTCAAGTGGGAGAATTTTGAGAAATGTGACTCAAATTTACTCGCTTGATTTGACTTCCTGGAGTAGTTCTATTTTCCTCCTTCATCGGCCTGAGTTAAGTTGTTGGTTTTCATGTTTATATGAAGTTTCATAACCTCTTGACTTAGCGACTATGAAGTGAAGGTTACTTCCTTTATTGTTGGCTCGTCATGGGTTTCAGGAACTTCGCAACCTCTGACATGAGGTTTGGAAGTTCAGGTTTTGAGCGAAGAAGCAATATGTTTGTTAGTGTGTCGCGGGTCTTACGAACTTTGCAACCTGTGACATGAGGTTTTGAAGTTCAGGTTTTGAGTGACAAGGCAATCCCTTTATCGGCGAGTCATGAGTTCTAGGAACTTCACAACCTCAGTCAAGAGGTTTTGAAGTTTGGTTTACCAGCAATATAGCGACTTAGATGTTGATGGATGTGGGGACCACTTGGAGCGATGGGTGACCCGATAGCCTGTGAGGGTCGTCTTGGTGGACCTGATAGGTTGGTGGATCGTGACGAAGGCCGATAGGTGGTGATGACATGGAGGACAGATGGCATGTGGGCCCATGTGCTTGTTGGACATTGGTGAGACGGTAATGCATGTCTCTTTGACTAGGCAGCATGGTGTAGGTGGTTAACCCTAAGTTTGATGTTGGAGATTTGTTCAACTACTTATCTAACAACCAAAATAAGATGTTGGATAATGGCATGTGGCTCAAGGTGAAACCCTAAAGGGGTGCAATAGTTGAACAGTTTGTGAGAGAGAGAATGCCAATCTCTTGAAGCAAAGCGGTGGTTATCGTGAGCCTAGGTGCATACCGTGAGCCTAGGTGCATGTTGTGAACCTGTGTGCATGTCATGAGCCTGGGTGCATGTTGTGAGCCTAGGTGTAGACCGAGAGGCAGGATGCAGGCTGAGAGGTTGGGCATCAAACTGGCAGTTACCATGGTGTTGGGTGTCGAACATGCTGAGATGTTGGATGCAGGCCGAGAGGCCAAATGCAAGCAGTGAGGCCACGAGGCTAGGCGAGGACTGGTCGAGAACCTGGGTGCAGGCTGAGAGGCTGGGTGCAGGATGTGAGGTCAGATGCAAGCCGAGAGGCTAAGTGCGGGTTGGGTGTCACTGAACTAGTTGCGAGGCTGGGAAGTCGAGAGAGAGATGGATCTCACAGAAGGTGAACCCTGAGGAGTTGTGTGACAAAGAGGCCGAGAGGTCGGTGGTCGAGCTGTTTGGTTGTGTAGCCGAGTGAGATGTCTCTTGCCTAGAGAGGTAGTCGAGAGGGGTTATGATGCTAGATTTTTCTCTAGAATGGAAAAAGATGTAAACTTTGTAAAGGTCATGAGCCTAATATTGTATTGTAGTTGTATTTTGTTGTTGAATAATACAATGGTGATCTAGGATTTTGGAGTGTGGAGTTTTTTACCTAAAAGGGTTTTCCCCATGTATATATGTGTGTTGATGTCTTTTGTTTCATCTTTCATGGTTGTTGATTCTGTTTGTTGAATTTGTTAATGGTGTTGTTGAAGCTAGTTGATTTGCATGAGTTTCTCTCAAAAGGATTAATGTGGGAAATGAATTGTGCCTATTTCTACTTTATGGCATAATAGTTTGTGTCTTCCACCAAAGGAACTACTGATCTCGGATGTTTCTTTCTGAGATTCCCAACCGTATTTTATCGACACCACTAACCATCAGGTCTATCTGCAATAGGTGAGGTTTTTGTCATCATCATCACATGCTTCTACCTATAACCAAAGCTTCCATGTAAACTTGGTCATGTCGTCAATGAACCTCCTCTAGTTACCCAACTCACCTGTATGGTGGTGAGTGGTCATGTCATCGTACATGTATACAATGGGGTCTCCATCATCTTTGTCTCTATATGCAATAACTGGTCTAAGCATGACAATGTACTCCCATGCCCATATATGCAAAAGTATAATGCCTATAGACAAGCTAGCTCCTCATCGATATATGACCTAATACAATAGGATTTTAAGGTGTATGAGACCTATTCTAACATCTAATACCTAGTGAATTATTGTTGTATTAATTTTACTATGTCCTTTTTGGTCTCTTCTTATGTTAACGTGTAATTTCATCTAATGTGCTTTCATTACTTTTCTAATTAGCACATAAAAGTAACAACCATATAATCTTGAATGAAATCCTCTAAAGATACCTCTAAAGGGGAATTAGGAGGAAGGATGTTCTTGATTAATTCATTGAATTGAAATTTGGAGAAAATATTTGCAACATCAAAGATCCCATATGTAGAATGGTGTAACATGTAGAGAAATCTTGAACAAAGAGTTTGTAACATGAAAGATCTAAAAGCTCAATTGTTTGGATATAGAATATTTTTGAGAAAAATACTTTTTGGGGTTGTTCAACATTGCTTCTAGGAGCCAATAACATTCACGCTCTGCACTGCAAAACAAATTTCTAAAGATTTTCAAGGGTTTGACTAATGATTTGGTCAGGTGGGGGCCCCATCGAGTTCCCCCATCCAAAAATGTTGTTCAACATCAATTCTAGGAGCTAATAATATTCGAGCTCTACACTACAAAATTCAAATTTCTAAATTTTTTTGAGGGTTTGACTGATGAGTCATTTAGGTGGGGGGCCCATTAAGCTCCCCCATCCAAAAATATTATTCCCAAATCTGGTACTACTTCTGGATTTGTTGCATCTTCTTCTATGGGGGTCATTGCCTATACTCCTAGCAAGACCATGTTGTCTCCCAATTATGACTTGGATTATTTTTTCTCTGAAGAGGATCATGTCTCCTATGTGGAAAAACTTGTTGGTAGTGGATCCCTTACTATGACTAAGTTGAATACAAAGTTTGTTTCTTGCTTAGTGGATGGTTTGGAAGTAGAAGTCCCTAAGGAGCTCATGCATGAAGTGATTGAGGTATTAAGTTGTCACTGGTGGGAAATTTCCTTGTGTTTCATCTGAATATTGATCAGGTAAGGAGGTAGGTTGACTATGTTTGGAATTTAAAAGGCAGTGTTACAATTAGTGATATGGCTAAAGGTCTGTTTCTCTTTAGTTTCGTTGTACATGAGGATTTGATCAAGGTGCTTATGGGGGGCCTTGGGCTTTTGATAATGGGTTTAATAATTTTCTATCACTCTATAGATGAAAGCCAGGGTTTGACCCATCTACTGATTTGGGTACGATAGCCCCGGGTTTGCCTCCCTATCTCCCCTTATAGTTTTATAACTATGGTATTTTTAAGGGGATTGTTGATTCTTTTGGTAATCTACTAGTTGTGGAAAAGGTAACTCAACAAAAGAATAGATTGGTTTATCGTAAGGATCTGTGTTAATGTGGTAGCTAACTATGTCCTTCCTACTTCAGTTACCTTGAAGTCAAAATTTGGAAAATGGATACAACCTCTTGAGTATGAAAATTATAAAGCATACTGCCAAATATGTAAGAATCTTGGTTGTTTCTTGGATACCTGCACTAGGAGGGTTAAGGATATTAAGTTTGGGGAGATGGGTCCTGAGAAAATTCCTTCTCTCCAACATAATGAAAAGACTTTGTCTCAAAATGTCCCTCAGACTCCTTGAGCTTCTATTCTTGAAGAGAAATAGATATCGGGTAGGAAGGAGTCAATTAAAGATAATGATTTAGGGGATCTAACTAAGGATGTTTCTAGAGGAGGTTTATTGAGGATGTCTCCTTAGAAGATCAAAATCAAGACCCAATGAAAGCCCAGGGTCTATCTCTTGAGATCCCAAAAGGGGATGGGGTATTAGTTGTTTCTTTTGATGATTTAAAACAAAAAGCTATAGAGGTGTCCCAAAAAGAGAATCAAAATGCAAAAGAAGAAAGTGAGAAGTGTTTTAATAAGAAACACATGGAGGGAAATTCTAATGAGTTTGAATCAAGAATTGACTCAGAAATAAAAACTATCTACAATACTAAGGACAAATATGAAATTATAGAGGAGGGTGAGATTGATGCTCAAATAGGTTGGGGTCAAGACCCCTTATCTATTGTCTCTACTAATGGGAAATAGTCTACAGATGATAATAACTTGTAGTCATTAAGTCAAAAGGAAGGTAAAAATTTGAAGGAGTCTATGGACTTGTTGGGCTTTACATCCTCTCCTACCGAGGGTGTTGTTGAAGAGGATTAGATTCAATCTAATTGCAAATCCAAAAAGAAGAAGAACCTGATGTTGGGGGAGGGAAAAAAGTTGGTAGGCCATCTCAGAAGGAATCCAAGAATAAAGACACTGTCAAAGATGTTGCTTTAGGAAGGCAAAAGACTTTGGACTCTCTCTCAAGCTCCAAGTCTAAGAAGAAGCAAGGGGAAGTTAACTTCTCCTTTCCACAACATCAAGGTAGTGTTGTGTTTAGCTCAATTTTTTATATAAAGATGTTATCTTGGAACATAAGGGACCTTAATAGTCCCTATAAACAACATTTGATTAAGTCTTGTCTTGTTGATTATAAAGTGGATATTTTATTGATTCAAGAAATAAAAATGAAGAGGTATACTTTTGAAAAGATTGTTTAGAATTTTTGGCCTAGTGCCAATTATGTTGTTAGTGATGTTGAAGGAGTTTATGGGGGTATTGGTACTTTGTGGAATCCTTCCAGATTCAAGGGTACTATTGGATTTTCTGTATGAATTGTCTAATGGTATCATTTGAGGATCTTATTAACTCTAAAAAAATGGAACTTGATAAGTATTTATGGCCCTAATTCTTGTCCTAATAGAGTAGTCCTCTAGGAATCCTTGAAAAAACTTTATTACTAGAAACATTAGGGATTTTTGGATGCTTGGAGGGGAATTTAACTCTCTATTGTTTTCATCTGAAAAGCTGGGAGGTTTGGAGGATTTTTCTGATAGTATGATGGATTTGGTTGGCTTCCTAAACTCTGTTGGTCTCTTTGATGTTTCTTTACAAGGGTCCTTATTTACTTGGTCAAATAGGAGGCAAGTCAACCATCTCATACAAGTCAATATGGATCATATTCTTATTTCCTTTAACTAGAACATTCTTCCTACTCTTACTTTATCTACCCTCCCAAGAACTAGCTCAGATCATAATACTCTTCTTATAGGGAAGATAATGTGGTTAAGGGGTCATTTCCTTTCAGAGGTGAAATCATGTGGAGGGTGATCCTACAAAAGTAGTTTATAATTTCATTAAGGAAGGAAAATTGCAAAAATGCTCCCATGAAGAAAATTTCAAGTTTTTGGGGGTTCGCACAAAGGGGGTGTTCGCTCTAACCCCCTTCGAGTGAACCCCTTTTTTTGTGATGTGACCATTTTTTGCACATTTTTTTAAAATGAAATCAAATGGAAAGTCAAGACAAGGGGGTTCGCTCGAACCCCCCTTTGAGTGAACCCCCTTCACTTAAAAGGGTCAAGGGGGGTTCGCTCGAAGGGGGGTTCAAGTGAACCCCCCTTTTTTTCTCTTCTCCCCCTCTTCTACCAAATTTCTGCAAAATTTTTCCTTTTGAAGCTCAAGTTGAGGATGAAAATGGAGGAAACTTCAAAGACCCAATTGGATGATGGTGGTCCTTAGAATGAGCTATCCATTGAATATAATTTTAATATATTTTAGTTTTATTATGTATTTTTTTTAGTTTAATTAAACATAGATTTTCACCGAAAATCAAGCTATTTGTTTTGCACATGTGGAAAAATAGTAGATTATAAAAAAAAATTCTAAAAAATATGTTCGGGCTAGGTATTAATGTCCTTGATCTAGTAAAAAAAAAGAATTTCGATACATACAAAAAAAGTTGTTGTTTATGGTCCACCTATGTCTAAATTGTAATTGGTTTGACTTCAAGACTTGATTAAGAAAAAAATATTTAATAAAACACTATGAAATTAAAATAAAAATAAAAATAAAAATTTAGAATATACAGATAAAATGTCACAAATCACTAGTTTGCATCATCTTCAAATTCCTCATGGTTTAGCAGCTTTTGGATAAGAAGTTATTGAAAGGCTTTAAGGTTGCTTCCTCTCTTCCTCTCGCTTCTCATTAGTAGTTTGTTAATGATACTATTCTTTTGTGAGAAGCTTTGATTGTTGAAACTGGTCATTGGAAATCTATCTTGAATGAGTATGTCAAGGCCTCAAGCCAATATATCAAATATAATAAAAGTATGATACACTTCTTCAATACAAAGCAAATTGTTAAAGACAAAGTAATGCACATTTTGAGTTTTCAAGGTGTTCTTTTTAATGCCTACCTAGGCCTTCCTCTGATTTCCAAAAAACCTTGCAGTAATACTTAAATTACATTATAGAGAGAATACAAAGAAAGCTAGTAGGTTCGAAAGGTAAACTCCCAAGTCAAGCTGGAATTGTAGTTGCTCAAAGCTTCCTTACATTCATCCCAATTTATTACCTCTCTTTTTAATATTCCTTCATTTATTACTGAAAATATAGAGTAGATTCAAAGGAGATTTTGTGGTTTGGGTTTGAGGAGAGAAACAAAATGGATTTATTGAGTTGGGAAAAGGTGTGTTCTCCTAAAAGAGTTTTAAGCCTAGGCATAAGAAGGTTGGAACTTTTTAACAAAGCTATTATTGTTAAAATGGGTTGGTGTCTTATTGAAGGTGCTAAAGATTGGGTTACAATATTAAGGGACAAATACCTAAGAAACAAGGAGCAAGGAAACTTTCTAAGTGCCTTGGATCTGCCTTATGGTTATATTTTTTGGAATATCCTTCTAAAAATAAGAAGTGTGTTAAAAATGGGAGTTAAGAAAAGAATTAAAAATGGTAAAGATATTGATTTTTGGGCTGATGCTTGGCTCAATGGCTCCTCTCTCTCATCCATTCACCACCTCAATCAATTTAAACAAAGGCTTATCAAAAATTTTGGTAAGCAGGTTGCTAGGTATATTAATTCGGATGGTATGGAGCCTCAATGGATTAATTTTAAAAATTAGTTAGATGGAGTCAATCGTTGGGGAGGGACACAACAAAATTGGGATGCAACTTTAAAAATCTTATATCAGAAGTTAGGTGATGTTACCTTTTTCTCAAAGGACAAAAAGGATGAGTGGATTTGGACTATGCACCCCTTAGGTAGACTTTTAGTGAAGTCTACTCATGAAGCTGAGGAAAATCCTTTGATTCATTACATTGATTTTTATTGGAACCATATTTGGATAAAAACTTGATCCCTAAGGTGAATTATTTTTGGTGGGTTGTTGTGCATGGAAAGATCTTAATTACTGATAACCTTAACAAAAGAGGGTTTCAATTTGTGAATATATATTACCTTTATAATGAAGATGAGGAGACTATAATGCATATGTTTTTCCATTATTCTTACTCCAGAGAGGTGTGGTCATACTTTCTTCCTACCCTCATGATTGATTGGGTCTTTCCTTCCTCAATAAAGCAGTTCCTGGATAGTTGGAATGTTTTCCCTTATTCTCACAATATAATTGTGGATATTTGGAGACAAGTTCATCCCTTTATTGCATGTAGCTTATGGAAGGATTGAAATAACAAGGTCTTCAAGGAGTCTGCTAGAAACAAGAAAGATCTTTTCATGAAGATTAGGTATCAGATTCAAAAGAACATTAATGTGGGGGTCTATGGCTCCTCAAAACACATGCCTTTTTATAAAGAGATTAGGATCAAACAAATATGGGGGTTAAAATAAGATCTTACAAAAGTCAATTGGATCAAGTATTTAAATAGAAAGAATATTGTTTGGTCCCCTCCTAAGATGGAATTAGTTAAATACAATTTTGATGGTTTCTCAAAGGGGAATCCATGCTTAGCTAGTGTTGGGGGTATTATAAGAAACCATCAAGGTAACTTAATAAAAGGATATGACAAAAAAATAGTAGTCTATTCCAACAATGTGGCTGTAGCAATGACGGTTTGGGCAAGATTAAAGGGCATGAAGGAGCTTGGATTTAATAACTTGTCATAATTGAAGGAGTTTTGAAACTTATTATTGATAACTTGAAGGGGGAAGCCTTTATACCATGAGAGATCTATGATGCTATCAAGGACAACAAACATATCCTTAAGTCATTCACTCATCATAAAATCCAACGTTTGTATAGAGAAGGGAATTCAGTTGTTGATGTAGCTGCTAATGAAGCCCTCAAGTATCAAGATTGGGCGTTTTGGGTGTTTCAGTGTTATCATGTCAAATAAAAGAAATTTTTACTAAGGAAAAATATGAGGCTTCACTTAATTTTTTGTTGAATGACTAGGGGAGACTTAAGGATTATTAGGCCTTCAATTAAGAAGGATAAGTTAATTTTTAAAGATATTCAAATGGGAGGTTGTATTAAAATGAAGAGGGTTAATTAGAGTATACAAATCAATGATGGGACAAAAGGTAATCATAAAGGGGGTGGTAAGTGGCAAAGGATGGCTAATAGTGGTGATTTCTTTAAAGATGATATATTTATTGAAGTTTGTATTATCAAATTCCTTTCGATAATATTAACCACATTTTATTGTTATTTATTAGCCTTTTATTGTATGCTTGTCATTCCCTGTGTCTATTATGTCCTCATCAGTTATTATTTTGAGGGGTGTCTTGGAGATTATGATCTTATTGGCAATAAATTTGTTACAAACAATAATGATATGAACACTTTTTGGAGTGTTCTCTTCTTTCTTTCATGTTGATAGATGTTATTTGAGATTGTTGGTGATATTATTGCTATTTTGAAACTAAAGTTTATTAGTGAAAAAGGTTACAAGATAAGGGCTAAAGAGTTAGGTTTGTGCCTGAAAAAGGGTTTATAGAGAAAGATTGGCAGTTATGACTAGTATTTCATAAAAATGGGGGGCCTAAGAAAGAGAACTGAGCCTATTAACTGTGGAAATTTGCAACATAATGTTGAACTTTCAGAGCTTTTTGTTAGATCGGACTTGACATCCCTTTTCCAAGCCATGAGAGGCTACAATGGAACCTTGACTTTGAAGTTCATAAATTCTTGGTGGGATGGTCGTGTGTCGTTTGGCTCTATCAAATTTTAGGTTACTCCTCAGATGATCTAGAAAGCCACGGGTCTGGCTAATAATGGTATGAACATTGTTAAAAGAAGTAATGGAAAATTCCAAAGCTTTGTGAACAAGTTCTTTGAAAAAGGGGAGAAGCTAAAAAGGTTTTAGAATGGGTATTCTTGCCTCAAACCCCCCCCTCTATATGCTATGGTAAGTTTGTATGTTATGTGCTACTTTACGCTTGAAGGTAGATATATGATAGTGCATGGTTACCATTTTTCAATTCTCAATCACATTAGACACAATGAGAAAATAAATATCCCTTTCTATGTTTTTTATTCCCTTTAGCAAAATAGTGTAAGAGGAGTGTCACATCCTCTACACCAAGGTCTTATGTTGGCTCTATATAAATTCACCCTTGCAAATAATCTGCATAGAAACCCTAGGACTATTGTTCTAGTGTCTATATTGAGCCAATAGAGTGTAATTCTCCTTCTTCTAAGGACCCGACCTTGGGAAGCAAAAGTGTTGTCATTAAAAGAAAAAACCTTAAGCATAGCCAAAATGATCAGTCTATGAAACTTGCTTTATTGAAGACCACTCCTGAGAAAAGGAAACTTTCCCCTTTATTTCTCGAATCCCCCAAAAGAAATAAGAAGGTGCAAATAAACTCTAAGAAAGATAATGTTATCACCATTACTGGAGATTATGAAGGAGAACAACAAGTGGCCAATGAAGAAGATATCGACGGGTCTAATAAGGGTGGTAGGAGGTCTACACATTTGTCCAAAGTTAGTTTTATGGACAAGGGGGATAAGGGCAACGAGAAGTATGTTTCTCTTGCTAGAGAGAAGGATGAGCTCTCCCCTGATGAAGAGTATGAAGTAATGAACGAAGAGGAAAGTGAGGAGGATGATGACCAAGGTGATGAGGAAGAGTTTAAGGAGGGGGAGAATGTGATGGAGGAAAAGGATAATGAGGAGGGAGTTGATGTCACATGGACCTCTCTATTTCCCGAAAGGAATATTTCAATGATGTCTCTAATTTTGATCTCAATAACAAAAAAAAAATTTGTAGGTTAAAATGGAAGACATGGAGAAGGATCTCTATACGTTGATGAAAGTTACTAATGGCCTTTTGAAATGAGTATAGTAGTTGGCACCATTTCAGGCCAGTCAAAGATAAGGACACAACTCAAGTGCCAAGAGAAGTAGATGAAAGAAAAACAAGCGGATGTTGATGAGAACATTGACTGGAAGCAGCTTACCTCCGATCTTGGAGATAATTGGGATCTCATTGTTACTACTAAAAGATGATGAATAGTTGCTTTATGTATTGGCATGAATTTGCACCCTAGAAAATTCCCTGTTTATTTACCCTTACCATAGAAATTATAAGTTTGATGATGCAAGCCCACCACCGTCAACTTATTTCTTTTGTGTGGCCTTGTCTTTTTTCTTTGGCGAAGGAACTTTTGTCGGGGGTGCATGCATTCCCCATGGACATCTACACATCATGATTTTGTCCTCATAGGATTCCTGCTCCTAGAATCTATAGAGGCATTATGTTTCTAGTTGGTTGTGAAGATAACATCTTCTATCAACCCTTTAAAAATGAAAAATTTACTATTTACCTTTATTTCAAGCATTCAAACTCATTCTTTCACTTCTTTATGCAGATTTATCATTCCTTCATGCAAATTATCACTCTCTCAAGCTCATTCTCACTCTCTTCTTGATCACTCTTGCTTCCTCTAGCTGTTGCACGCTCCCTTCTTAGACTCCACAACATTTTCTTGCTACATCTCTATTGTTTTGCAGGATCTACATAGCTCCACTCTCTTGGCAAGGTATAGCCTCTTGTCATCTTCTCCTCTTGGCCTTGAGTGCTAATAGGAGGAAAGGTGATATTTCTCATTTTATTTGCATCATTGTGTCTTATAGAGTAGCATTCAGGTTGTCTTTGCACTCTATTTCATAGTATCTTTCCTTTCTCTTCTTTATCAATTTCTCTATCTCATTGTATATTTGGTTGTTCGTGGAGGTGGGAACACTAAAATGGGGGTCTGACTAAGGCAGACCTCGAAACACAACCCAATATTTTTCCCATTTCCATGTGTGCAAGTGTTGGTTCATTCGTTTGGAGTTATAGTTGAAGGATTGTCTTTCACAAGTGGAAAGGTATCTTTTCCTACTCTTTCTTTGTCATTTCCATACTAGAATAGCTTTCTAGTATTCTTTTTGTTGTACTTTTTACTTTATGTATTTTATGTGTCAAAATTTAAAACCTCAACAATTGGGTCATAAGTAGGACCTCTATGTTTTCTGGCTATTTATTAGACTTATGTCTATATAGAACGCCAACGTTTCCCCAAGATGCCAACATGTCATGTTGGAGTCTAGTTCCTGCACTGCCATCCTTAGACAATGAACTATCTAGTTTGCAATTTGAAACCTCTATGGCTAGCTCACCCAATTCTGAATACACTTGTTTTTAGTAGAGGGGAAATAGTGCACTATTTTACCTTACTTTATAGCCTCTCTCTCAACCTGTCAAATAACCTAAGGTAGTTTAGGATAGTTCATTCCTTAAGGCTCTCCTGTGACCTGGGGCCTTGAGGGTGATGAATCCCCCTACTCTATATTTTTGGTGAACCCAACGTGAACTTTTTTTCATTTCTTGGTATTGGAGAATCTTTCTCTTGTATCCTAGGTGTGTTGTAGATATTTGTGTCGCGATGTGTGCAACTTTGTGACCCAATCTATGACCCCTAGATATGTAGGTAGGACTCTTGGATATTTAGAAATAGAATCTAGGTAGGTCATTGTCTGCTAGTACAATCTTCTACATCATTTGAGTTAGTTCCATTTGAGTATGTGAACATGGTTTCATTCACGTGTATCCCTCATCTCGAAAATGTGAGTGCTACACCTAACATAACATTCACCTCACATGATGAGCCTCTTAAAAAGGAGCCTTCCTCGCTATACATTCTTATCCGAATCAATGGAAACATCATAACTGGCATCTTAGTTAATCTGACAAGTTGGGTTAATGTGATAACGAAGGAGACTTTGTTTATCAATAGCCTACACAAGGAGAGATGCAAAGAGTCAGAGAACACTCTATGAATGCATGATGGACTCTCTATTGCCCCTATGGGCTCTATTTCTTTGTTAGACCTAGTAGGACCCAAGGCTATTGATATTTCATTTTTTATCATTCCAGAGTCTAACTTGTTTTGAGTAAGGCTAGGTATCCCTTGGCTAGCCTACATGAACGGTGTCGCCTTTGTGGTTCATAAATGTTTAAAATTACCTCATGAAGGTCTTGTGCACATAGTGCATGACACCAGTTATTAACTATCGGTGTCACATGGGGGCTTCACACTAGATCACTTCTAGTCTACCCCGATCAGACCTCTCCATCCTAGGGTAGATTTTTTATATAAGGCTTATATTAAATATAAGATCAAGGGCTCAACATTGAAGCCTAGTTATCTGGTGTCCCCTTACGCAATATCTGTGAAGGCTTCCATGGTTGCGCAACAACAAGTTGCTTCTTCTACCCAGTAAAAAGGGAAGGGGAAGCTTGCTCGCTCTCAAGGGCTTTCTCCTTTTGTGTCATTTACTCTCACTTCTGCTTCTCATCTTGTTGCAACACCATCGACTCCCACGCGCATGCCTCATATGGGAAGTGCGATGGTACTCGCATGGCAAAAAGTGAAGCATCAAGTCTTCGAACTTCCTATTTTTACCATAGTTCCTAGACTTGTTGTCTATGGCAAGGGGAAGGGTCCTTATGGGGCTACCCCTGTGTCTCGACCTCCACAACCTCCTACTATTCCTCTACTTGCCCCTACAGTAGAGAATAGGAAGAGGCTCGTTGTCGAGGTACCTATGCCCATCCCTCCTCTTGTGGTTGTTTTTTCCTCTACACTTCCTCCTCCTACTCCTACCCAAGAGACTACCATTCCACTGGCGATGGTTATGAAGGATACTCCTATGGCTGAGCAACAACCTTTGGAATCTTCTCAGGCCACGTCTTTTGGCACCCGTAGCTAACATAACTGTCTTGTGTGTGGGCGTGCAAGCGTAGGAGAAAATCTCTAGCCCTTGAACATGCTGCCTTGTAGAAAACGAAGGGGGAGCTAGTGGCACCTTTTTTTGTATCCTCTTCTACTATTTCACTTCCTTTTTTTGTGCCTACCTCAGTTCCAATCGCCTCTATTCGACTTCCAGCTCCCCCAACAGGTCTTGATGATGCTCACCCCAAAAGGGTGCATGTTTTCATCACTCCCTCCATGGAGCCTCCTCTTTTAATGTCCCTCTTGGATTTCCCTCCCTTCTCTCAACCCATAGACATGTCAAACACAATGGTGGTGTCTCCTATAACTTTGTCTTCTTCCTCCTTGACTTTCACTTCCTCTATGGGGATTCCACATCCTCCGTTGAAGTGTAAACTTGTTACAAGTGGAGGTCGAAAGAAGGGCTCACCTTCTTTAGAAGTTGGTTCTATTTTGGTCTGCATCGTCTTGTGGCGGAGGCAACCCACTTCCCTTGAGTTTGTCATTGCCCTTCTCGATGAGGTTGGCAATGAATCCTAGGTGTCTCATTCTTCTCCTACTCGGTGATACATGGCACTCTAATAAAGTGTAGTTTAATTTGGTGGATGATATCTTGGTTATGTCCTCAATATTTGCAAGATTGATGACTTTTGCCTCACAAGATCTTAGTGAAGAAGACCTTGAGCAGCCTTCTTCCTTGGCCCTTATTGTAGGTGAGTTAGAGGGTACTACTCTCACTATCCCACCCTTGTAGGCCCATTCATTCCCCTACAATGATCTAGATTAGGAGCAAGATGACCTGTTGGTCAACGAGGACTAGGGTGGTACCTCTTCTTTATCTATAACGTAGATTTGTTTGTGTGTTTGTGTTCCCTCATGCTTGTCTTTTTGTGTTTGTGATCTTGCCTGGAGGACCCATGCTACCCTTGTAGGTGCTTGGATATAGGCGCATAAAATTTGTCGTGCACTTCTTCTATGTCTATCATCATTCTTTTTTATGTTGTGAAATTATTTTTCGATATTGGGGATGATGTAAATTGTTGGGGGCATTTAGGCCTTCTTCCATGTTGACCCAATTTTTTATTTTTACTTGTCTTCATGTGCTCTTCTTCATGTTATGAGAAATTTGGGGATTGATGACCGTTCATTCATACACTATGTTATATCTATTTGTATCTATGAATAGATTTGACACTAGGTTCTTAGATCTCCCTATCTCTCTTGATTTCTTTGTCTATGTCTACTTCTTAATGTTTTGGTTCTTATGTGTTGTTCTTGCATGCATGAAAACATACCATGAATACATCTCGTCATGTATCTCATGCTGCAACATCTTTGCCTCTCCTTTCTCTCCTTAGGATGTCATGTGCTCCTTTGCAAAATATGTATATCATTCTAAGGAGGGGCTACCATGTTCTAATTTTTAATTTGGTAAATTCTTTTGAAAAGGATTCCTTGGTGTAAAATTTTAAAATGAATTCCTTGACAAAAGAATCCACCTATCATTTTCCAAAATTTTGTATTCTCTTAAGACTCCTGGATGAAATTTTCTTCTGAAAAGGATCATGTATGTGAAAGAGTCTAAAAACTTTCCTTTGAAAAAAGGAGCACTTTTTCTAAAATGAAAGAGTTTGAAAATTTTCCTTTGAGAAGGAACATTCTTTCTAGTGGATTTCTTGATGAAAGGATCTTTCAAAAGGATTCCTTGATGACAAAATAACTTGTAGAAAAGGTGGTTTCTTTCAATTGGAGCATTCCCTTGAATGGACCCCTTGGTGTCTTGAAGGGTTTTCTATCGAAGGAACCCCCTTTGAAAGCTTCTCCTTTGATTGAATTCTTTGGTGTTTTGCAAAATTATGTGTCTTTTATTTGATATTCGATGTCATTGTGTCTTAGTGTTAGACATCATTTATCCTTGTGTCTAGCTTGGGGGCAGCTTGACTAGACACATCTTTTTTGTGACTGCCCTACAACAGATTTTGCAGCAGTTACAAACTTATCTGATCAGTGTGTGCCTTGTGTCTATTTGATCAGGTTGTATCTTATCACACTAGCTTGTGTGTCTTATAAATGTGTGTCTTATGATTTTTTTCCTAACATGATTTATCTACAACCTAACATGTTTATGGTGAGATCGCAAATTTCTTTACAGGATGAAGAACTTGTGAAGTCGAGATCCTCTCTTTCATGCTCAACTAGCTTTGCGGGACTGAGAATTTGTGGAGCCATTTCTCCTTTCTTCACGTAAAGGTGTGCTAGATCAAAGATCTACTTCCTTGATGTTATTGGTATATTCGCTTCAATCTATTTCTACTTTAGCTCACATTCACATTGACATGTATGCTTGCTAAAGTGGGGGGAAAATGTAATGGCATGAATTTGCACCCTAGGAAAATTCCCTATTTATTTACCCTTACCTTAGAAATTATAAGTTCGATGATGCAAGCCCACCACCATTAGCTTATTTATTTTGCATACCCTTGTCTTTTTGTGTCAGTGGAGGAATTTGTGTTGGGGATTCATGCATGTTGTACGAATGTCCATGTGCCACACTTCCGTCTTGATAGGATTCCTACTCCTAGAATCTGTAGAGGCATTACGTTTCTAGTTGGTTGTGAAGCTAACATATTTTCTCAATCCTTGACTGACGAAAATGGACTAGTTATCTCCATTTCAAGCATTCAAAATCATTCCTTCACTCCTTCATTGCAAATTTATCATTCCTTCATGCAAATTCTCACTCTCAAGCTCATTCTCACTCTCTTGATCACTCTTGCATCTTCTAGCTGTTGCAAGCTCCCTTCTTGGGATCCACAATATTCTCTTGCTACAACACTATTATTTTGCAAGATCTACATAACTCAACTCTCTTGGTAAGGTGTAGCCATCTTCTCCTCCCGGCCTTGAGTGCTAGCAGGAGGAAAGGTGATATTTCTCTTATTATTTATTTGCATCATTGTGTATTATAGAGTAGCATTCAGGTTGTCTTTGCACTCAATTTGATAGTATCTTTCCTTTCTGTTCATTATTGATTTCTCTATCTTGTTACATATATGGTTGTTTGTGGAGGTAGGAACACCAAAATGGGGGTCTAACTAAGGTAGACCTCAAAACATAGCCCAACATTTTTCCCGTTTCCGTGTGTGCAGGTGTTGGTTCATCTGGTTGGAGTTATAGTTGAAGGATTGGATTTTGCGAGTGGAAAGATATATTTTCCTACTATTTCTTTGTCATTTTTGTACTAGAATAGCTTTCTAGTATTCTTCTTGTTGTACTTACTACTTTATGTATTTTCTCTGTCAAACTATAAAACCTCAATAGTCAAGTCGTAAGTAGGCCCTCTATGTTTTCTGGTTGTTTATCAAACCTCTTTCCATACAAGATGTCAGAATGCCATGTTGGAGTTTGGTTCTCATGATTTCGTCCTCAGATAATGAGCTATCTGGTCTGTAGTCTGAAACCTTTGTGGCTGGCTCACCTGATTCAGAATACACCTATTTTTAGTAGAGGGTAAATAGTGCATTGTTTTTCCTTCCTTTTTAGTGTCTCTCGCAACCTATCAAATAACCTGAGGTAGTTTAGGGAATTTCATTCCTTGAGGCTCTCCCGTGACCTGGGGCCTCGGGGGTGACAAATCCCCTTACTCTACACTTTGTTAATGTTAGGTTTGGTACTATTTATACTAGTTATTCTAAGACTTATATTATGTTGTTAAATATTATATGGAATTCTGGTGGCCTCTATCCTATTTTTTGTGGTCGGTTATTATATGTTTTTGATTTAGATACAAGGCTTACGAGCCTTGATGCTAATTTTAATTCTGGCCTACGTGCTCACTGATCATTTTTTACTAGGTTTTGGTAATTGATTCTTTGGTTTTTACTGTGTGACTAATTGTTGTCTTGCTAGCCTATTTCGCCTGGCTATTTTTACCATGCTTTGAGTTGTTGTATGGGATTAGGGACCTTCTTTTCTAATCTAATAAAAAACATGAAAGATCTAATTTGCATGTTGATGCAGATAGAATTAACAATATAATGGTGTAAAAATATAAAAATAAGAACCTATGATAAAAATATTAATATAAAGTATTATTTATAAAAAACCATTATTTCTAAAGTTTTAAAAAATATATCAAGATTATTTTAAAAATATTAGCTCTAGCCTAGGGGTGATCCCACAATACTTGTTTACACTTTTTGGCCAAACTGGACATTGAACTTAATTTTTTTCACTAAATCTTCACTT